>MU856866.1:0-170572 GCA_033296705.1 Chaetomidium leptoderma | reverse complement strand
GGGGGGGGGGGGGGGGGGGGGGGGGGGGGGGGGGGGGGGGGGGGGGGGGGGGTTGTGGGGGGGGGGGGGGGGCAGGTTTATTGCGCTTGCGGCGAGGGGGGACAAGGGGAGGTTTGAGTGGGGGGATGTTTTTGCGTTGCTCAAGAGAGAGGGGGTCGGGAGTGTCATGGTGGAGGGGGGCGGGGAGGTGATTAACTCGCTGCTGGCGCCGGGCGGGAATGGGTTTGTGGATTCGGTGGTGGTGACGATCGCGCCGAGGTGGTTGGGGCAGGGCGGGGTGGTGGTGTCGCCGCCGAGGACGGCTGGGGAGCCGGCGGCGCCGGTGAGGTTGACGGATGTGCTGTGGTGTCCGCTGGGGGAGGATGTGGTTTTGTGTGGGAGGATTGCAAGATAAATCCATTTTCAGGGATGATTACTACAGACGCCCTCTCCACCTAATCTCTAGCCACCGAAACGGGAGATAGCTGAGCGCGGTCATGACAAACGCCACCTCAAACCCAATATCCCCCGTCCTCTTTGCGATCGGGCCCGTATACGATGGCGCCGCCATGCCCGGAACCACCAAGCCCAAGCTCACCAAGGACGCAGCCATGGCGGCAATCCCCGGCGGCAGCTTCCTCCCGACGTTCCAAATCCCATGATCAAACGTCGAGTAGTCCATGCGCCGAAACACCACCAGCTCCACAATCAGCACGGCATCAAAGCACCCCGCCCAGTACCCAATGACGGCCAAGAAATTAGTCAGGCTCTCCTCCCACGCCTCGGCGGCGCGGATGGCCATGGGGACCATCACGGCCACGGCCACCAGCATAAACACGAAGCGGGGCACGCGGGCGAAGCAGGGCAGCAGCATCTGCAGGTTCAGCGCCACGCTGTACATGGAGATGGCCATGTTGCCGATGACGCTGAGGGCCAGCATGACGAGGACGAACCGGCCGAACCCGCCGGCGGGGGCCAGCATCTCGGCCATGACGCCGCCGATGCCGGTCGCGTGGTAGGTGTGGTCCCAGGCGGGCACGTTGGGGACGGCTCCGCCGATGGCGGCGCCGAGGATCAGGAGGGGGATGGAGGGGAGGAGGAGGCCGGCGTAGATGTAGGTGCTTACCGCCGCAGCCGACGGTGATGACGATGGCAATCAAATTGGGGACCCAGGTCCAGCGCTCCCAGAAATGGAGGGCGTGGAACCCCAGCAAGGAGACGGCGAACGACACGAGACAGGCGATGACGATGCCGACGTCGACGCTGACCTTCGCGGGGCTCAGCGAAGAGAGAGCCTGGCCGCCGCCGACGGACGACAGGAGGGAGAAGCCGGTCAGGGTGGCGGCGTTTAGGAGGAGCGGTATGGTGACGAGGTAGAGGCTAGGTGAATCGTCAGTGTCAGTGAGAATACATGGTATTCGACAAGCAAGAGATTCTCTCCTCCGTACCCGAACGAATACCGTGCCTGGACGAGTTGCCGCAGCCCCGTCTCCATGCCGCCAATGCCCATGAAGGCGGGCGGGATGCATGTGAGGAGGGCAAAGAACAGGATGATGAGCGAGGCGTCCCTCAGACTCAATCCCATGCCCAGGGTGGCCAACATGCCGGTCGGGATGCTACAGCCAAGGAGTCAGCATGACGCCAAAGGGGTAGTGTTCCGTGGTGACCTACGGGAGCAGACACAGGAGGCAGGTGAAGAAGACGGTAAAGAGGTTGCTGTACTGGGTCGAGGTCCGCTGCTCGATGGGCACGGGCTTGATGCCGTTCTCCTCAACACCCGCATCCAGCAGTTTCTGGTACCATTTTGGGTTCCTGTCGGGTTTGGCTTCGTAGACCTCGCCGTCTTTTACGGCTAGGAACGAGAGCAAGCCGCGGAAGAGTGAATTCTGTTCTTTGGACGCGTGCTGGCCCTGGCTCTCGAGGTCGCATGGCGCATCCCTCGCAGCTTCGGAAACGGTGGCAGTAGAAGACATGGCGAAAGGTGCGGGTTTACAGGTTGGAGGTTGGCAAGAGCAGAAACACGCATAGTATCTTATAAGCAGACTCCCCAACCGCGAAAACGAGGGGTCCCATGGGGCCCTCCAAGGAGCCATCCCATCTCCATTCCATCCTAGAGATGTGAAGACCCAGAGCATTAGAAACCACCTGCCCCAAAGAGGGGCAGCATCCCGCGGACTTGTGCTCCCCCCTCTACCGTGACCAACCTTTCCTGCGCTGGAAGGAGTAGCTAGTGAGCTTGCGGTTGGGTTTCTTGATAAGAGGGAGCAAGCATGCAGACACCATCCTCGATTGGACGGCGGTGCCCGGGTGCCACGGCCACGCTGCAGTCCTGACTGGCACGACGATTGGGTTCCCGCCTCGAGTCCCCGACAAGGGCTAGCGGGCTGACAACGAAACTCCCCGACGGGCTCGAGGGAGGCTGCGCGAGAGACCAGAGGTGGGCGGGATCTCCAGGACAATGGGGGAGAGCCGGACGCGGGCTTGTGTTCCCCGCTTTCCCCAGGCGACTATACACAGAACGGTACTAGTAAGAATTGTTCCCAGTTGCTCCAGCCCGTAGCCCGTAGCCCGTGGCCCGTTGTGATGCCCGAGATCGTCATCTCATCGGGGAGGATGCAAGTCACACCGTCGCGCAACACTCGGCGAGTGACAGTGTAGCGGTTACCTTACCCGGCCGTCTGTTGTTCCTGTCCACGCCGTGACACGCCATGCGGCTCACGGACCCAAGCCCACGCAGTCGGAAACCAACCCAGGAGAAGGAAAAAGACCAATTGGCACGGTCACGGCAGCCGTCGGCAGGCACTGCGGGGGTTTCTCTCCACGTTCCTCCACGTTCCTCCGCGCTTGTGGGAGCCGGGAGCGGGGCCGTTCGTGCATGAGGAACTACTGCAGAGACGAGACGCTCTAACTCCGGAAGAGGATAGGTACCTGGTAGTTAACTGTTGGACTGTAAAGTAGGTACAGCACATCATAGCTCGGTGTAACTTGGTTTGGCACGTTGAGCTGCGGTTCTGCTGGTCATGACTTTTAATTGTTGGCACCAATGCCCTCATGTTGGTGAAACAGGACTTGCGACGTGTAGTTCTTGAGGAAGTTGAAGGGAGAAGGGAGATGGAAGTCAGGCCTCGGCCAGCATACCGTGTAAACGGCTGATAAGGGTTAGGGTTGATCTGCTTCATGCACCCACTCAGGCTGGCCTGGCTGGCTCCCTGGCTCGCCGCTCAGCTGGTTGGGCACGGTACCCCACCATGTTTGGCGCTCGACACTGCCAACTCCGTGTTTCGAAGTCTTGACGACGGCCAAGTTCAACAGCATTCACGACCTACTCCTCCCACCTGCGCCGCATCCGACTCGCCCTACCCAAACGACATCCCTCCTCGAGCCTCCCGAGTTCCCCGAACGCCTGCCCGCCGTCTGTCTGGCCTGAGCCGGGCTCTGGCCTCACCGCGCCGCCATGGACGGCCCCTCCATCCTCAAGGACCATGGCAAGGGTATGTCGCCCTTCTTGTCTGAGCCTCTGAGCCTCCGGTTGGGATAGCGGATAGCCCAGACACAGCATTGCTAACTCCCACCGGTAGCCATCGTGGACGCCATCCGGAGAACTGCCCCGAAAGAGGTGAGAGAGCCTCCCTTTCCCGCCCGTCATTCCGAGACACCCTTTCCGCTAACCCTGTCGCGTGCCTGGTAGTGGAAAGTCCTGGTAATCGACGAAGCCGCCAAGCGGATCATCGACAGTTCCGTCAACGAAGATGACATCCTCAACCACAACATCGCCAGTATGCCTCCGTGCCCCCCCCCCTGAGCAAGACCGCCCGCCACTAAACCCGACCCAGATATCGAGCGCATCGAGGACCGGAGGGAGATGAACCCGGACATGGACGCCCTTTATATCCTCTCGCCCCAACCACACATCGTCGATTGTCTTCTCGCTGATTTCGAGTGCCGCCGCTACAGGAGGGGGTTCATCCTCTGGACTGGCTCCGTGCCCGATGCCCTGCAACGCCGCTTGGACGGTGCCCGGAGGCAGATGGCAGGTATGACGCTCTGCTGCTCGTGTGTTGTTGAAGGGCCGCCCTGCTCACCCGCGCTTTTATAGCACCCCCGGAACTTCTCTTCGTCGACTTCTATCCCCGCGAGTCGCATCTCATAACCTTTCGAGACCCCTCGAGCTTTCTCGTCTTGTACAACCCCTTGTGCAACGACCTCGTGGCACGCCATCTACGGACATTGGCGTCAAAGGTACGAGTTCGTATTATACGAGAAGGTGGACCATTGTTTGGCTAAATAAGAAACCTCCTCTAGATCGCCTCCATCTGCATCACCCTGCAAGAGATGCCCAAGATCCGGTACTACCAGCCACCAGAACACACTACCCACGAAGCGAGGGTCATGTGTATGCACCTGGCTCGCTTTGTCCAGCAGGAGCTGGAAGGCTATCAGCAATGGGACCGCAACTTCCCGCCGCCATCTCAACGCCCGCAGTCTGTCCTCCTCATCACAGACAGATCGGCAGACCTGATGGCCCCGCTACTGCACGAGTTTACCTACCAGGCCATGGCCCACGACCTTCTCCCCATCAAAGACCAAGAAGACGGCAAGGTGACGTTTCATATGACCTTCAAGGAGAAGACAGCCGAGGCCGAAGAGAAGGACATGGAACTCGTCGAGAAGGATACCGTCTGGGTCAACAACAGACACCGCCACATGAAGGATACCATTGACAAGCTCATGGGTGACTTTAAGAAGTTTCTCGATCAGAACCCTAATTTTGCAGGCAAAGATACTGGCAAGACAAGCCTCAATGACATCAGAGACATGCTGGCAGGCCTGCCACAGTTCCAGGAGATGAAGCAGGCCTACTCGCTCCACCTCACCATGGCCCAGGAGGCCATGAACATCTTTGAAAAGTACAAACTCGCAGACCTTGCCTCAGTAGAACAGACTTTGGCCACCGGTCTCGACGATGACTACAAGAAACCCAAAAACGTCCTTGACCAGGTTGTCCGCCTCCTAGACGACCCAGACGTCGCCCCGGCAGACAGGCTGCGCCTCATCGCCGCCTACGCGCTGTACCGCGACGGCATGATCGACAAGGATCTCACCCGGCTCCTATGGCACGCCTCATTGCAACGGTCGCGCGACAGCCAAGACCTAACCGTCATCGAGAACCTCGACCTCCTCGGCGCCCGCCCCCTAAAGGACCTCAAAGAAGCCCGCCAACCCCTGCCCCCCCTCTTCCCGCCCACCGCCAAACCCGCCATCCAAGACGACGAATACGCCCTCTCCCGCTTCGAGCCCGCCGTCAAGCAGATGCTCGAGCACGTCTGCGCCGGCGACCTCGACCCAGCCCTCTTCCCCTACGTCGTCCCGCCCGCCGACATGGGGAGCGCCGACTCGCTCATCACGCCAGGCGGCTCCCTGCGCTCGGCCGCGCCGCGCTGGGCGTCGGCCAACCGCCGCCAGGCCGAGAACCGCCAGCGCGTCATCGTCTTCGTCGCGGGCGGCGCCACCTACTCGGAGGCGCGCGCCTGCTACGAGGTGTCGGAGAAGCACAGCCGCGACGTCTTCCTCGCCACCAGCCACATGGTCACCCCGGGCAAGTTCATCGCCGACCTGCGCGTCCTCAAGGCCGACCGCCGCCGTCTCGACCTGCCCATGGACCGGCCCCCGCCGCGCGCCCCCGCCCATCTCTTTGAGCGACCTGCCCCGCCGCCTCCTCCCCAGCAGCAGCCCAAACCGATGGGGATGCCATCCGGAGGAGGAGGAGGAGGAGCTATCATCCCCCCGCGAGGAGGCCCGCCGACCAAGGCGCTCGCGGGCATGACGCTGAATAGTCATAATAGTAGCGGCGGCGGCGGCGGGCCACCGTCGGGATCGTCGTCTTCACTGGGTGTGGTGGCTGGTGGTGGTGGCAGTGGGGGGGATCTGAGGCCGGGCACGAGCGGGTCGGATGTGGGCGGGAAGAAAAAGGACAAGGAGAAGAAGAAGAGGAATATCTTTGGGATTAAAAAGTAGTGAGTGGCCTGGTATGTACATGTGCATGTACATGTACATACATATAGACCGGACAGAGAGAGAGAAGATTGGGTACATGCATACATGCATGGCTTGGGTTGGGGTTGGGTTGGGGCTTGAAACTTGACCTGCCTGCCTACCTGGCCTGGATTGGGGCTTGCTTTCCCCCCCTCCCCCACGTTGGTTTTGGTTTTGATCAAGCAAGGAGTTTCGGTTTGGGTGGTTGGTGAACGAGATAATGTTGTTGGCTAGGGGCAGGTGGGTGTATTTAGCGGGGAGGGAGGAGAGAGAGAGAGATCTTGTCATTTAATGTCGGTTTTGATAAACAGAGATGGAGATCTACTCGGTGTCTGTCTTTACATCGTCTCGTTTCTGTTGTATATCCAACTCTATGCGAAGGTCAGATCCATGTTGTACTGTACGGTTGCTTCCGGTCTAGCAAGCGCTTGCACACACACACAGGCAGAACAGACAGCAAGGACACACAGTCATGGAATGCGAATGTGCTGCTCACAGTACGCTGTCTCCAGTTTATACCATTTTAGGAACCAGGAGTCGTCCAGGACTGCCACCACGGCTTAGCCCAGCATATGAACCTACGCAAACTCGTTTATTTTAGTACATGCATCATTCCATCCAGCTCTCCTCTACTAGAAGTCTGTTTCTCGCCCCTTCACTCAAACCGCCAAGCTAGGTAGTTATTTACCGCCCTCCCATTCCGGGTTCTGGATTTGTCACATATTATTAGCATCATTTCAAAACACACATTCATAAAAGAACATACCTTGCGCAGAATGACCAGCCCCTCGAGGGTGCTGCTCAAGCTAATGTACTCCTCATCCTCAAGCTCGGCACGCTCGCCATACGCCAGAAGCACCGGCGTGCTCTGCGTCTGCCAGCCGGTAATGGTCTTGGGGCGACCAGCCTGGCCGACCACGTCGACCGCCTGACCGACGCGCACGTTGACCGTCAACGGCTTGAGGTTCTCGTCGAGCGTGACGAGGAAGCGCGGGTGCATGGCCGTGACGAGGAAGTAGAGCAGGTAGTGCGAGTTCGAAGTGATGAATTGCTTGGCGTCGATCATGGCCACGAGGACGGCGAGTAGGCCGGCCGCCGAGACGCGCGAGAGGATCTGGCGGTCCGTGTGGAACGGGTTGATGGAGAGGGTGCCCTTGCCCATGTGCAAGAGGCCCTGGGCGATGCGCACCATGAACAGGGATTCTTGATCCCGGTGGTAGTAGCTGGCGAGTTGCCGCAGGAGCTGTGCCAACCTCGCGTTGTTCGTGCCAGCGCCCAACAGGCCCATGGCAAAGATGGCGTTGATGGCCACATCATTGTCGTTGTCGTGGCTGTACCGAGAAAGTGTATCGTAGATCTTCATCTGCGGGTTGCTAGGGCTGATGAGACCCATCGCCAGAGGCACTGCCCTTCGGATATTTGGCTCGCCGTAGTGCATGAGGTGGCCGAAGTGGCGGAGGACCATGTCCTGGCCAACGTCCTCACCCATGGAAATCAACCCAATACCGACCACGGCGTAGGCCTGTAGCAGCTCGTCGCCCTTCTTCTCGTCCGACTCCTCCATGTGCTCATTGCAGAGGTGGAGGAGCTCCTGGATCTTGAGAACAGCGCCGGTGCCAGCCCAGGCACAGATCGACGCAAGAACAGATGTCGGCTTCGCCATAGGATGCTCGACAACCTTCAGCGTCTCGAGCACAACGTCGACTTCCTCCTGGCGGCCAAAGTAGAGAAGGCCCAAGCCGAGCGCGAGGAAGCGCGTCCACTTATCTGTGAGCTGGCTCTTGCGATCCTCGTCCAGCAAGGTCATGATGATAGCCTCGCCAGCCTCGGCGTGCGAAGACCCGACGAACACCAACCCGCAAGCCAACGCAGCCATTGCCGACACGCGCATCTCTTGGCTGGTGTCGGAAATGATGGGCAGGAGGTAGGCCAAAAGCTCCTCCTTGTTGGAGCCGGCGTACGACAAGCCAAGGCCCATGATGGCGGCTACCCGGATCAGGGGGTTCTTGTGGTTGAGCTTGTCGTTGTCGGCTAGAAGAGCCATGGCAGGCTCCGAATCCAACCGAACGCCCGAGTTCATGATTCCTATCGCGAGGTAGGCGCCGGCCTGGATCTGCTCCTCATCGAGATAGGTGTACTTATCGACCTGGTCAAGGCCGTTCTCGATATCCCACATCAGAAGAGTTCCCAGAGAGGCGACCGTCGACATCATGCCCTCCTCCTTGGTCTTCCACACCCAGCTCTCCTTGTCCTTCTCAACCAGCATCATCTTGTCGTTTCCGAAACCCGCGTTCGCGAGAGCGTTGACAAACGCGGCTGCCAGGTTGTTACGAGCCGAGTCGAAATTCGTCATGCCCGCCACGCGGCTGCTTTCTAGGTGGCTCTTGTAGATGTCCTCGGTCGTCTTAGGCTCTAGGATGTTGAGCTCCTTGCCGAGCGCCTTGAAATGCTCGGGCATCTTCACATTGCCGAGGCACTCTACAATTTCCTCGTCATCCTGTGTCTCCCTGGGGTGGTCTAGGCATATCCTCTGGCGGGCGACGAGGAAGGCAAGCTGCTTCTTGAGCGCCGCGTCCGGTGCGTCTTCGAAGTCGGTCTTGATGAGCTCAAGGTCGTTGAGTCTAATGGCAAGCACCATGGCTTGCGTGTACTGCTTGTAGGTCTTGTAGATGTCGTGCGCCACCCGGAGGAACTGCTCGTTTTCCGGGTAAGTGAGCAGGTTCACCATCGACACCATGTACAAGCAGACCCTCCCATATGTGTTTTCGTCAACAAACTTGGACAGCTGCTCGATGATCTCCAGCTCGCTCATCAGATCGACGGCATCCGCCTCCTGATTGCTCTTGAGGAACAGAGGCACGAGGGTCAGCGCAAGGTCGACCAGGTCCGCAGTTGACTCGTCGGCGCCAATGCGCTGAACGTAGACCTCGCCAAGCTCGAGCGCGAGATGGCGCACGTACTCGTGGCCCCAGGAGCCAATGTCTTGGGTAGGGGCGAGGAGGCGGTACTTCAGGGTGTCCTGGCGGTCTTCGTCCGAGTAGGTCATGCCAATCACGGACAACACATCGGCCAAGTGGTTCTTGTCGTCGCCTGCCGGCCATTCGTCGTAAAGCTTCGTCATGGTCTCGTAGTGTGGCCGCAAGAACTTGAGGGGCTTAGGGACCGCTGTCATGGAGGAGGTTGATGTCTTGATGAAGTTCTTCATGGCCTCGAGGGCCGGCTTGTAGAGTGATGCATTGGATTCCTGTGACGGCGGGAGTAAGCGGGGTTCACACGAGACCAACGACGGCGGATCATCAACGACGCACGGTCAACCGCTCGACGAGCATGTCAAGCTCGCTCTTCAGCTGCTGGTCCTCTTCGCTGAGCTCTTCCGAAGCTAGTTATGGCAGTCAGCGCAAGCTGCATCGGACCAGGCCACGGCCGAGGCCGGGCGCGGGGGTAGGAACACAAACATTCGGCCTTGTCGTCGTCCTTCTTTCCGTTTGCTACGGGCTCCCCGGCCTTGTCCTTCTGTGTCTCATCATCGACGGCCTTCCCCTTGCCCTTGTCGGCCGTCTTGGACAGATCGCTCTCTTGCGCCATGGTCGGGTCTCGGATGGCGGGGATGGCCCAAAGCTCAGTCGGGCGGGCGGCGGAAGAGCTGTAGAGTGAAAGGCAGTTGTTGACACTAGAATTGAAGTGTTAGGTGCTAATTCTAGCCGAGGACGACAGTCGGGCTGATAATGCGATTCACAGTTGTTTGGTTGGTTGGTTCGTTGGAACGGAATGGAAGCTTAACAATTTCGGGCGGGCAAGGCAGGCAGCTTGGTTACGCGATGCTGCTTGCCGCCTGGGGGCGAGCCTGGCGAGGCGCCCAACCAGCGGTCAGTGCTCCACTAAGCTCTTGCCGACCCTTGCCTGAAGCTCGGACCAGAAGGCCTGAGGTCTTGTGGGTTCCCTCGTCCCCTCGTCCCCCAGCCTCGGCGTATACAAATTCCGCTCCCTCGCTTATCGGCCATCCAACGATGTCATCGAGATCTTATCGGTCATGAGCGGCCCCTCGTCGCCGTAAATTTTTGGTGGACCCTGGACTTTGGAGGGGCTAATTGGCGGCTCCCAACTGCCTTTGACCTCAAATCAAGGCTGAAGTGACAACATCCCCAGCCACACAGCGCCGTTGCGGATCCTCTCCATAAGCTTGCGACAATGCTTTTAGACACGAGGGCCATGCGCCATTTGACGGCGGAGGACTGGAGGGTCTTGACAGCAGTTAGTCCACAAGTTCCCCCCTCCATCGTTGTCACTCGACTAACACGACCCCCCCCTCGTATCCCACAGGTAGAGATGGCCAGCAAGAACCATGAGCTCGTACCGACCACCTTGATCGAGAGGATTGCCCGCCTCAAGGGCGGCACCAGCGGCGTACACAAATCCATCTCGGCCCTTGCCAAAGTCGGCCTGATCGCGCGCATGAAGGAGGCCAAGTACGACGGCTACCGCCTGAGCTACGGCGGGCTCGACTACCTCGCCCTGCACACCCACTCCGCCCGCAACCACATCTACAGCGTCGGCACCCGCATCGGCGTCGGCAAGGAGAGCGACATCATGATCGTAGCCGACGACAAGGGCACGCAAAAGGTGCTCAAGATCCACCGCCTCGGCCGCATCTCGTTCCGCACTGTCAAGACAAACCGCGACTACCTCAAAAAGAACCAGTCCGCCTCGTGGATGTACCTCTCCCGCCTAGCCGCCATCAAAGAATACGCCTTCATGCAGGCCCTCCGGGAAGAAGGCTTCCCGGTGCCCGAACCCATCGCCCAGTCCCGCCACACCATCGTCATGACCCTCATCGACGCCCCGCCCATGCGCCAGATCTCCTCCGTCCCCGACCCCGCCAGCCTCTACGCCGAACTGATCGCCCTCATCCTCCGCCTCGCCAAACACGGCCTGATCCACGGCGACTTTAACGAATTCAACATCCTCATCCGCGAGGACACCAACAACAAGGACGATCCAGACGCCATCATCACCCTCACGCCCATCCTAATCGACTTCCCCCAAATGGTCTCCATGGACCACCAAAACGCCGAAATGTACTTTGACCGCGACGTGCAGTGCATCAAGCGCTTCTTTGAGCGCCGCTTCCACTTTATGAGCACCACCCCGGGCCCCTTCTTCAAGGACGCCAAGAAGACAGTCGGCCGGGGCGGCGTGAGGCGGTTAGACGCCGCCGTGGAAGCGTCGGGCTTCACCAAGAAGATGGCCAAGGACTTGGAGGCGGCCATTCGGGAGCAGCAGGCCAAGGCCAAAGATGGTAATGCCGACGGCTCGGACGGCTTGGAAGATGACTCCGATGGCGAGGAGGAGGAGGATGAAGAAGAGGAAGAGGGGAGCGAGAATGAAGATGGTGATGACGGCCACCAGGTCATTGGCGGTCTCGCCTTGGTAGAGAGCGAAGAAGGGTTGCAGAAACTCACAATTAATGAGGGAACATGAATAAAAAGTTTTGCAATTCTACCACCTGACGTGCTGTGTTCAGGTGACTGACGAGGCAGACTGTCGACTAAACATCGAGCCTCGAGTTGAAGCTAAAATCAGCAAACCATCTGGCTGCTGCACTCGGGGGACTTGCACAAAGTGAGGCGATCTCTTCCATTTCATCGATACTGTTATGCTCGGCTTCGTGATTGAAGTCCAAGTCCTCGTTGAAAACTGAAGAAAGTACAAAAGAGTATTTTTGGTGGCTGCCCATACCCACGCCCCCCACTGCCAACTAAGAGTCTGCCAACTAAGAGTCCATCCCAAAGATTGCTGTGCTCCTGTTCGACATAGTAGAGAGTTCATTAAGTGAGCTGACAACCACTTT
Organism: Chaetomidium leptoderma; assembly: GCA_033296705.1. Taxonomy (NCBI): domain Eukaryota; kingdom Fungi; phylum Ascomycota; class Sordariomycetes; order Sordariales; family Chaetomiaceae; genus Chaetomidium; species Chaetomidium leptoderma. Next base: position 158,712 of record MU856866.1, on the reverse strand, counting down.
GCCCTGAAACCGACTCGCGTCCGTCCCGAGGCCACTGTGACCATAGCAAAGAAAGCAAGATGACGATAGTGAAGTATCCGATATCGTCGTGACAACCCTTCGAAATAAAGAAAGTCAGGTGGTCCAACAAAAGTCCTACAATACCGCCGCAACCCATAGCCATGATGCTAGGGCACGCATCCACAACCATCTAAGCCTTCTCATTCTTGACGGTGGGCGAGGACTGGGTGCTGCCCTTCTTGATCGTCGGAGAGTCGACGACCGTCGCGCTGTCGCCAGCCAAACCATCCTCAGAGGAGGCCGTTCCGGGCACCGAGATGCTCTGCCTGAGAAAGATATTAGTGGGGATGCTCGTTGAGCCGCCCAAAACACTGGTTCTGCTCATACTTGGGGGTATGTCCCATGCTCTCAGCCGCCATAGAGCCCACACTGGCGCTTCCACCAAGGTTGGGACGGATGGAGGGCATACGAGGAGCAAAAAGACTGATCAAGTTAGTCTCCAATTTTGCCCATCACAGACAGGGAAAGCAACTTACCCGTCAGCTCCCACACCCCCGCGGCGGTTCCAGGGAGCAGGGCTGTAGATGCTGGGGTGTATGCCCACATCAGCCGTGCCATAAGCGCCGATGTTGTACTCATTCGTACGGAACTGCCGGCGCTCAGCAGTAATGCGCTTCAACTCCTTCTGGGCCGGCGTGTCCGCATAGCGAACTTGCATCAACATGCCCTCTTCGCCGATGGAAGCGCCGTGATACTTCTTGATGACATCCTCACATTCGTCACGAGTCTCGAAGCTGCACCAAGTGTCAGTCAATAATTGTGTTCAGAGTTTGGAGATTGAACCTGCGACTGACCGAGCGAATCCGACACCACGGCTATTGCCCATGCTGTCGCGGAGAATCTTGCTGGAGACGACATGATAGCCAGCAAAGATGGCATTCAGCTCCTGCAAATATTAGTCGTTAGCATCAACCCCAAAAATCTCTCTAGAGATCCAACTTACCGACTCGTTCAGGCGCTTCGGAAGGTTCGACAAATATAGGTTGGTCGACAACTCATCACCCTCAGCTTTGAGTCTGGCATTGAAGCTCTCCTGTTCTCCATGTCAGCTCTGCGGGCATGGGTTAGGTCACAAAGTGAAGACTTACCCGAGCAAAGCCCACCTCATAGCCAAGATGATAGAAGGCCCGGATGCATTTCTCAGAGTCGCGGACATCTGCGAACTTGGCGAACCCAAATCTACCAGCATGTTAGCTAGGGTCACAATGGACAGTGGGAGTGGACATACCCCTTGCAAGCCCCCGTCGAGGTGTCGATAATGGCCTTGCTCTGCTCGACCTTACCGAAACGAGACGCATATCTGTGAAGAAGCTCATCGTCGGTGGTGGGGTGAAGACCTCGAATGTAGACGTTCCGGTTGCCGTGGATCCTATTCTCCAAGCACTGCTCGATCGACTTGGTGTGTGTCGGGGGGGTAAAGACAGCCGGCACGGCCTCCGGAATGGGGGGGTTCTCCTTGAGGAGCGAGAGAAGCTCCTCGTCCAGTGGCTGAGGCGCCTTGGGGGCCGTGATCTGCTCCGGAGACGGGGTCGTGTAGCTCGAGCGGAAAACCGCAACTCGAGCCGCACTGCCACGCTCCGACGCACTGCCAAAGAAGGGAGTAGCAGGCGTGGACTCTGTGGTAGAGTATGAGCCACGGCGGTTCTCCAGGCCAGGAACCTCGCTGCTGCGGTCAGCATAAGATGCCACACGGCCCGGCGTGTAAGGCATCGCATGGTAGGGGACAGGCAACGGAGCGAAGCCGCCCTGGACCGGAAACTGGCCAGAGACCCCGAACGAATATCCTGTCTCGGGGGCCATCCCGACGTGCATGGGAACCGAGTAGCCTTGATAAGCGACAGGCTGCTCCTGAGTCGCGCAATAGGCATGATGGCCTTGAAGCTGCGACAAGCCGGAGCCGCTCGGCATGCCGGGGCCAGGAGGCAGAGCCAGGGTGCTGAACTGGCTCATCACAGCGCCAATGGCATCTGTATGGTGACCGTGGCCAATGTGGTGACCATGGGAGGTCTGCATATCATGCTGGGGGCCGTTGGCCAACTGAGCGCTCATGTATGCCGGATAGGAGGCATGGCGATCCGAAGCGGCGGTTCGGTAGTGGCTCATGTTTGCACAAACTGAGAACCAGTGTCAGCCTTGGTGTCTCAAACGCCAGTATTGAGCCGTGTAAAATAACAAAACAGGAAACGAGAACGGGAAAACCGAGTCCGGATTTCCAGAGAAGCTCCAACCAAACGACTCTGGATTTGTGCGACTCAGACCTTCGGCAGAAGAATCGGATCGGGGAAAAAAAAAGAGGGCATTTGCAGCGAGGCAGGAAAGGTTTCAAAAGAGGGAGATCGATACACACCTTGTTGATGTGGCTTCGACAAATGACGGCTTCTGTGGGAAGCCGTGTCAGTATCTTTGGTGGGAAGAGGTTCCCGCGCTGCAATACCAAGCCGAAAGAATTAAATTGCAAGCGATGCTCAACAGGTGTGGCGAGATACAACAACGGGTGGAGGGTGAAGGAGGGAGAGATGTGGGAGGATGAAGTGGGTTGGTGGTTGGAGAAGGAGGGAAATTGGAACAGAACCCAAGCAAAGAAAAGGTGGATGAAAGCCTGGGGAAGAAAAGATTTCAGAGGCCCAGGGCAAGAAAAAAACGCGTGCTTGGAGTTGGCAACGTGTGCCAGGCGATGCCAGTCGACGCCAGTCGATGTGTGGACTTACCTCCAAAATGGGCTCTCGCCAGCGGTAGCTGAACGACAGAGATGATTCGGCGACAAGAAATCGGGCCGCTCAACAATGGCAGATGTTAGTACCAAAGAGTCGAATGCAAGCGAGTGAGAGGGGAGTTAAGAAGATGGATCGAGCTATCAGCAAGATGAATGGAAGAGACTGCGGTGCTCTGGGGTGGGATGGAGTGTTGATGCTGTAAAGATCGGAAGCAGAGTCCACAAGCCCAAAATCTTTCTGCTCGAGTGGGCGGAGGAGAAAGGGTTTTAAAGGCACGGGCACGCGGGTCCCCAGTTGCCGACAGCTGAGTACCTCGTGCTCTTGCCACTTGGAGCGGGAATCGCGTCAAGTACTAAGAAAGGAAGGAACGCAGGGGAAAGATAGGATAGTGTGCCCCGTCGAGTTGAGTTGCTCACGGCAGGGGTCGCGATGATACACCCCAGTAATCGGTGTTATGGGGAAGGGAAGCAGAGGAAGAAAGAGCAAAGCAAAGAAGAAGGAAATACCATGAAACTCACCAAGCTCAGTGCTGTTGACAGTCCAAAAGATGGAAGCAACGGAACGCAGTGATGCCGCTCTATGAATGAGAGATGGGGTGGGATGCCGGTGCAGATCGTGAGTTCCAAAACTGTTGTTGGGGTTGTTTGGTTCTGAGGTCGGGTAGGTGAGCTGATTTCGCAGAAGGAAAGATGGAACGGGGCTTATCGGCCAAAGGTCTAGCTCCGGGAAAGAGCGCAGGCCCGGGGCGGTCTTTGAACCAAGGGAGTTTGAGGCGCTCAGTGGCAGTGGCCGCCTTCTAGGGTTTCAACTTCTTCTCGTCCGAGTCCGCTCAACACAGCAGCAGGGTTGGACCACCTGTTCTTGTGCGCAACTTTGCTTTCCTTCCGTCTCTTGGATCTTGCCTTCTCCCTTCACTAAATCCTCAGCTGTATCACAAAGCACTCACTGCTCTGCTCCCGGCACCGATTTCCCTCCTTTTCTCTTTCTGCTCTAAGCGAACAGGTCTTCGCGCCCAGTCCAGCTTGCTTTGCCGAATCAACACCGAAAATATGGAATGTGCGTGGACAGGGCTGATTCGACCAGTCGTGTATTCTGTTCCCAAACTGACGTGGAATAATCGGCCTTTCCCAATCCAGGGCAACTCCAAGGTTTGCTGTGATGTTCGTTGCGAGCCTCAAGGAGCTTGAAGCTGTATCGATATTCCAGGACTCACTTCGTTCTGCATTGGTGGCCTTATGGCAGAGTCTGTCAAGGGATTGGGTACAGCTGAAGTCACAGTCAGAATGCTGTCTGTCCATGATTTTACCCGATGGGAACTGACCTCTGCTGATTCCATAGACTTCTCACCTTTCAGTGACTTGCAGCCTGAGCAGCAAATAGAACGATAACCAGAAGTTCTCAACAAGACGCTCTGCCAGACAATGCCCTCGGTTTCCAAAGGAGCACAGTCCTGAGCAGAAGGGGCCAAATAAGCGAATATTCTGCTAAGAATGCTGGGATAGGAATACTGGACGAGACAGGTGAAAGGGACGACCAAAGGACACCCCGTTCTCCACCTACACAGAGAACCAAAGCCCCTTTAGTATGCAAGACGGATGAGCGCCAATCTAAGAAAGGGCTGGGCTTTGCAATGACGCGAACTAACAGACGAAGCTGCAACTAAGCGCCCCATTCTACGGGCAAGTCCGTCTTCTGTGAAGCACGGAGGGTTTTCCGGAGGTTGAAGCGAAACACCTGCAACCCACGATCGCCACGGGGAGCTCTCCGAGTGGACAACTGCATCTGGGCAAAGAGATGGGGGCAAGGAGATGGGGGCACGGGCGGCGAGCCCTGAGGGACAGGAGCCCTCCAGCTCGATCCAAGACACGGCATGATCACTGTATCCGCCGTCAAGCCTTCCGCACAGACCTGCTGATTGGTGTCAATGAAAGGGAACAAGAAGAGGAAGACCCATTGCCTGAGCTGTCCGTCTGGGACCCGGCATTGCGATGGCGTGGAAAGGAAGGCGCATGCACGACGAACCATCTGGCCAGATGTGTAAGGTGATACCACAGCCGCGCCGTCCTGGGTAGGCAGATGGGCAGATGAGATCTTTAGCCATGGCCCTGTAGGTAGCTATCTTTCGAACCATTGGCCACGTGAAGTCGGGAGGCATGTCTCAGAACTGGAATGCCAGTACCAAAATTCTCCGGTGATTTCCGCCCCCCGTCTTCGCGTGGCGGCATGGCAGGCCACAAGTTCTTTGACGCACTTCCAAACGGCTGCTGCGTTGCTGGTAGATGGCAGATACTGCTGTTGGTGCGATTCTGTATATCGCATGCCTCCAACCAGGTTTGCCTTCAGCATGGGGGGCGGGGGCGTTTGTTTGTTACACCCCCTCAACGGACTAGCTGAATGGATTCTTGTCCGGGGCGTTTGCTTTTCTCCCCTCCCCAACCTGAGCCCGATCCAAGCCCTCTGGTTTTGACAAAAGGGGGCTTGAACCCCTATAGCCGCCAAAAAGCAACAAATACCGGTAGGCTGCAACAAGGCTTCGGATGTTTATCTCTCCTTTTTTCCCTACCACAGCGGTAGGTATACACTCGGGTGGTCGACACTCGGGTGGTCGACACTCGGGTGGTCGACACGCGGTCAATGCCAAGAAGGGAAACAAAGCTCCGAGACACGGGAAAACATGCAGCCAGCAGCAGGTCTGTTCCCCCTCATCAGGGTCTTCTCCAGTTCTCCCCAAGCAGGAGGATCCCGACCAACTTGTTGGACCGGGAAAACTCCGCTCGTCTAGTCTGTGCCCACTCGGGGGTAGTCGGAAAGGGCATGTGGAATTTGGAGAGGGGACTTTTTGGAGAGAAAGCGGGGCAGAGCCAGAGTCTCGGGACGCGAGACACAAGACACGAGGCATCATGATGGGTGCCTGATTCAGTGTAGGTATTGAGAGAACCCCCTTCCTCACGGGCATAGATGGAGAGAGACAGAAAGAGAAAGTCCACGGAAAGACATCCGCCCAGATATTCTGGTTTATTTCGTACGGAGGAGATTTAAAATGACATACGTACTGAAACGAATGCTCCCGAGCCTGCTGGGTGTGCGGGAAGAAAAAAAAAGAAGACATATTATTCTAAAGAGCCAGCCGAGAGCAAACCCGATATCATATGGACATACCTCTCTCTCTGACTCCCATCTATCCCAGAGCGCCCGGATGCGAAACTGCTAACGCTGCCCTGAACCCTAGCGCCATTGCCATGTACACAGTAGGTTGCATAGATCCCCACCGACAACCTGTTCGTTTAAGACCACACATCCTCCTGTTCGACGGGATTAGCAAACTGGCCCGGGTTAGAAGGCGGGTGAGAGGACATACCTGGTATTGGTTCGCCGCCCTCATTTGCTTGACAATATCCTCAGCCTTGGCTTCTGGGATACCACGCTCCTCACAGAGAATCTGTCCCAGAACGGAGTTGACCTCGCGAGCCATGTTGGCGGCGTCGCCGCAGACATAGAAGTAGGCCTTTTGCTGCAATAGCTCGTTGACCTCCTTGGCGCGCTCCTTCAGCCGGTTCTGGACATAAACCTTCTTGGACCCTTCACGAGAGAAGGCGAGGACAATCTCGAACTTGTCGCCGAGCACCTGCTTAGCTTCCTGTGGCAAAGTTAGACAAAAACTCCAAAGGGGGAAAAATGTTCCAGGGGTCACCACGCACCTCCCATTCCTTCTCATACAAGAAGTCCTCGGCTGATTTCCGGCAGCCGAAAAAGAGGATGGTCTTTCCCACATCCTTGCCATTCTCAGCCATCTTTCTTCTTTCACGAACGAATCCACGGAAGGGCGCGACACCGGTACCGGGGCCGACCATAATGACGGGTTTTGTGGGATCCGAGGGAAGCTTGAAGTTGGAGTGGCGAACGTGGACCGGGACGTGGATGCCGTCGAACCTGTTGCGGGGACCCGTGATCTCGTAGCTTAGACCAAAAGGCGTCGGGTTGGGATCGCCGTTTTGCTTTTCCTTGAGAGCCAGGAGGTAGTTTGTCGACACACCCTTGAACGGATCCTCACGGCCCGGGAGGCTCTGCGACTCAACTACAGCGGTGATGGAGATCATCTTGGGCTGCTCTAGCGAGGACGAGGAGATGGAGTAGTAACGAGGTTGCAGCTTGGTGACGCTTTCAATGAGAAGGGAAAACGGAACGTTGGTCCACTTCTTGCCCTTGCTCACGGTTGCCAGGATGCGGGTGATGTTGAGGCAGTGAACGTTGACCTTGGAGTGGAAGTAATCCTTGTCGCTGCCGAGCTTGGTCATCTCAGCCTTGGACTGCTCATCGGGGGCGAATGCGGCGAGGCTGGCGATGAACTGGCGGGAGACGGGAGAGCAGATTTCCATGTGGTAGCGGACGACGGCGTCGAAGGTGGTCGGGGTCGGGAAGGGCACCTTGGCAGTGGGCTCCAGAGCCTTGACACTGATGACATGGTTGCGCTTGGTGGTGAGGTCAAAGATATCCAAAAAGCGGTCAACTTCCTCGCCGGCGTTGGTGGGCCAGACGGCGACGTGATCACCGGTCTGATAGCTCAGGTTGGAGCCGCTGATATCGATTTCCATATGCAGGCAGTTGCGGTCCTTGACGTTGAACAGCTCATGAGATTTGGAGATGGGGGCAATGTACGGGTTGTGGGCGTTGAAGGGGCCCTTGGGGGTTCCGTCGCGGTGCATCTTGTTGGGCTCGCCAAGGTAGACTTCGGGGGCGTCACGGTCGAGGTCTTCCCTGTCAACGATGCTGAAAATGGGGTCGTAGACAGCCTCGCGCTCCTCCAAGCCCATCTTCTCGGCCAGAGCAGTCCACATGGGGTCCTTCCAAGCCAAGAAATCCTCCTCCATGGTGCCAGCGCCGTCGTCGCCCTCACCGGCATCTCCAATGCGGTGGGCGCCGAGCTTCTCCAGCGCCTTGTTGACATTGCGGACCATTGAGTTGTAGTGCTCGTACGTGTTGTTGCCCAGGCCGAATGCGACGAAGTTCAGGTTGCCGAGAGCAGGGTCGTTGTCGAGAGAGAAGGACGGGCCTTCGCTGGTGATGAACTCGTAGAAATCGACTGCGTTATCCGTCGGCTCGCCCTCGCCGTAAGTCGCCAGCACGAACATGACGACCTTGTCGCTGGGGACGGCGTCTAGGTTGTCGTAGTCGTAGTCCTCCAGGTCGGCGACCATGGTCTCGAGGCCGAAGCGGCTCTTGCCCTCCTTTGCGAGTCTCGACGCGTAGTCCTCGGCGGTGCCGGTCTGCGATCCGTAGAGGATGATGCAGTTCTTGCCCTCCTCCTCCATCTTCTCCACGATGTTCCGTGTCTTGCCCGCCTTGGCGCCATTAGCGCCGGCGAACGAGGTCGCATACGGATCCTTTGTGACGGCCCAGTATTTGCCCTTGGTCAAGTAGGCCACCGTCCCGACGAGGATGGCGGCCAGGACAATGATGTCCAGGGTGTCGAGTTCAGCCATGGCGACGGACGAGTAAAGGTGAACGAACGCTGCGGGCTTAATGAAGCTGGACGAAAGTGGTTGAGCTCAACAACACCTTCACCGACAAGGCAGCCTCAGACGGAACACACGAGGACCCCTTGAGCGACTTCCCGAGATGCGGCCGAGTGCAGCCCGTCTTTCTATGCGTGTGCAGTCTCAGCGCCCCGGAGACCGGATCCGAGATGGGTCGGCGGGAAAGGTTAGCCGCAAAAACGGATACCGTTCCGATCGGCGCGGCAGCGCCAGAAGCTGAAGGCCGAAGCGGACACACAACGGAACGCAGCAGCAGCGCGGAGAAAAAAGTGCAAGCGTCGCAGAACCGTAGGCGGCGGCGCGCAATTGGGAGGCGAAGAAGATAGACAAACACAACCGGCGAGTAGACAGCGCGCGGATGCAGAGAGGGAGAAAAATCAAGGAAGCGGAGACGGGGGGAGGGAAAAGGGAAAGGGGGTCGGAGTCAAGAAGACTGTCGAATTTTGGGATGCGCGGCGGTCACGACGTGCGGAATACTTATCGACAGATAACCTGGACAGCAGCAACCCCCGTCGGTCGGGGCATTCCTGCAATCCGTGGCGCCACGGACGCACCGTCAGCTGCCGCTGGGGCCGAAGTTTCCGCCAAGCACAGTGTGTTTAGCGCCGAGACAGTTGCCGGTTGCGAGTGCGAGTTTGCATGCGAGGCTCCACAGCACAGGTTGTGAGGGACAAAAAGTCATCGAGATCAAACGTCGGACTCTAGGATGGTTAAAATTGTGAGATATCTAATATGTAGCATCTGAAATTCCAAAACTCACGTCAGGGGCTCAGCCCGGATGTAGCAAAAACTAACTCATACGTACAAGCGCAGCTTTGTATCTACCTTTACAGAACCTTCGCATGCTGCTACTGTGAACAGAGGGCGGTGTTCAAACCGCATAGATGGACCGTGTGATTGCATAGGCCTACTAAGGAGTTATATCAGGTTGCCGAAAGTCCCTCCTTTCTTTTGTCTTTCTCGGGGATCTCGAGTAGTTAACTATTGCCTACAGAGTAGGTAACTATCGTTCCTTTGAAAAGGTGTGTAATGTTTCTTATTCATTCTGGTATTTGTCTTTGTATTATTTCTGTCATCTACCTAATTATCCTCTCCTCTCCTTGACCCCCCCGCGTGCCCCGGCAGCTACAAGGTTTCTTTCTGTTGACTCGTTGGCAACTCCTGGCTACTGGGGAATCGGCCCCACCTTCCCCGAGCCAAGTCGCCAGGGGCGGGCTGTTGAGTGACCGCTCTTCGTGGCATTTCCACGCAAGGTCGGTCCGCCACCAAACCGAGGGGGACGGAACGGAGAGGCAATCGTGGGGCGAGTACGACACGATGACCGCTTCGGCTGGGGACCCGGCTTCTCTCCGCGCTCTCGGTCTAAAGATCGCGGCGAGAAGGACACCCCGGGCACCCCCACCCCCACTCTAGCCCGGCGGCAAACGACCGGAAAGACCGGAGGCGGAGGTGGTTCTGGTCGTCGTTCGCGGATACCTGGGGAATTTCCGCCTCCCATCGGGTACCTCCACCATGACCTACTACAGTCGCGGCCGTCTTCGAGCCAACTATCGAGCCAACGGTATCAACAACACAGACGTATGTCAATTCGAGCCATGCAGTTGAAGGATCAAACCTAGGCGCGCCACTGTTCTATACTAGGGCTTTCGCAAGGGGCAGAGCCACTGGAGAGTTTGGGGTCATCCCGGGGCGCGATGCAACGGCAAGACCCTCGGGAGTCAAAGCCTCCCACCCTCTGTTCATCCCTCCTCGCCCGCATACGTATTCTCGGTATTCTAGATGGATCGAGGGACGGTGGGGCAGTCTGCGATTCAGGTGCGGAGGTGCGGGGTGCAGTGCGGAGCTCACCCGCGGGCCGCGGCCCTGCCTTTTCGAGCAGAACATACTGTGTAACTCAAAGTTACTCAACACCACGACGACGAGGCGGACGATTTAAACAGGCCGAAAAGCTGATTGCATACGTGCCGATTGTTCCGTATGCCTTGATAAGCGGCGACTTAGCGATATCCCCACCACTCCTGATGGCGGAAGCGGCTGTTTACCGCCGGCTCAGGCGGTTTTGGCGTGTCCGGCCCGTTCACGAAGTGGGCGAGAGTATTCGCCGCGTGATTTGATGCGTGTCGACAACGACCCCAACTCCAGCTCCTGTCGTCAAACTAGGCTTGTTGAAGTCGGCGAACGGCTGAAAATCTGGGGTTGTTCGAGGGTTCACGTTAACGTCAACTCAGGTCCTTCAGTTAATTGGTCGGCTGATTCTGACCTCAACGTGCCTGAGTGCCAGTGAGTGGGCGTGGGAAGCCTTCTCTGCAAGTGATTGGTTGTCTCGGGTTTGTCCCTTGCTCCTCTCCCTGAGTTGCTCGCGACAGCAATCCAGCGGATCCACTTCGCCGGGTGCACCCAGCGACGACCGCACCTCGTCGTCTTCAAGCGCCGCGCCAAAAGTTGGACAGCACCTTTTGTCGTTGCTGTCCACCCGGCGACTACATCCATTTTCTGTTTTGCTACCTACTGCTGCCGGGAGGATCATGCCAGCTGCGATTTTGGAAAATGGGTGAGTCGCAAATACATTCGATTTGGTCTCTCTCTCTCTTCCCGTTTCGTCTCTGCACAGCAGTTTCTGAACTTCGGACGAAGCGACCCCTGAGCATGGTCGGCCTGCCGGGCGCCGGAGCCTGTGACCGCTGTCGCCGCCGCCTCCGCCTCCGTGCGGTTTCGATTATACTCCACTTGCGCCTCTGGCTCGGCGCAACGGGAGCCCCTCTAGTCATGACGGTTTCCCGCTTGCGATCCGTTTCAGAGTGCTGCTGTGTGGGGAGAGCCTGATGCGTCGCATACCTCGTGGTACATACTGACCAGCACAGCTCTGTCCCAAACGACGTTGCCGGAACACGAGCCATTGAAGTTTTCGCCCCGAGCCGTGTCTCGACTCGACGAAGAGGATGAAGACGACTGGCAGCAAACGATACGTCCCGCAGCCCTAGGGGCCAGAAGCGTTGCCCACTCGCGCGAGTCGTCCATCGAAAAGCTCCAACGTCCCGACCTCACCACACAACTCCCGTTCCCTCGATCCCATGGGCCACCGCCCCGAGGCGCTATCGGCGGCGTGATAGAGCGCGTCGTTGACCCCAAGGCCTCCACGTACGGACACCACAGACAAACATCCATCGTCCATGGCATTGGGATCCACCACTCCAGGAACGGGAGCCTCGCCAGTTCCTCGTCTAGCCCTCTCAGTCCGCAAATGATCGCTGCCGCAGGGGCCGGCCTTACGCCGGACAGGGCAGAGATGCACCCCTTTCCACGCCTCGACAGCGATGGTTCGTCAGGGAATCGGCCGCACACGGCCCTGTCTGGAACGACCCTCGCGTCAGCGCCAAATGTTCCCGAACGGTCGTCCTCGGCCGCCGCCGGCGAGATTGGTGGACAGATGTCGGCGCGGGGGAAAATGGAGAGGAGGTATAGCGGAAAGTCCCGACGCGACCATGCCCCCCACCGCTCGCACTCGTCGCGACACCACAAAGACGAGCAGAAAACGGTCGGCGAGTACGCCCTCCATGTTCTGTTTACGTCCTTCATCGCCCAGGCAGAGGAGAAGTTGAATGCGTGCATCACAATGCCCTTTGACCCGGAGCCCCAGGTGGAGAGAATCTGCGGGCCAGGGGTGGATGCTGCCTTCGACCAGCTCATTGTGGCCCTCGGACATATTGCGAAACAGAAACCCAAGCCGCTGATCGACTCGATGATGCTCTGGAGAAAAAGCAAGAGTGATGCCGCCAACGAGGCTCGCGCCCAACTCCAACAATCCCGGATCTATCCTCCTCCCGGCCCGCTGCAAAGGCGCAACACAGAGCCGATGCAGCCGGCTGGCGTGGGTGCCGGCCTGGAAGCTCATCCGGGCGGCCAAATGTCGCTGGCCGCGAAGCAGGAATACGTTGCGCAGGCGGAGCGCCGCTCAACCGTCTCGATATACCTACTCTGCCGCGTCCTTCTCGAGGTCATGACGCAAAGCACGCTGTCTTCCATCACACCGGAAATGGAGGACAAGCTCGAGAACATCATCTTTGGGCAACTAAAGATTTCCGATACGGAACAGCTGATGGTCTCCCCGCTAAAGCTGTCCAACTGGAACCTCTTTGCCCAGCTTATGGGTGTCATGAGCGAGGCCAGTTTCACCACTGTGACTAACCGATTCGTCGCCGATCTCGACCGTTCGTTGCAAGAGCTGGGAGCCAGGCCTCCGCCACCCTCACCCCGGGACCTCGAGAGCAAGATGGAGCTTGTGCTAGGTGGGATGAAGCACCTCCGCATAAAAACCGCCCCGGAAGATGCATGGGATCGGTCTTGTGAGTTGATGGCCTCTCTGGGAAAGCTGTTCGGCCGGTCCCACGGTCCCAAGGTAAAATCAGCCTTCTGCCAAGTCCTCGAGATGCTTATGCTTCCCATAGCGGCCAAAGCTACCAACAGTGACATTGCGCACCCGAAGTGGAACGAAGTCCTGGCCACGGTTGGGCCGCGACTGGCGCAGATGTTTGTGAAGCCGCGGCACTGGTCGTACACCTTTCCTCTGACGGCCACCATGTTGTGCGTCTCGGCGCCAGACACGTTTGTTAGTCAATGGCTGCAGTTGATCTACCCGCTGCAGCCGCGGCTCAAGGATCGGTCGTCCCGGCCGCTCTGCTTGCAAGTCGTTTCCAGGCTCGTGTGGACCTATCTCTACCGCACCAACGACAGCTCCTCAGGCATGACCAGGAAGCTGGACGAAATTCTGAAGATGGTTCTCCCCAATACCAAGAGGGCCCTGAATGCTACCGAGACTGCCGTCATCGACCCCCTGATTCAAATAATCAGGTTCATTGGGTACAAACACCCAGAGTACTGTTTCCGAACCATCATTTTCCCCCTGGTCAATGCCGACCTCTTCACATCCAACAAGGAGCTCAAGGTGGAGCAGCTTGACCCGGACAGGATGGTCATCGGCATCCGGGCCTTCCTCACCGTCATGTCGGATCTTGAGAAGGGCGACAAGGGCAGGCCCCCCTTCCCGCAGTCTTATGCCCACCCTAGCGTACCTGAACGTGTGCCGCCGACGTCGCCCGTTTTTGGCTCCCTTCGTGACCCCCCCTCTGTCGCCTGGGCGGCCTTGTCGGGCGGCGAGAGGCTCTCCAAGCCCGTCTTGGTGTCGGCACTCTCCGATAGTGTCAGAGACTACTACGCCAGGTTCTGTGAAGTCCTCGGCAAGATCAGCATCGTCTGTGACAACACATTTGGCGGCCAGGCTGCCCTGGATGAGAAATTTGACAAGATGGAAAAGTTCAACAGCCCAGGACCTAAAACACCCATCGCCGAGACGTTCAACTTTTCGCGAAGGGACGACCATTCCAACCCCCATGACCAGAAGCAAGCCTTCTATGAGCTGCTCCATGTGGCCGTGCAAGCCCTCCCACGGTGTCTCTCCCCCGCCATACCCTTCAACACGCTGATCAACCTTCTCTGCACCGGGACGGCACATGTCCAAAACAACATCGCAGAGTCGTCCGCGCAGTCCCTCAAGGCCATTGCCCGCCAGTCTCACGCTCACCAAGTGACGATGGGGTTTGCGCGCTTCATCTTCAACTTTGATGACCGCTACTCGACCATGTCGGACGGGGGTATGCTAGGGCCAGGACACATCGAGAAAACACTCATGCTGTACATCGAACTCCTCCACATTTGGATCGAGGAGATCAAGCAGAAGACCAAGAGCGCTGCGGACGAGAGCGGCGAATCCAGTGTGGCCGACAAGAGGGGCATCAAGCTCGACTTGTCTAGTGTCTGGGCAGAAGTCGATCAAGTGGAAGCACACGGGCTGTTCTTTCTCTGCTCGCAATCTCGACCCGTCCGGTACTATGCCGTCAACGTACTACGCCTGATCGTCGAGTTTGATGCCGTCCTAAGAAAACCGAGCGGCCGCGAGAAGGACACACCGAGACTGATAGACATTCTCGAGAACGACTCGATGCAGGTCATGAGTTTCAACGACGAGCAGCTCTCGGTAGCGGAACGAAGCAGGCTGCAGCGAGGGATGCAGAATACCAACAGCCAAGGAGCACTGATCGAGCTCTGCACCAGCGAAGTTTCGTACGACACGACACTGTGGTTCAAGATCTTTCCCAACTTTATTCGTATTGCCTACGACAAGTGTCCGTTCGCCATCACGCTCAGTCGGGACCTCATCTGCGAGCGGATACTCCAGTTGTACAAGGTCATCACGGTGCTCTCGGAACCCCCCCGAGAGCCTCGAGGGCAATTTTACGCAGAACCTAGCAGTGCTCGCATGACGGCCAAGACCCCAACGACGCATCCAGAGGTGGTCATAGAGCAATGGAAGCTTTACCTTGTGTTTGCCTGCACTACCCTTGCGGATCCCGGTAGCGCTCAAGCCAGCAGCGCGCAGAGTGGCCAACACGGGCGCAAGGGATCCAAGTCGTCCTCGGCGGCTGAGAAGATTGGGTCGGCAAGAACGCTGTTCAAGTATCTGAATCCCATGCTCTCCGTCTCCTCCGCGCCCATCAGAGAGGCGGTGGTCATCGCTATGGGCTCTATCAACATCCACATCTATCGGACGCTGCTCGAGGAGCTCCAGGGGCAGGTGTCCCGCTGCAACGACGACGCACGGCAGCGAATACACCAGCGCACCAACAGCAGTCCGCGGCGGAATCGGAAGATGGATCTCCTCCGAACCGAGATCACGCACGTGTACAAGCAGACGTCGCATTTCCTGCGAGACCCTCAAGTTTACCAAGACGACTGGGTGCTCAACAATCTGGTGGCATACACAAAGGACCTCAAGCTTTTCCTGATGGACGGCGAGGTACAGATGGACTGGGAGTTCCAAAGGCTGAGACGGCACTACTGTGGTCTGATGGAGGAGCTCTTCGAGGGCATCAATCGGACAAAGGAGCCGTCCCGGTGGATGACGTTCGAGGCGCGGAAGTCAGCCTTCGCCCTGATGGAGGATTGGTGCGGGTGCTCGCCCAACCAGCTCCAGATTCGCCAGAGAGAGGATAACATGAGGCAGTCGGTCATCGATCAGAAGACGGTCGGCGAGCGAGGGACAGTGACGGCGGCAATGGAGATCGAGAAGAGAAACCTACGCACGGCCGCCTTGAGCGCCATGGGCGCGCTCTGCGGCGGGCCCATCAGTGCCACCACCGAAAGCGGCGCGTCCCTCCAGTTCGATGTCCGAAGGATGCTGGCCTGGATCGAGGCCATCTTCAATTCGGGCAGCGACCGCATGAACGTGATCGGCAGGAGAGCACTCAAGAACCTGATTGTCCACAACCAGGAATACCCCTATCTGCTCGAGCACTGCATCTCGCGCTGCTACCTCGCCGAGGCCCCGATGATGCTCGAGAGCTACTTCACCGCCGTGACAGAGGTGCTTTTGGAGCACCCCGAGTATCCTACTCCATTCTGGAAACTGCTTGGTCTCTGTCTCTTCATGCTGGGCAACGACCAGAGCGCCATCAGGTCTAGAGGCGCTCACCTCCTGAAAGCACTCGAAGAGCGGCAGCCGCAGCCCCGGAGCTCCAAGATCCAGGACTTTGATATCAGCATCTCGGACAAGACCAAGGCGGTCTACAAGCTTGCTCAGTTTGAGATCTCGAAGCGGTTGGCCAAACAACACACCGAGCTGGCGTTCCACATCTTTTCCGAGTTCACCTTCTATTTCAAGGAGCAGCAGGCTGGCGCGCAGAGGAATGTCATCGCCGTCATCCTCCCGTGGATCCAATCGGTGGAGCTCATTGTTGATCCGAACGGAGGGCCCATTGCCCATTCGTACGTGCTCCTTGCTAACCTGCTCGAGATCACCATCAAATCCAGCGCCGCGCTGCACAATGAGGTACAGGCGCTCTGGCAGGCGTTGGCGACGGGGCCGCATCCTGGGAACGTACGGCTCATTCTCGACTTCATCATGTCGCTGTGTCTTGAACGCAGAGAGCAGAATTTCGTCGAGTATGCGAAGCAAATCGTCGTCTTCCTTGCCAGCACCAACAGCACGCCGGGGAACAGGGTGATTGAGTTCTTACTGCTTCAGATCACTCCCAAGGCAATGGTGCCCAACGAGAAGCGCGATGCCGTTCCGCCTCCCCCCGACATCAACATGCTTCCCTACTGCGCAGAAATCTCGGAGGCGCTGCCGATCGGCACCAAGCAGGCTGGCTTCTCCCTTGGCCAGCTGTCTCTCATCCTGCTCGTGGACCTCATGGTGGCGCCCGTCAGTCTCGCCGCCGACAGCGTTCCGGTCCTGCTGCAGGTGGTCACGGTTCTCTGGGACCACTACACGCCGCTTGTTCAGGAGCAAGCCCGCGAAATGCTGGTGCATCTCATCCACGAACTTGTGATAGCCAACCTGGACGACGACACACCGGCAGCCATTAAGCAGTGGATCGAGAGCCTGATCGATGCCATCCGTCGCCACGACAGATCAGTGGTATGGGGCTATGAGGACAGCAACGGAAAGGTGGACGGGCACGACAACAAGGTGCCGCCCAGCATGGAATACCTGACAGCCGAGGTTGTCAAGACGTTTGAGCTTACGTTCCCCGGCATCAAAGATCAATGGGGCAGGCTCTCGCTCACATGGGCGACCTCGTGCCCGGTCAGGCATCTCGCCTGCCGATCCTTCCAGATCTTCAGGTGCATCCTGACATCGCTCGACCAATATATGCTCGGAGACATGCTCGCGCGCCTGTCCAACACCATTGCGGACGAAGACACCGAGATCCAGACGTTCTCGATGGAGATTCTCACCACGCTCAAGACGCTGATCCTCAAACTCGATGCCGACAAGCTCCTGTCTCTTCCCCAGCTATTCTGGACCACGTGTGCCTGCCTCGAATCCATCAACGAGTGCGAGTTTCTCGAGGCCGTCGAGATGCTCAACGAGTTCTTGGACAAACTCGACTTCCACTCCCCCACGGTGCGGCGGCTTCTGTACGACGGCCAGCCCTCCAAATGGGACGGCCCGTTCGAAGGGCTGCAACCTCTGCTGTACAAAGGTCTGCGGTCGTCAGCGTGTCTCGACCTGACACTGGGAACTCTGGAAAAGCTCATCCAACTGCCCAGCGACGCTCTGGTTGGCGACGATAGCCGTCTCTTCTTCACCATCATTGCCAATCTCCCACGCCTCTTGCACGCCATGGACCAGGAGTTCCTCGACCACGACGTTGTACAGATGGCGGAGATTCTCATGGCGGCTGCTGACGAGCAGGGCTTGACGAGTGTGGCGGTGGTGCTGGATAACTATCTTGCATCTAACTATTCGTCTGACGACTTTGTGGCTCAGATGTTTGCGGCGCTGCGGGAACGGTTCCTGCCCACGCTGGATTCCCACATGGTCACCATGCTGATGGGGTTCCTCACCAACGGGACCTCGTGGGTCAAGAGCAAGACGATGCGGATCCTCGGCGTGGTGATTCCCGAGGTGGACATGAGGAAACCCGAGATTGCCAGCCACGGGTCCGACATGATCTCGCCGCTCCTGCGTCTCTTGCAGACGACGGATTACTGCATGGAGGCGCTGGAAGTGCTGGACAATATCATGACCATGTCCGGGTCGTCGATGGACAAGCACCATCTGCGCATGAGCATGACGCGGCCGACATCCAAGGCGGTCCGGAAGGAGTACGAGCGAACGCAGAGCCTGTTTGGCATTCCCGAGGCGTCGGGATGGGCGATCCCCATACCGGCGCGCAAGACCGATTCCACGCGGGCCAATATCCACGCGGCCTTTTACATGTGCCAGAGCGACGAGGGCGTTGTTGCGCAGCCGGCCATGACGCCCGAGGTCGAGTTCCACACGGACGACTTCCCCTACGGATACTTCCCCGGCTCGTTCGACCGGGCCGACACGATGATGTCGGACGATGGGCGGGTCGACGTGCCCATGGGAGGAGACCTCTTTTCCAAGCTCGACAGCCTGGACGACTTCTTTGACGACCTGTCCACAAGCCCGCCCAGCGACGGCCGATCGTCGCGGACCGTGACCGAGTTCTCGCCCGACACGTTCGACTCGGGCGCACAGCTGTACGACGAGCAGATCCTCCCCATCCTGCACCAGGCGTCCAACAACAGCAACACATCGTTCCAGAACGGCTTTGCGGACAGGCCCATCTACATGCCGCGCGAAGGCGGAAGTGGTGGTGGTGGGGGCAGCAGCAACAACAACAACAACAACAACACAATGAACCCAGGCGCTTTCAACATGGGCGTCAGCGGCAGCACGCCCAACCACATGCACAACCCCAACAGCCTCAGCAGCAACACCAACATCACCACCACAGCAATCACCACCGTCACCCCGCCCAACCGTCCCGGCCTGCACGCGCGCTCCGTCACGTCCCCCTCGGCCCCCGCGTCCTACCTCACCCAGCTAGCAGCAGCAACAGGCGGCGACAACAACAACAACAACAATTACCTAGCCTCGGACGACGACGAGCCATTTCCCGAGGACGTCTTCTCAGACGGCGGCGGCGGCGACGAGCGCCCGAGCACGGCCAACGGCGGCAGCGGCAGCGGGGGGGGATCCTTTTTCCTTGAAAATGTCATACGCCCGCTGATGATAACGCCGCACAGCAACAGCAACAGCAATAGCAACGGCGGCATGGCGGCGGCGGGGGGGCCCCGCTCACAGTCGCGGTCGCGGTCGCGCGTGCGTAGGAGGATGACAAGCGGTCGGTCGCGGGATGGGGGGGGTCACGGTGGGTTCGCCTTTCAGCTGCTGCAGCAGCAGCCTCCTCCTCCTCCTCATCCTCATCCTCCGCTTTCGTCTTCTTCTTCCTCTGGGGGGGGGGCGGGTTCACCGCAGCAGGTGCCCAAGGTGCCGGCGGGGGGGGTTTTGCCGTTGGGGCATTAGCTGTGCTTTTCTTTTTCCCTCTCTCTCTTCTTTTTTTGTCTGTTGGTCTGTCGGTCTGTCGGAATATCTCGAAGGGACAGACAGAATACATGCTGGATGGATGACGGGGTTGAAATGGTTGATGATGTATCTTGTTGAACGATGTAAACGCTATCTGTACAGAGAGGGGGTTGTAATAAGGGGAGGGGGTGGTTTAGATGCTGCATTGAGATACCACCATACACGTTACCACCACTTGTTGAAGTTCTCTACCGTACCTAATTGAACCGTCTATTGGGAAGCAATCACATGGTTGAGAGTGGACGAGTTTCGGCGCACAGGGCTTGGCGGGTGGTGACTGTGGGGTTGTTGCCGCCGGCAGCCGCCGGCAATTGGATCCCGGGAGCCCTGAGCAGTGAGCGTATCCCGGTCGAAGCGGTCGGTTGCTTCTGCTTGCCACTGCACGCGCTCATCGCGTTAGCCTCGGCAGAAGCCATGGTCCGCCGACGACCAACCCCAATGACAAGCTCGGAACTATGTACCTTGACCAAATCAACCAACCAACCAACAACTGACCCCTTTTCCAACGGCATTCTATGAGATTTGGTTCTGGGAGATAGTCCCAACTTGAACGAAACTCATTTATCAACCACTCCTGCAGCCAACACCCTCTACAGTCTACACTTACAATTACGTCAACAGTTCCATCGTCCCACCGCCCTCTTCTTCCTCTTTCCTCTTCTCCTTCTTCCCCCGCGCATTCGTTGCAACTTGCAACCCCCACGAACACAACCCGCGGCTCCAATGGCGCGAACACAGACGGCGACGCTCCCAGTCATCGCGCTCCCCCGGGGCAGCGTGCTGCTGCCGGGCGTCGTCCAACGCATCGCCGTATCCTCGAACCGCCCCGACATCGCCTCGCTGCTCGCCGCCGTCTACACGCGCGCTGCCTCCAAAACACCCAACGGACGCATCGACACGGTCCCCATCGCCTGCGTCCCCCGCGCCTCCCCGTTGCTCGGCCCCGACGGACAGCTCCTGATCCAGGATGGCGAGAGCGCCCCCAGCACCGACCGCGACCTCGAGGACATCGACCCGGCCAAGGCATCCAAGGCCGACCTCTTCGGCTACGGCGTTGCCGCCAAGATCACGGGCGTCGAGGGCCGCGGCACGGGAGAGTTTACATTGCTGGTCGAGGGCGTCACGCGCGTCCGCGTCGAAAAGATGTACCACGACAAGGCCTACCTGGAGGGCAAGGTGGTGTACTTCCAGGAGGAACCCAGCCGTGGAGACTCGACGCTCGAGGAGCTCTTCCAACACTTGAAGCTCCTGTCCAGGGAACTCGTCGCCATCCTCAGACTGTCCTCCATCCTCCCGCGCTCGAGCGCCACCCCCGGCCTGTCCCCCCTGCTCGCCCGCCGACTCGACCTCTTCATCACGAGGCAGAAGCAGCCGGGTTCCCTCGCCGACTTTATGGCCAATATCGTCGAGAGCTCGTACGAGGAAAAGCTCCAGTTGCTGGCTCTACTCGACGTTACGGAACGAGTTGCGAAAGTCATCGAGTTGCTCGACCGCCAAGTCGGCGACATCAAGAACAACATCAAAATAACTACCGTCACCACCACGACGTTACCGTTCACCGACTCTGATTCGACCAGGAAGGAGATCGACGAGATAGTCAAGCGAAAGCAAGCGCGGCCACCAATGAAGATTGGCACGTCGGGGACGGGCATGGTTCCTCCCCACGGGGTGGGTCGGTCAGACGGGAATTCGGATGAGGACGAGGAGCCCAATGAGATAGATGAGCTCCAAAAGAGCCTCGACGCTGCGAAACTGTCCCCCGAGGCTACGAAGGTTGCCGACAGGGAGATCAAGCGGCTGAAGAAGATACACCCGGCCCAGGCCGAGTACGCCGTCACGCGGACTTACCTCGAGACGCTGGCCGAAATCCCCTGGACGGCCACCACAGACGACCGCCTGGGCCCTCAGACGCTCACCAGGGCGCGGAAGCAGCTGGACGACGACCACTATGGGCTCGAAAAGGTCAAGAAGCGCCTCCTAGAATACCTCGCCGTGCTCAGACTGAAGCAGTCGATCAACGACGATGTCGATGTGCAGATCAAGAAGGCCGAGGAGGAGATCGGAGCGGTCGAGGCAGAGACAGCAAACAAGAAGGACGATGACAAGGCCGAAGCCCTATCGCCGGATCCTGCCGCCGCAGAGGAGAAGGTCAAGGTCAATGGCGCCAAGTTGGAGGTTCTAAGAAGCAGGCGCATGGTGGACAAATCTCCCATTCTCCTGCTGGTTGGGCCTCCGGGAGTCGGCAAGACCAGTCTCGCGCGGTCTGTCGCGATCGCTTTGGGAAGGAAGTTCCATCGCATCTCACTGGGCGGCGTTAGGGACGAAGCCGAAATCCGAGGTCACCGCCGCACCTATGTGGCTGCCATGCCCGGTCTCATCGTTCAGGGTTTGAAGAAGGCGGGCGTGGCGAACCCCGTCTTTTTGTTGGACGAGATCGACAAAGTGGGCGGTTCGAGCGTCCACGGAGACCCGTCGGCAGCGATGCTCGAGGTGCTCGACCCCGAGCAAAACAACAGCTTCACGGATCACTACGTCAACATCCCCATCGACTTAAGCAAAGTCATGTTTATCGCTACGGCCAATAGCCTCGACACGATCCCGCCGCCACTGCTGGACCGGATGGAGACCATCTACCTCCCCGGCTACACCACGCTGGAGAAGCGGCACATTGCCATACAGCACTTGGTGCCCAAGCAGATCCGCGTCAACGGGCTCAGCGAGGACCAGGTCGTCTTCACCGAGGAGGTCGTCTCCAAGATCATCGAGTCCTACACCCGCGAGGCAGGCGTCCGCAATCTCGAACGCGAAATCTCGTCGGTCCTCCGCGGCAAAGCCGTCGAGTTCGCCGACGCCAAAGACGCGGGCCACCCAGACAGGTACAACCCGCAGCTCAGCGCCGACGACCTGGAGCGGTTTCTGGGGATCGAAAAGTTCGAGGAGGAGATCGCCGAGAAGACGAGCCGGCCGGGCATCGTCACGGGCCTGGTGGCGTACAGCTCGGGCGGCAACGGCAGCATCCTCTTCATCGAGGTGGCCGACATGCCGGGCACGGGCACGGTGCAGCTGACGGGCAAGCTGGGCGACGTGCTCAAGGAGAGCGTCGAGGTGGCGCTGACGTGGGTCAAGGCGCACGCCTACGAGCTGGGGCTGACGCAGGGCCCGGCCGAGAACATCATGAAGGACCGCAGCATCCACGTGCATTGCCCGTCGGGCTCCATCCCCAAGGACGGGCCCAGCAGCGGCATCTCGCAGGCGATTGCCCTCATTTCGTTGTTTTCGGGCAAGGCCGTGCCGCCTACCATGGCCATGACCGTAAGTCCAATCTCTTGTCTTTTTGTTCCTATTCCTTTCTTTGCGCTCGTGTACAGGCGGGTGGGGGAGCTGGGGGCTGACACCACACACCCAAAACAACAGGGCGAGATCTCACTGCGCGGGCGCATCACCGCCGTCGGGGGGATCAAGGAGAAACTGATCGGCGCCCTGCGCGCCGGCGTCAAGACGGTGCTGCTGCCGGCCCAGAACCGCAAGGATGTCAAGGACCTGCCGCAGGAGGTGAAGGATGGGCTCGAGATTGTCCACGTCAGGTATGTCTGCCGCCCAAAATAAAACGCCAAAACGCGAATGGGTGTAGTGTATGTATGTCTAGATTGTGCTGACTTTGAAACACCCCGAAATAGCCACATATGGGAAGCCATCCGCCACGTCTGGCCCGAGAGCCAGTGGCCGGGCGAACACGACCTTCCTACCGTTCAGAGCAGGCTGTGATTACTACCACCATTCATACTCATACTCTGCTTCCCTTGCCTACCCCTCTCTCTCTCTATCTCTTTCCCGTTTTAGGGAGCCAGGCCGGCAGTGGGGGGATACATACAGAGGCATGATTCATGTTGTGGTGCATGACAGGTTACCTAGGTAGGTAGGTAGACATGCAAGCAGGCAGGCGGCGCGCGGGCAGGCAGGCAGGCGGCGCGCGGGCAGGCTTGGTTACACTGCAGCTGGTCAGCCCACTGCTCCTTGAAACTGATTTCCGGCTTCTTTCTCTTTGCGGGGGTGGCGTCTGCAGAGTCAAGGGAGGGTTGTGTGTGTGTGTGTGCGCGTGCGCTGGCTGGGGGATATATTAGGGCCTGCGCGCTGTGTCCCAGACTGAGCCGCTGCATGTCTCACTTGCTCGGTACGGAAGTAAGGGGTTGTTTGTTGTTACGCTGTTGTTACGCAGGCAGAAAGTGTTCTCTTTTTGGGGTTTGTTTCCAATTGCATGGTTTTTGTGGCAATTCTTTTGTGTGTTGGGAGAAAGAGTGGTTGGTGCATAGCAAAGGTTGTGTTTTCTTTGGGGGGGGAATGGTTTGTTTACTTTTTCCCGCCCCCTTTTTTTCTTGCATAACTTACCATACAGACATACATACATACACATAGTCCAGCGCATCATTTTCATCTGCGGACCTCGGCGGACATCCTTCTCTGTGGTTTATTTACCATGTGATTTCCCCCCTCGCTCAGCCCAACTGGGGTAGTTTCCGCCCGCCAGGCGGTTTCATACCGAGACAGACATACACAACAACAACAATGGGCTGAAGCCCTCGCTCCTCCCGCCTACCTACCCCTTCTAGTTATCCCATCTACGCCGCCCCTTCTCCTGTCCTATCTATAATCTCATCTCATATCCCCTGACCTGAATATATATGTCTCGGATACCGTTTGTCGCAACCCCCGGCCTGGTCGTCACACCAGATCGTTGTGTCTCTCTGTCTGAGGCGTTGTGCTGCGCCCCCCCCCCGGATGGAAAAGAGAGAGAGAGAGCCTAAAGCGACTGACTCGGTCTCGTCGTCATTTGCCGTTGTTTTCGACTTGTCCGTTGGATCTAGATTTCGGGCAGCGACAAACAAGGCTTTCTCCCCGCAGCGATGGTATGTACAACGGTAACACGGGAGCTATCTTTCTCTCGTCTCCGATGGGTAGGCGACCCGTCGGAGGATGGAACGGAGACAAGACAGGAGTTGTCCCGGGGTGTAGCCGTGTGCACTTTAAGAGTAACACGGCCGGGCACCGTGGCAGGCTGCCTGCTCGGGTATAATCTTCTAGCTGAGTTCCGAGATCCTTTTTTATGCCCGGGGATGAACTGGAATAGCCGACGCATATCAGGCCCGAGAAGGGCTGGATATAAATATAGATTCCCGTACCACACGGTGGGAGACAATATCTAGTAGATCACGCAGGAGAATCTGCTAGGTGCCCTCGTGTTCCAAACAACACTGGCGTGTGTCTTGCTCTGCTGGGAGAGAGTCAAGTAGGTAGGTACCGAGTAGGTAGGCAGCCTCCAAGGAAGACGATCCGGAATTCCGGGCCTAGAGTTGAGAGCATTGCAGCAGCAGATAGTTTAGACCTGGAACGGCGCAAGTTCATGACTTGGCTCCTGACCGCATTCATTGCCCCAGCCAGCGGCGGGCGGGCTGTCTGTCCGCGCCGAGATCAGAGCAACAACAACACAACACGGTGGTCCGAAAACCGGCGGAAGCGCCGCCAGACCAATCCGGCACACGGAGAGATAGCATAACCGCCGTCGGTATTGCTGTTCCGGGCTCCGCAGGGGCGGCGTGCGTCGCATGCATGCCAGCATCTCGATCCCACCCCCCTTTTTTTCTTCTTTTTTTCAGATACGCGATGCGCTACGACGCGATCGCGGTCCGTGGGGCAGATGCAGTTTGTTGGTTATCTCAACGTCCTTTAATCTCGGCTTTTTCGGGAAACGGGGTGTGTGTGTGTGTGTGATGGATGTGTGTGATGTAAGCGCCGTCCGTGGTACAGACATAACTACCTCCGAGGTTAATACCCTCTGTATGATGCACATACATACATACAGTGAGTGACTATGAGACGGTCGCGTCGTCCATGACTGGAACCCCCGCTCAAAAGGTGTGATCAGCCCCAGGGGAGGACATCGCGTGCGCGTGCTGGAGTAGCGGCAGATCGCATGCCAATTTCCCCCCTCAGATCGTGTCCCGTCGTTGACAGGGTCGATGATGGGTTGGGTGGGTGTCTTTCCGTCTGATCTGATCTCTGATATCAGCCAGGGGGGGCCCAGGGCGGATCCGCCCATCCCGTCCCATCCCCCATCACACGCGCAGGGGCTGTGACACCATGGTTCTGTTTTTTTAATCTCCAGGGTGCGGGACTGGGTGGCTCAAAAGGGCAACTTGAAACCCGGATTTTGCAGGCGCGAAAAAAAACGGTGCTGGGGCCTGCTGGTGGGACAGAGAAGAGAGAGAAAAAAGGGCCAAGCGCTGCCGTCGCTACCATACAGTTGTGACGTTTGGGTGTGCGTCTTGTGGCTTTTCGTCCCATCTCGTCTCCCGTCCCGTCTCCTCGCTGGCGGATACATCATTTAACGTCCGTGTCCCGTCCCGTATGCGTGCATCATTCATCAACTTTGGTGGAAGCCTGCCGGATCCTGGTCGTGGCCGGCTCTTTGCTGCGTGCGCGGCGTCGATCACATCCAGAGCTCCGTTCGCTGTATACAGTCGAGATTGTCGCTCCTAGAATATTGTGCACGTCCATCGAAGGCCTGGGGAGGCCAAGTATGGACTGCAGCTGCATTCCGCGCTGCAGGAGTGGCACCCGTGGACCAGCGTCGCAGCAGGCACTATACATATATCCGGAATTCGTTCCCACCAGCAGCATCAGGCCCCACAGCCGATGCCCGGTTCACCGGTAGCAACTGATAACATCATCCATCTCCAGTCTACAAAATACACAGCAACTTGTATAATTTACAAGTATTAATGGCTACCAGGGCCGACTTGACTTTGGGGATGGTGCCTCGACCACCGTGTTCCCGTTGCTGGGTGGTCATGTCAACGGTCGGCGGTTCCCCTCTTTCTCCTCCCCCCTGGGGCCCCTGGCCATCACCCCCCCGGCCTTGGCTCTTGCGTCACAGGGCCCGTGTGACGGGCCGCTGTCAACCGAAAGAAGCAGCGGGACAGGTCCGCGATGAGGAAATTTCCCGACCACGAGGGCGGGAACAAGGAGGGAATTGACAAGCGCGGGCTTGCAGACCGGGTTGGTAACACGAGATACCTTACTGCGCATGCACTGCGCGGAGGAGTTAGGTCCTCGGGGAGTTCCTCGGAGGTCGGTGGTCGTCATGCAAGGCACTTTCCTGTTTGGCCTTGTCAAGCCATTGGAGTTGCTGAAAAGAGGGTTGAGAACCGATCGACTCCAATTTAATCATGCGCCCAGGTGCGGGCAGCAGGTGCATGTGCATGGTGGGGTGCGTTGACAGCAGGTTGGCGAGAAGTTGTTGTCGACAGAAAAACCGGGGTCTGGCGATCCCTGCATCTCGTCCAAAGCGCTCTTCCTTCAAACAGACAGCAACAAGTCGACTTCGGGGAGCGGGAGGCGGGAAGCGGGAAGCGTGCTGATTGGTCTGCCAAACCCGAGTGATTTTGTCCCATGGATGGCGGGCCGGGAGTGTCAGGAGGATTCTCCTCCGGTTCTACCGCGGTTCTACCGTGGTCCTACTGTGGTATTCAACCGAGGCACTTCGTGGTTGCCAGGGAATAACAACATGTCGAGCATGGATGATAACGCAAACCTGGAAGTCACCAAATGCTGGGATGCGGATGCGGATGGCGGATGCGGATGGATGCGGGTTGACAGGGCAGCTGATAGCGAGAACGAGTGACGAACACCCGAAAAATATCTTGGCGGGCACTAACCAATGTCAAAACTCTCAAGGCTCGCTCGCGCCTTCGCGCATGATTGATGAGCACAAGCGCGTCGTTTGATCAACCTCCGAGTGACGATTCCCGCCAAGCCGCCCTCCGCGCTTTCTCTCTCCCACGCCCAGAGTCCAGACCCTTCTGCCTGGTCCGAGCTTTGAAGGGAGACCCCCCCGGCGACCCCCGGGATTCGAGAATCTTGGTCAGAGCGCAATGTCCCCACATCTTTTAATCTGGGCACGTTTTAGCAGGGCAGCTCGGCCGTTGCCTTCCTTGACTACCTACCTACCTACCTACGGGGTACCTAATTTATTATTCAGTTACAAGCGGAACCGCAACGGAGAGCTCCGACTCCGAGACTCCTCTGTCTGCCCTAGCGGGCCCGGCTCGGCACTGTCCCACCAGGTATATCTCCGAGAGGATCCTTCTTCCGTGTCGATTCTGTACTCGTTAGTATTCTGGTGAGACAACAACATCTTTGATCAACAAGAGCTCTTGTCGGGTTGGTTCCGAAGCTGATGAGAGGATGCGGCGATGCATGGGCCACACGGCACACCTGGACACCCCTGGCCTATATTAGCTCAATTTAAGGGCTAAACGCTGATCTTTCTTTCACCCGGGTACCTGCCAAGCATCGGGCGTGGGATCGGATCAAATCTCCTTGCCGCTTGGGTGGCCCGCCCTCCGCCGCCAGCGCCGACCTGGCTGCTGCGCGATGTCACCGTTGCGAGCGGGCTTCGAGGGACTTGTCTCACCAGACTCAAAGAGGGAAGTCGAGCAGAGAACTTCAAGGCAGCCCGAGGGCCAAGAAGTGGATCGAGAGTCAAAGACTGTTCGGTGCTTGGAGCTAATGCAGCTTGCCTCTCGGGCGGTTTGCGGTCTTTGGGAACTTGTTGACGATGAGAACTCGGCCGTCCACGTGCGAAACCCGCTGCTACCTTACCTACTGCTTGTCAGAAAAGTCGAGACATTCCCCGCCAAGTCGATCATCGCAGGGCGGGAGCATGCCCGGAATTTGTGCGCGTGCTGCTGGGTCGATCCTCCCGCCCCTCAAAATGAGCCGGAGCACGGCCGTGACATGGGACTTATGCGCGTGATGGCGAGACCCCTCGACACAGTAACGATGCAGTGCTATCCCCCTCGGGCCAAATTTGACCACAGACTCATTTTGAGCTCCAAAAGTGTGTCATGGAAATGGCTCTGCGCGCTCTTCCTTGATGCATGCAAGGGATCCCCTCTCCACCCCAGATCACCCCTCGTGGTTCTCGGGGATTTTCTGATACGCGAGATCAGTTGATGAATGTGGTGAAGCACCGACCAGGTCCTGGGCTGTCCCTGGAAGGGTCGTCCCGTCGTCAATATTTAAGGGACGGGGCATTGTAACTGTGATGTACATACATACGTCCACCGCCACGGCGTCTAGAAAAATAGCTGGAACACTCGCTTAGCGTGCACGCGGCAAGTACCGGACCGCGCATAAATCCTAGGAATTGGAAGGGTTGACGACCAAGTCGGACGGGATGGGATCGACACGGCACTCACACAAGCGCAAAGGGGGCCCGTTTGGGGGGGGGGGGGGGGGGGGGGGGGGGGGGGGGGTTACTAGTCGGTCCGGAAACGGATCAGGCAACAAGTCGCCGTGAAAATCGGCGAGATGCAAGAGAGATTGCCGTAAAGAGTGTGTGTGGAGGGCGGGCAGCGGATCGAAGTATTCAGTAATCTGTGACTTTTTACTAGCGAGCACTAATAATAATACCCAGGATAAAAATCTCCCATAGGGCTGCGCGACCCCTGATGGCACGTCAGAACCGAACCCTCAAATGCCTCAACAAGGCCAAAGCCATGTTTTTTTCCCCCGACAGTTACTGTTCTTGTCAACCCAACAACAGGGCGGCCTCCTTGGTAAGCGACTTGAGAGATGAGGAACCGCCCAATGCGGACGATCCCACTGATGCCCGCACCCGTATGTGCCCCTCTCTTCTCCCGCGTACGGTGCTGCTGCTGTGTACCAGGGGTTCGTGATGCGCGAGGCTGCCTACCGCAACGGCCGAGCAAGCATGATGAAAAGGGGAGAGGAGGGGGAGGCCATCACCTGGCATCATGGTCCAATAAGAACGGGCAGTGGTGTCAATGACAAAAACGGAGAGACTCGACTCACTCGAGGCCTGTTAACAGCACGCCTGTGCCTGTGGGCGATCATGTAGCCGTCACGGGGCCCTTCCGGTTTGCCGCCACTTCCTTTTGTCTCTCAGTGGCCGGGATTCACTTCAGCGGCGAATACGCATATCGGTATGTACCTCCTGCTGTAGCTCCGTAGTTGAAACGATTTCCCGCCCCTTTATGTTCAGGGTCCGACAGCAGTTGAAGATGCGTGCTGACTCGAGGTCGCATGCAGTGTCGTTCTGGTATGCCAGGTCGCCCCAAAGTTAATGCACCTTTCCGTACCGTATGTACACTTACATAGTAGGCTGTGTTGCAGTAGAAGGTACATACATGCGCGAAGGATGGGCCGCCGAACCCCTGGCTTGTGCGGCCATGAGGTCGCATGGCGCAAGCTTGCTTTGCTGAACCGACACAACGGGCAACGTTGATCTGCAGTTTGCTGCATCCGCCCTGCAGCGAATGGGAGGCGGGGACGCGTCCGGCCGAATCCTCGCAAGGCCAATCACGATCTGATCTGAGATCTCGATGCAGAGGGGAAATGATATCTGTAACAATCCGGGGCATACCGAACCCGCGGTTTGTGCTCTCGCCGCGACGGTGGCGGTTATGTGCATGGCTGCTGCTGTAGCACGCCCCGACCGGGGACATCGCGGCCGAGGCAAGAAGCGCGTAACCGAAATGGCATGTCATGGCATATGGCTGGCGTTGAACATGCAGTGATGGGAGACCCCTCGAATGAGATGGATGCAAATTGCCAAGTGGGCCATCAGCAGACAGAAACCTGGAAGGTCCCGGCACGCACTGATCTTATCATATTGGATGTGATGTGAGCGGATCTCACCTCTCGTCCCAACTTCAAGTTCACTGCAAGTTCCTCCGTGCTGAAAGCACTGTTTGAAAAACTGTGTGGCTCCTCCGCGCGGCACTGGCAGCCTTCTGTTACCTGCGGGTGGACAAGTTGGTTGAGCTGCAGGCGCTGCTAGCTTGCTAAAAGGGGTCTAGTTCAGCCTGTCCTTTCCAGAATGGGCCACAACACCCAACTTGAAGGTGGGTGTTCATCCATGGTTGATTACCGAAGGAGCAACACACGCTGGAAACCCGCCCCCATTCCAGGTTTGGCATATCTGCGGGCTGGAAGGTGCCTCCGGCGACCAAATTCTGCCCCCCAGTGCGGAAGGGGCCCAACAAGTCCATCCCAGGCAAGCTCGCCAATCTCCTGCACCATGACCACCAGCGCCACTGCTTCCAGGTTTGCGCCGAGCTTTTCCTGTCAAATTTTGAGTTTTGACCCTGCATCTTGGAGCTGAACCCCAAGATATACGGGACTCACGAACATGTGCCTCCCTTACCCAGAGACCCAAGGCATTCACTTTTGCAACTGCCCGAGGCAGACATTCACTTTTAACTATTTCCCTTTGCTTGCCTCTGGAGGCGTCACTAACGAGACAGGGTGTGCCTCGTCCCCTGATCAGGAGAGCTGTGAGAGACGGGGGAGTCAGCCTCGAGGAACGACCCGACACGATAACTACTTGCTTCCAGGTTTCCCTCCCATCCTGGTAACATCGGCCGTTGGTTGTCTGTGGGTTCAGAACCATCAACCGGAGCCCCCACCACTCTGGTCCCGGGCCACCCACCGCCAACGGCCCGTGATTGCGCGGAGCTACCCAGCTACCTGCGCAGTTGGGACTGGACTGCCCTGGTTGCCGGCACCAATGCTGGTCCTTGTCCCTTGCCCTGGCTGACACTTGACACTTGAGACGGGACACAGACATCAATGGGACGTGCGAGACACCCTTCTTTGCTCGTCATCAAAATTGCGCCGCAACGGGTTTTTCACACATGGAAGACTCTTTCGATGGGGCGCACGAAACGGCATCGCGGAGTGGCCCGGCGCCAATAGACTAACGGCATCCCCAAACCAGTCTGCATGCTGCCACCCCCCCAGCGTTCCCCCAGTTTCCACTATCTGCAACAGTACTGGCGCACTCTCACACCCATACAATTAACCGTGAGAGCAAGGAGGCGCCCAGGCCAAAAACGCTCACTCTGCGAACGCACACCCCCCCCCTCTCTCTTCCAGCCTCCTCTCGCTACAGAGACACCTCAGGCCTGACGGGCCTCGACAGAACTCGAACCCAGGTTTGGTGCCGTCCGTGCTCGCGGTACATCCATACATACCACACACACCCACACACCCACCCACCTCACTAAACCGACCGCGAGGTTTGGGCCATGCCCGGGGCCCTTGCTAGCATTGCCTACCCTTCGATTTTCGGGCCATCCATGGGTGGCCACGCTTGCCGGGGTGCCCTGACTTAGCGGCCGACTATCCTTGCTCCATCTGGGTTCCATCTCAATTGCGCCGTTGCCGTAACTCGCACAAAAACCACGGCGTGCCACTGACACCAAATCTCTCTTTCCCGAGTCTCGACTAACCTGTGTCGCTTGACTGGCCACCATTCCCGAGCAGAGCTCCCGAACACCGACATAGACGCAGGACGACGCCTCCATCAGCTACCCAACCGTCCGGTTGCCGCTCCGCTCCGCTCCGCTCACACTCACACACCCCCATGCCACGGGAGACTTACTGGTGACGGTTCTGGCCTGCAGCTCCCCGGGAGCAGCTCCCCCATCGTACGGACGCCGCTGCATGTTGTACCACTGGTTGGCTCCCCACGATCACCGAAAGAGGTTCACATTGCAGCATCTTTGTCCGACCGAAGCGTCTTGTACAGTGGCCACCTTCCCCCCCCCCCTTTTCACCCGACCATCAGCTGGCCCGCCCGCCCCATTCGACCAGATCCAGCTCCCGCTCCTTTCTCAAAAAGGAACCCCTTGGTTTGGCGCGAATCACTTGGGCCGCTGCAAAGTGTATTCCGACCCGAGTCGCGAGCTCTTTCTGTGCACGCACGACGAGGACTGCACCACATATCGCCCACCGGCCAATCCCATTCATTGCATTGCCCGTCGCATCGGGTGATGTCGGCCGCTGTCCCTGAGTTTGGGGCACGGTTCGGAAGCTTGTTTCCCCTGGAGGGGACCTCTTTGATACGACCGGCTTGTGAAGTCCGGCCCCGCCCTCGCTGCCCGGGAGACGTTCGCAACATCCGGTTCCATCGCCGGCCCTAGTGGCACGTCCTCCATGCGGGCACCCGGTCACCGAGGCGACGATTCTTGGACGTCTTTCGGCCAGCGCCGAGGAATATCGGACCCGGCACGCTTCGGCCTCGACCTGACACGCACCGGAGCCGACTCTGGAGGTGCTGCTGGTCCGCGAAGCTATCCGTCTCCGCCCATGTCGGGGTCTCCACCGCTACCCTTCAAAATCAGCCACGAGGTTGCCGAGCGGAGTCAGGGGACGTATCCGGCGACCACACAGGATGTGTATTCTGGCATCCCGACAGCACAGAACGAGGAGAGGACGCAGGCGGGAGTCGCGGGTGGCCCCCGCCCGTTCCTTTCGGACGCGCCAGAACGGACACCATACGCTTATCCTCGACTCGAAGGAACAGGGGCAAGACCGCTGCCCTACTCCCAACCGCCTGGCCACGCCGCCGCTCAACCAGCAGCGCACTTGACTGGCCTCGGAACTGGGCCGGCCCCAAGTCACTCGGGACCCCTTCCAGCGCCGCAAACGTATCCTGCGGCAACCCACCACCCCATACCGGACTCTCTCCATAATACACCGCCCAAACCGCAAAGAAAGACGAAAGGGCATGTGGCATCTGCATGCGTACCTTGCAAAAAGGCCCATCTCCGGTTCGTCCCCCCCCAGTGTTGATCCATCATCGAGTCCAAACATGAAGCGCTGACGGTTGATAGATGCGACGGTATGTATCCCGGCCCATTTCTCCGATATTGAACACACAAAGTCCAGAAGGGGAACAACCGGGCCAGCCTGGTGGCACTGACCCTGCGGCTCCGTCGTTGTGGTTTGCGGAATTAATTGACATCATATTGTCAAGCAATTCCGGAAGGGTTTAGGCGCGGCATTCACGGCGCCAAGCACCAGCGTGCGACGTCATAAAGAGCCCCCCCCCGGTCAGATTGTGGCCCCCCCGGATGCAAGCACTCAATGTGAGACGGTCCATTGGCTTGAGGGTTGTCGCGCCGGTATGGGGTCATCAGGCTGCAGGAACGGCTCGGAATGGTTCTCAAGCGAGTTCCATTTCTCTCCCGTGCCCGGGCCCATATGCATGCGCGTTGGGGTCTGATGGTTGTTGGTGCCCTCTACTGATAGGGACACCGCAACTCCGGGGGCGGGCGGCTCG
Organism: Chaetomidium leptoderma; assembly: GCA_033296705.1. Taxonomy (NCBI): domain Eukaryota; kingdom Fungi; phylum Ascomycota; class Sordariomycetes; order Sordariales; family Chaetomiaceae; genus Chaetomidium; species Chaetomidium leptoderma. The sequence goes on along the minus strand of MU856866.1, from coordinate 125,298 downwards.
CTACTGCGAGGCGGGTGTCTGATCCCACGGCAAGCCGGCCCGTTGCCCTCGAAATGTGGTGGGATTTCCGCAGATCAGCGGCCCGAACAGCTTCTGTTGGCCCCTCTGTATTTTAGCCATCACGGCGCATCAACAGGCGGCTAAGGGTCATGGCGGTCATGCACGTACTGGGCCGTGAAGGACATGGACGCACCATCTCGTGGGGAGCGAGCGGTCTTTGGGGTCTAGCGATCCTTCTGGCTGTTTCCGGACGCGTTCTCCTGTCTGGCCCGGAATAAATCATGCTCGTGCCTGACTTGCTAACAATTCGACAGCGCAGCGCCCCTGTTCGAGATGTACCAGCACCAACAAGGAGGGAGCATGCGTCGATGTGCAGCACAAGAAACGCGGTCGGCCTCGTTTACGAGACGACAGCCAAGCCAAATATGAGGGTGCGAGGTTCGGAAGCGCCGTGGATGCTATGAGAAGGCCGCTGTCGTATGGCCCAGGGCCCTCGCTGGGTATGGTTTACGATGACCCTCTTCGCCGAACTCAATCGTACCGCGTGCTGAAATCTCAGCCAGCCGAATCCAGCGTACCGAGGTTCCCCGAGCGCGGGTTGCCATCCGATGCAAACATTTACCCTGCGCCCTTGTCCATCACCACGGCCAGAGCGCCCGAAGAGCCAGTCGCATACTTGACGATCGGCCTCGAGTTTTCAAGGGCATCACCTTCTTTCCTCGGCGCAATCGGACGGGCTTCGGTAACGGGGCTCGAGTTTTTGAATGTGCTGGTAGCTGAAGAGCGTCCTAGGGCTACCAGACTGCAACAACAAGCGCAAGAGGAGCAGACCAGGAAAGAGCCTGCCTACCTGCCACCGATCTTTAACGAGCGGAGCGAGACGGTGATGCAGAGCCTTGGATTTACGTCGGAAGAGGTGACCAGATACCCACTCCATTGGGCGGATACTTTCACTTTCCTCGGCGACGATGGGCAAGCGCGCTCAATCCCGGTCCGCGCGGGGCTGGCGACACGGAACTCGATATACTTTGTCGTGCTCTTGTTGAATCGGATACCTCGGTCGTCGTATCCAACGCCATCGCCAAGCATACGGGACATGGGTGGCTCGTTCGAGCCAGGGCTGCAGCAGCATTACGGCCAGCCGACGCCGCTCTCTGCGACGTTCGATCCAAGGCAATCGAGGCTGGGTGATGTCGGGTACGATCCCAGGCAGGCCGGGCCGCCTAGTGGGTCGCTGCATATGTTGACCGCCCCGAGCCCGGGCCTCTCGTCGGCATATGGCGTTTCGCCGAGCCGAGCCGACTATCCGATCACGCCCAGGACATACCAGACTCCACGAACTGAGATTCATCAAGCAGGCCGCCCACCTCAGCAGGCGGCAGAATACCAGCCTTTCCCGCTCCCGAGGATAAGGAGTCCGCCTGCGGCCGCCCCTCAGCCACTCGAGCTACCACCCCACACCCAACCGCCGCCGCCGCCACCACCACCACCACCACCACCACCCCCATATCAACAAAGTCGAGAGGAACGGTCCCGCATAGGTATTGGCGGTCTACTCGAGCAGTCGGGGCCGACGAAAAGTCCATGACGGCGGTAGTCGGGAGCCTTTTAGGAGGGTTGATGGAAAAGGGATGGCGAAAAAAAAGGCTTCGTTGCCATTTCTTTGGGCTATTTCGCCTTTCCCATGTCGCATTTTCTTTTGTTGGTCCGGGGGGGGAAGAGGAAGGAGGGAGGGATGATACCACTGTATATCTTTGCACATATATCTCTTGTGTTCAGTGCATTTGGCGAGCAATCATGTGTGTTGGGGCGATGGGCGGCCGGGGCAGCGGGGGGAAGAGGGAAGCATTTTTTTGGCGTTGGTCTGGTTGGGTTTTTTTCTGCTGGTTCTTCTTCTTCATCTTCATTTTCTTCTTCACCTTCAATCTTCTTTGGGTTTTATCTTCACCTTTTTTTCTTTTCGTCTTCTTCTCTTCTCTTCTCTTCGCTTCTTCTTTCGACTTGTCGATATTCCCCTTTAATAGGGCAAATCCGCGGATCGCTTTCTTCTGATTCTTTTTTCTTCTTCTCTTGTTGTTCTTTTTCTTCTTCTTCTTCTTCTTTCAAGAGGCGTTGTCGTTGTCGTCTCCCTTCCAGGCGGCGAGCGTAGTAGGATGGATACATGCTGGCGTGGAGGGGGGGAAACCGGGGAGGGAGGGGGGCTGGGCCTGAGGCGGGAATACCAGGAGTATTTTTGACTGCTTCAACCTTTGTCTGTTCTGCACTTTATTCGTCGTCGCTGTCATGTTTTGCGTTGTTTGATCTTGTTGTCGTCCTTCCATGGTTTGGTTGTTAAAGAGGGTTCGGCCGGGGTCGTCTCTCGTTCTCGTTCTCTCGTGAAGGCGGGGTTTTCTTCTAGTAGAGGTTTGTTGTTGTTGTTGTTTGCTGTCGGTGGTGGATCTGGGCCCCGCCTTTTGCATGCGGCCAACCGATGCGACAGGGCCTTCCTTATTGATGAGACTGGCCTCTGCCGAGCTCGAGGCGATCTGGGTCCTTGAACGGGAACGTTTTTGTCGTCATGTTCCTCCGTCAAAGGCTGGCGTGTTTTATGAGAGGAGGGAGGGGGGGCGACCCTGGCGTGAGGAATCCGGGAGAGCAAAAAAACAGACGGTGTAGAAAAGGGGTGGGGGGGGGACACGGGACGGATAATACCCTGGACGGACGGACGTTGACTTAGGGTTTTTGCTCGGAGGTTCTGACCAACCGGAGCCGCAGTGGGCAGGGTGCCGGAGTCGGAACCAAGCAGGGCAGGTGGCCTTGTTTCTTTCACGGACGGAAAGGGAGGATTTAATCAATCTTACGGGCCAAGGAAAGGCGGCAGATCATAGGTAAGCCGGCCATTGACTCGGCTGTTCCGGGGGGCGGAACTTGATCCGAGCAAAACGGTCCCGGCCGGGATGAGAGAGGAGGATACATAAGAAACTATGTACCTACCTAGCGAGCTAGGTATATTATACCCGCTAACGAACAAGACACACAAGAGAGCTTGACAGCTCATAGTGAGCTGTCCGTTTTTCGTGCCGCATTGCGGATCACCCGGCTTCCGGTGTCGCTTTGGGGTTGTTCTACATACTGGGGGTCTGCGTAACATAGGGCGCGCAGGCTTGGCTTTGAGTGACGTCGGATTCATCTGGCTTCGGATTGTTTGGCGGTGTGGTGTGGTGCGAGTGCCCGGTCCATACAGGGTCGGCTGGCCGGATACATGCACTGTAAAGAAGAGAACGACAGGGCTGCGGTCAATCAATCGAACATTGCTAACAGTAACTATGGTATGTAATGTACAGAATACATGTGTCGCTGTGGAAATGGACAAGGACGCACGCACAATCCGGCTTCATTAGGGGGGCCCTCCAAGTATGTACTGTGTAGATGTAAATTAATTACTTGCCGCAAGCAGCAGGTCGTCGGAGATTTTGTCAGTTACCCACAGACTGGCGCACGAGATCGGCAAGATGACCGCTCGTTAATCAAGCCCCCCCCGATCCGATCGGGTCTTTTTGTTCTGAGATGCTTGGCCCCAGTGGGTGCGACTGCTGCCCCCCGGATGGCTCGGGTGGTTGGACAGATTGGGCGATGCGCTCCGTACCATGTCCGTAATCACCGGGGTTGGTGAAAGAAGGGTCCCGGGACAATATTTTGAGTTCTATAATGATGAAAAGTCTATGGAACGAATGCGAGGAGGTAGATAACGAGTGCCTTATGAGAACCCGGCTTGCTATAGCTGTGAAGCGATGGAATATAGTCTTATAATGAATACACCACCCGATAAAATGCGCTGCTTTTTAACCCGCGTCTTGCCCGTCAACGCTACTGAGACAATTGCGTGAGATCGTACGGAACAGTCCGTGTCTCTCTACCTTCTGAAGAAAGAAGAAGAAGAAAAGGAATAGAAAAAAGAAAAGAAAAGGGAATAGAATTTGAAAAGGAGGGCTGATAAAGAAATTGAAACAAAAATGGTGCTCTCTCGAGAAACCAAATGGGGCTGCTTGAGTTGCTGATGTCAACCCAACGATGATCATTGACCCCCCTGACCATCAAAAGCGCGTTCCGACTCGCCATCGCTGGAACTACCCGGCTCAGATGCTTCTGGAATTCCACTGCGGGACATGAATGTCCCATTGCCCCGATGTGGCAGACGTCGCCTGAGAGTTCTGATGGGAAGCTGGGCTGGTCCCCCCCGGTTTGCTGTCGGAATCCCCGAAGTGGCGGGTGGAGCTCCGTTGGTTGTGGTTGTAGAAGAGTACGTCGTGGTCCCCAAAGTCGAGACTTCTGAGGATGAGAACGGCGCCGTGTTGGACACTCTGGTTGGGTGTGAGGCAGACATGCGCTCTAGTTCCTCTCCGAGCTTATCCCGCTTCGCAAGGGGTTCGTCTGTCGCCTCATCGTCATGCGGCCGTTTCACGCCATGTAGGGCAGCGCTGATGGCGTCGCTGCTGGATTGGGTAGCATCGATGAGGTCCCTCAACATGTCCTCAGGGTCCGGCTGATCATTCTGAGCGGGTTGTGATGACGGCTGTTGTGATGAAAGGAATGAGGACAGGGAGTTGGCGGTTGCTTGTCGTGCCAAAGACGGCTCGCGGGCTCTCGAGGGTGAGAGGCGTGCTGATGGCGAACGGGATCGGCTCCCTATGCTCCGTCCCCTAAACATTGTTAGGGACGCGGTTCCTTGACCTAGTGGCGATGAGGCTGGCTTACCTTGGGTTCAAAGAATCGAAGTTGACCTGGACTGACGAGTTCCCCTCACTCGCAGTCGGCTCCGGGCTCGAAAGCCCCGAGATGTCCCGGGAGGAATCGGCTGTCATGGTATTGTTGGCTGGGCACGGTCAAATGCCTTGATCACGACTTGCATCCGGCCCATTCGCACTGCCAGTGTAGGTGTGGGAGGACAACAGATTGCCATGTGGACAACCATCGCATACTTAAGAAAATAAGAGGCAAGAAGAGAAAATGGTCACTCGACCGTAGGATCAAGGCAAGAAAGACTCTCATTGCCCGGGACTTGAGGGTGCCCCGCCCGGGAGCCCTCTTGTGCGCCTGGAACGACAGGGCTGCAGGATGCGTGGGTGGGCGGGAGCATGCACGCAAGGGCGGGAAGGCGCGCTTCTGGCTGCAGAATGCAACTCTGCCGCTACCTTGGCCATGCCACCCCTCCACCCCAAACGTGGTTGGTGCGACCACCCGACTGCTGACCGAACATGGGGCCAACGGTTGGCGGGATGGCGCCCGGGGTGCAGTACTTCGTAGCGGTACGAAGTCGAGAGAAGGAGATGAGGGGAAGTACACTCGTACACTCGGGCATCTCGTAGTCCTAGCCGGCGGCTAACTCAGCCTCTGGCGAGCGAGGGTGGCTTGGATCCTGTGCCGGAAACTGGAAGCCTGGATCTCCAAACTCCAAACTGGGCATTGCTCCGAGCGATCCCGCATGACTTGCTGGAGGTTTCGATGCCGAGTTTCTGGGAGGGCGAGAGCGAAGGATGTGTGGGCGGTCCTCTTTGGTGAAGCTGAACCGTTCAGGATGCCCGCTGTGTCTCGAGTCCTCAACCCAGCAACGACGGGATACTGCTGTGCTGGGGGCATGCGCCGCAGCTGAGAATCCGTGCCCTGGGGCATTATGACGCTGTGTCGTGGCCCGGGGGGTAAGCCGAAAAGCTTGTCGGTTTTTGTCCCGGAATCGGCTGGATAGCCGATGGTGCGCTGCATGTTCGGGAAGAGGGGGCAGGAATATCCGAGATGTCGGGTTTTGCGAGGCGTTTTGCTCGTTTTGTTGGTTTGGGGGGGGGCGCCTTGGGCCCAGCCAGGCACCTGCCATTGCTGCCAGCCCCAAAATGCCAAGCCCACTATCCCCCATTGGGCCAAGGAGGATTCGGCGGGCCGGCCAGCACAGACCACCAGACTGCTTGGGGCGTTGAATCCTCCCGTCACTGGACCGGCCGTCACTGACAACGACCGACGAGGCACAGTTGAGGAAGTCACCATCTGCCCCGTGGTCCGTGGATGCCTGACTCACACATCGGTTTGTCGACGTTTATCCCTACCTGACTTCATAAGGTACCTACGTCCCCTGGCGAGCTGAAATGAGCCACAGCAGAGCGGCCGCTTCAAGTCCAAATCAGCGCGGGGCAGAAACACGTTCAAACTCGCCAGTTTTAGCCCCCGCATCTTACTTTCACTCTCCGACACGTTCCAGACAACTTGGATCACGATGAGTAGTCACAGTAGTGATGCAATGGACGTGGATGCAGATGTCGATGTCGATGTCGATGTCGATGCCAATGTGGATGTGGATGCGGATGGGAATGGGCCCCGCGGCGCCAAGCGGAAAGCCCATGTTCTTGACGACACTGCTATTCCTCGTCGGATCAAGGTACGACGGCAGATTTCAAACTTGCTGTCTTTTCACCCCGGATTGCGATTGCTAAGCCCACGCCGTCCAGGCGCTTGACCAAGATGTCGTCAACAAGATCGCCGCCGGAGAAATCATTGTGGCCCCGGTCCATGCGCTCAAGGAGTTGATGGAAAACGCCGTGGACGCAGGTTCCACGTCACTCGAGGTCTTGGTGAAGGACGGCGGCCTAAAGCTGCTGCAGATTACCGACAATGGCTGCGGTATTGATGTGTGACTGCCCCCTCCCCTCCCTTTTGCTCCCCCCAACAACCCGTGCCGGATTACTCACCAAAAAAACAGAAGGAAGATCTGCCCATTTTGTGTGAGCGTTTTACCACGTCCAAGTTGCAGAAATTTGAGGACCTCCAGACCATTGCCACCTACGGCTTTCGAGGAGAGGCTCTGGCTAGCATCAGCCACATTGCCCATCTCACCGTGACCACCAAAACCGGCGGCTCCAACTGCGCCTGGCGCTCCTACTATGACAGCGGAAAGCTGGTGCCGGCCAAGCCCGGCCAGTCGCCTGACCCTAAGCCTGTTGCCGGCCGCCAAGGCACCCAGATCACGGTCGAGGACCTGTTCTACAACGTCCCCACACGCCGGAGAGCCTTCCGATCCGTCTCGGACGAGTACAACAAGATCATTGACATGGTCGGCCGGTACGCCGTCCACTGTGACAACGTAGCCTTTTCTTGCAAGAAGCACGGCGAGCCATCGACAAGCATTGCCGTCCAAGCCAGCGCTTCCTGCCTCGACAGGATACGGCAGATCTACGGGGGCAGCGTGGCCAGCGAACTCACCGAGTTCTCCACGTCCGATGACCGCTGGGCGTTCAAGGCCAAGGGGCTGGCCACCAATGCCAACTACAGCACCAAGAAGACCACCATATTACTGTTCATCAACCACAGGTGTGTTGAGTCATCCAACATCCGGAAAGCCATTGAGCAGACATACTCGGCCTTTCTTCCCAAAAATGGCCACCCTTTCGTGTACCTGAACCTCGAGGTCGATCCGCATCGAGTAGATGTCAATGTGCACCCGACGAAGCGGGAGGTGAACTTCCTAAACGAAGATGAGATTATCCAGGCCATCTGCGAGCATATCCGCTCGAAGCTGGCTGCCGTAGATGCTAGCCGGACATTTCTCACCCAGAGTCTACTCCCAGGCGGCACTCGGCCAGGCCTAGGCCCAGACCCTCAACAGTCAGCAGCGGCCGCCGCCTCTAAGACAAGCGGCGGCGGCGTTCGCAAGACCCCTGCCCGGCCAAACGAAAACAACCTCGTCCGAACCGACTCCAACCTGCGCAAGATCACCAGCATGCTGCCTCCCGTAGCGGCCGCGGGTGGTGGTAGTGGTGGCGGGCCGTCGCTAGGCTCCGGCGCATCCCACAAACCCAACAATAACAACAACAACAACAACAACAATCCCAACAACGTCGGCGACGCCGAGATCGAGTACGAGACGGTGGACCGCGAGGCAACCGCCTGCCGGCTGATCAGCATCCGCGAGCTGCGCGCGGCCGTGCGCGAGGACATGCACCACGAGCTGACCGAGATTTTTGCCAACCACAGCTTTGTCGGCGTGGTTGACGAGCGCCGCCGCCTCGCCGCCATCCAGGGCGGCGTCAAGCTGTACCTGGTCGACTACGGCCGCGTCTGCGCCGAGTACTTTTACCAGCTGGCCCTGACCGACTTTGGCAACTTTGGCGTCATCCGCTTCAGCCCCCCGCTCGACCTCCGAGAGCTGCTCAACCTGGCCGCGCAGCAGGAAAAGGATGCCACTCTCGAGGCTGATGAAGCAGAAGAAGAAGGGGAAGAAGAATTCGACGTCTCGGAAATCGTCGAGCTCGTCGCGGAGCAGCTGGTCGAGCGCCGCGAGATGCTGCTCGAGTATTTCTCGCTCGAGATCTCGCCCACGGGCGAACTGCTCAGCATGCCGCTGCTGGTCAAGGGCTACACGCCGGCCATTGTCAAACTCCCGCGCTTCCTACTGCGGCTGGGCCCGCACGTGAACTGGGGCGACGAGAAGGCCTGCTTTGAGACGTTCCTCCGGGAGCTCGCGGCGTTTTATGTCCCCGAGCAGCTGCCTGCCACGCCTGGCAATAACAACAACTATCAAAACGTCGACGAGGGCGAGGGCGCCGCCGCCGCCGCCGCGAAAGAGGAGATGGAGTTGGATGACGAGATCAAGGCCCGTCGGGCCCATGTACGCAGGGCGGTCGAGCATGTGCTGTTCCCGGCGTTCAAGTCTAGGCTGGTGGCTACCAAGGCGCTGATGCAGGGCGGCGTGCTGGAGGCTGCCAACCTCAAGGGGTTGTACCGCGTGTTTGAGCGGTGTTAGTGCTCATTGGGAATGAATGGCTGGTGGGTGGTTGTGCGGTATGAAGTCAACATCAGACAGACTGTGTATTCCGGCATAGATTGGCTTGCTTAGATTTGCTACCTCTAGCTAGACCAGCTAGGTAATCTTGTAATGAAATGAAGAATATTGACTATTTCTTTCAGCATGGAATCGCCCTGCCACACTTCTATACCCCTACTCGTGTAGGGTTTTGTTCAGCTGTATTCAGTCATAACACAGTTTTCGAGTTCGCCCGTCGCCTCCATTACTAAGGAGATATTCCCGTCACTTCAACAACTCAATTCAACCCGTTACTTTCAACAACTCAATTCAACCCGTCACTTCAACAACTCGATTCAACCATCCGCAACGCAACAACAACACATCGCACACAGGCATATGAACATTAACCGCACTAACAAAGACACCGTTACAACCTCTGACCCGACAAGCCAGACAACCACCTCCAGAAAACCTTTACACGTCCATCCGTCCGTCCTGGCCCCTTGCCTGTGCTGCCTGCCTGCCTGCCTACCCAGTCCATGTCCATGCTCTCAAAGCCCTCCCTCCCTTCCTTCCTTCCTTTCTCGCCTCTCATAAGCATCCATCCATTGCCCCAAGTAAAATAGGCAGTAGTACTTACGCTGCGTAAAGGCGGGGCGGAGTAAAGGGTAGGTAAAGTAAGTAAGTAAGCATACTCGCTCGATCAATCGCTCAGTCAGTCAGCCCCTTATCCCAACCGAGCAGACTTCAATAAGCGAGTCCTTTCCTTCCAAAGGGAAAAAAACCACCCCTCCATCCATCCATCCATAAAAAGTCTAGCCGAATTCATAGCATAGTTAGGTAGATAGATAGATAGGTAATAAATCCTCCTTTCAAGGACCCCGATACCCCCCCGGCGGCGGCATCATGCCGCGGCGATCCATGCCACCCATCCTCTCGAGCGCCTCAAACGGGCTCGCGAGCCCAAACCTCGGCATGCCACCGTGACCCGGCCCAGGAGGTCCGGCGTTAGGCGGCAGGGGGGGCCCATCGGGGCCCGGGAAACCAACGCCGCCGCCCATCCCGGGGGGCGGCATGAAGCCCAGCGGGGGCGGGCCGCCAAAGAATCCCGGCGGCGGCTGCATCGAGCGCGGGGGCCCGGGTGGCGGAGGCGGGCCGACCATGCTATCCGGGGGAGGGGGGCCGGGAGGAAAGTTCCCGGGCGGTCCTCCTAGCCCGCCGTGGCCGTGTGGAGGTGGGAAGTTGGGCGGGAACATGTTCGGCATGGGTACGTTGCGGGGTCCGTTGTTCATCAGCCCGGGAGGCGGGATCATGGGTCGCTGGGGAGGCATCTGGGCTACAGCAGCAGCAGCAGCAGCAGCAGCAGCGGCGGCGGCGGCGGCGGCGGCGTGATTAACGCCACCGCCCATGTGGAACTGGTGCATTTGGTGGTCCAAGCCAGGTGGGGGAGGCGGGCGCTGCAAGATCTGCGTCGGCTGCGGGGGCGGACGGGAGTCGATATCTCCTGGGTGGAACTGGTTATCGTCGAGGAAGCCCGGCGGGCCGCCTTGGCCGCGCATTTGCTGGCGCTGGGAGGCGCTCCGTTCGCGCGGGTAGTCTTGATCGCGATCCGGCACATTGGCGAGGGACACTTGCTTGGTAGGCTGTGGCATGCGGAGGAGGAGCTGCTCCGTGCGTGGCGGTTCGGGGGCGTCGCGGTGGCTCTGCATGAGGCCTACCAGGAATTCCCTGTTACGGTTAACGGCAGTGACGTTGTGCTGTTCCACGCGCGCGTTCTGTTGGTTGGGTAGGTGGTGTCGCTGGGCGAGAAGATCCTGCAAGGCCTGCTCTGGCCGGGTAGGCTGGGGAGGCGGCGCTGGGAGACCACCTTGCCGGGGGGAGATCATGTCGTGCATCGAGTGTTGCGAGGTGCGCATACGTGGATCGTCGCGCCTATGGTTGTTTCCATATTGCTGGAATGGCTCTGGGGAAGAAACAGCGCTCTTCTGCTGCAATTCTTGGTAAGGAGATGGCTCGGGGAACTTGTTGGGCATTTGCTGGGTTGAGGGGCCACCACCCATTTGCAAGGGCGGCCCAAGACCCGACCTCTGCAGTTTCTGAATGAGGAGCGCAAAGGCTTCTTTGTCGGCGTCGTTCTGATGCGGTGGCGCAGGGTTATCGCCGTACGGGACTCCTGCAGCAGGTGTCGGCGGTTCGGTCCTCGCCCGGCTCTCCTCTTGAGGGGCCAGGAATGCCATGAACCTGGAAGACTTCCCTGCCTTTGGTTTCGCCGCGTCCTTGGCTTCGGTAGTGGGCGTTCCGACATCCATGCCAGAACTCCCATAGGCGGCAAAGAACTTGTCTGGGCCCTGCTCTCTGGCAGGTGCTGAGACAACCTTTGGCTCGAGCTCGGTAGTTGCCTCGCCAGGCGCCTTGTCGAAGATCATGCTCGGCTTCTCTTCCGACTTGGAAGGAGCACCGCCGCTTGCCCTGCCCGCTTTCATGGTCTCCATGAATTTCTTGAAGTCCTCTTCCGTATGGCCCTGAGCCTTCTCCTCGAGGGGCTCGTCTAGCCACTCGGGGTCGTTCTCGACACGAGCATGACGATCGCGATCCCACCTTCGCTCAAAGTTTCTGTCGTTTCGATCGCCATACCTGTCGTTCGGCTTTTCCTCGGGGTCCCGGTCACGCCAGCTCTTGGCCTTCTCGATGCGCTCCCGCTGGGACATGGGAGGAGGAGCATCGGTGCTGCCGCCGCCAGTCGCGTTATCCTTGAACCAGGGCTCTGTCTTGCCCCGCGCCAGTCCATTCCTGCGTGGGGTCTCGGGCTCGTCACCTTCGAGGTCTCGCGAACGATGGTCAAGGTTGCGGTTGCGACGGTCTCCACCTTCTCGGTCATCCCGGTCCCGTGGCCGTCGGGTGTCGTCCCGGCTGCCGAAGCGGTCGCTGGCGCTGGCGCCGACGCCGCCCATGCGCCCGTGGAAGCGCTCGGCGCCCTCGTGACCAAAGCTCTTGCGCGGCTTCACGGTGCTCCAGCCTTCGCCGTCTTGGTCCTGATCACCACGGCGGCGGAGGCCATTGTTTCGGCCATCCCTTGTATCTCTACCAAACCTGTCACCGCCAGTGTCCGAGTCGTTGGCGCGGTTGCGGAAATTGAAGCGGTCGGTGCGATCCTGTCGCTCCGAGTCCTTGCTGAATCCCTTCTCAGCGTCGCCGGTCCGGGGATTGCGCATTGACGTGGCAGATGCGGATGCGAAGCTGGTGCGCGGTGGGCCGAGGATGATCTCATCCGGGTCTATGTGGTGGTGTTGGTCAGCCAAGGCAAAGTGCACACAAGAGAGAGTCGGGCGACCATCAAATTGGATCCAGCCCGCTCGCGTGGGGAAGTGAGGCGTACTCGCAGAGTTTCTGGAGCCATTGCGGTCGTGGGTTGGGCGTCGGTTGTCCTGGTTCAGAAACGCTCCCTCCCCGCCCTTGGGCCGTTCACTGGCTATCTTTTGCTGGTTGCGGATTGTCTCCGGGGGTGGCCTGGGGCAGAAACGAGGTTAGAAATGGGTCGCGCAGGAGGTGGGCAGGCGTGGGCAGCAGAAAGAACAAAACATACCCCATCCACTCCTCGGGAGGGCGGAGGTTCGGAGGCTTGACGCAGAGCGGCGACTGGCGCAAATGCAGCAGAAACTCTGCCGAGTACCGTTCAGCCATAATAAAAAAATAAAAAAGTTATGCAACGACCACCAGCTCAAGGCTGCGACTTCGTCCGCATATGATGGGCCGGTTTATCCCGGGCAGGTGTTGAGCTGGTTGTGTCCAGATGGGATGCGGTCAGGAGTGGTCTCTCGGACCGAGCACAACAAACGTGGGTTCAGGGAATCGAGTGTCGGAATGAGTCGGCGGTGGGTCGAGGTAGCGAGTAAAAATATGGTTTAGATTGGTCCTTGGTCGAATGCAAAATGTGCGCGATTTGCAGGTTGTAGCGGTGGTGAGGTGTTGGTGCGTCGTTGCGGTCGATGGTTTGTGGAAGCTATGATGGTTTTGGTTTTGGGCTCTGGCGTCCTTGTTTGCCGCTTGTGGCAGGTTGTTGCCGATCAAATCAATCATTATTAAAACTGGCCCTAGCCTCAAGCGATCGCTTTCGGCTGGGTTGCGGTGGCGTCGCCAGGCTGGCTCGGCTGGCTTGGGCGACCAGGGCAAGGGTGCCCGGTTGAGCAGCGGGGTTGCCGTTCAACAAGCGACCACGCGGCTCAAGCTCGTTCACTCTCTGACTCTTTGAGATCCATGGATATTACGAATATCAAAACCGCAAGTCAGCTCACAAACTGGGCAGCTATCGGAGACAACCCGCCCATATCTGGTTTCTCTCTTGCTTGTTCCTCTGATTTCTTCCTGAAGCCTACTTCTTTGTCTTGAACAATTCCCATGACTCAAGACGGATACCTGAACAGCCCAGGCCGAATATATAACCAGAAGAAACAAATGCAAGAACTCGATCGAAACCCCGAGAAAAGCATAGTTCAGCATCAGTTTTTAGAGGTGCCATCCGTGCCATCCCCCAACGCGCCCTTGCTCCAAACCCTAACCCTGTCCTGGTCACACGTCTCCCACACCCTCCTCCGCAACCCCCCATAGACGGCCGCCTCCTCGCTGTCATCTGTGCAACCGGCCTGTCTCGCCTCGAGCCAGTTCACAATGCCAAACCTCGTCGTCAGCGTCGTGCTCCCCCCCTCGATGCCCGTAGCCCGATACAGCAACCGCAGCACCTGGGTCCGGAGAGGCAGCCTCATGTACGGGTTCGCCGCCAGGGCGAGGATCCGCTCAAAGACCGGCCCCCGGGCCCGCTTCTTGTGGAATAGTTCGAGGTCGTGCTGCGTCCGCAGTCCGTCCATCAGATACTCCAGAAGCCAGTTGACTTGCGCGTAGTATGCGTCTCCGACGACGGGCTCCTCCAGCAGGACCTCGTCCACGAGCGGCAGCCTGTCCAGCGTCCAAAACGGCCCGCGCGTGAGGAAGTTGTTGACCTTGGAGTAGAGGCTCGAGAGCGGGTCCCGGAGGACATGGAGCGCGTGGCAAGCAAACGAGGCGATCGTGCTGGGCAGCGGCCCGTCGTTGACCTTGTCCCTCGCTGTCTCGGCGAGCTCCGAGAGGAGCAGCCAGACCTGCTCCTTCTCTTCGTACTCGGACTGCTTGATCTTGGCCGCGGCCTTGAGGATGTTGACGAGGGCTTCTTTTCGTATGCTAGCGTGCTCCGAGACGAGCAGGGCGATGAGGGATGTCAGATAGCCTTCGTCGACAAGCTCGTCCACCGTCTTTGACGACCACTTGACTAGAGCCGAGTTGTCCGCCTCCAGGCCGTCTGGCATATGAAGCGTGTTCGTCAAGGTTTCGGCATCCATGCCCGGCTCCGAATTCCCCCCTTCCTGCCTGGCAGCAGAAGAAGCCTTGGCTTTCCTGGCCGGGGCCTCTGGTGTCAGTGGCCATGGGCTGTGCTTGATTTCGAGACCCTCCGGAACACCGGCCTTGGCGAGTTTGCCCTTGCTGTCAGCAAGGTGTATGACCATTTTGGAGAATATCAAGCTGAGTAGCGGTCTGCTCTCTCCGGCAGTTGCCGAGAATCCCAAGAATTTTGGCAAGAAGCGACCTAAAGCCTTCAGCGTGGCTTGTTCCCGTTCTTTTGCTGCGACGAACGGCAGTTGCTCCAGCATGGCCATGGCAACAGGGCTCGCGACTGCTGTAGAAAAGCCTTGACCTGCTGTTTCTGCTGCCTCTTGTATCGTCTCCTGTAACTTCTCGACATACTTGACGGGGGTGTTTGAACAGCGGGTAAGGCAGTTATCCAAGAACGGCCAGAGTTGGGTGACTGAATCCGGATGTGACTGACGCAGGGACTGCAACGCCTCGAGCAGCGCAATCAGCCCCGGGTGCTTGTTGTCCGCGGGCACTAGCTGCTGCTCTACCGCCACAAAGTTCAAGACTTCTCGTATTGTTTCTAGCGCGACTCCGTGGGGAGCATCGACGCAAACCTTTAGGAGAAGTGTGAACGGGGAGAGCGACAGGGCCTCCAGAGCCGCAAACCAGCGCATCCCCGGCGAATACCCAGCGATGGCGAGCAGGTTTTCCAGCTCCTTGAGGCTCAGTGCAAAATCCCTGGGGTCGTCTAGCTCCTGCTTCGACAAGCGGCCGAGAGACGTTTCCAGGAACGGGGAGACGTCGAACTTGGCCATGAGGGCTACTTGCGGCAACACCTCGTAGCAGAGGCGCAACAGCCGACTGGCGGCCTCGCGGTGCAAGACATCACCCCCGGGTATGGATCGGTACGAATTAATCATCTCCTTGATACCAGGGCTCCGCTGGCAGAATTCGTCCACCAACCTGCGCGCGGCCTCTGCCCAGGCGGTCCTGTTTGAGTGAGAAGGATCCTGATGCATCTTGATGGCGGCGTCCAGCTTTTCTATCGCAACCACCAGTATTCGGGTGGCAAAGAATGAAATCATGTTCGACTTGTTCGCCAAGCTTCGGGACAAGGCCTTCTGGTTCAACGGAAGGGGTAGGATGTTGTCGATGACGATCGAGGTGGGTGGAGGGAGCTCGGGGAAGGCGGTTGCGCGGCAGAAATAATCCGGAATAGGGAGCGTGACGGTATTGAAAAGAAAAGCGGCATATCCAATCCATGTTGCCGAAAGCTTCGGTTCGAAGGTGAAGGACTTATTGGTGAGAAAGTAGCTGGCGACGAGCTCGGGGGCGACCTTGAAGATGGAAGTGATGAGCTCACTCTGCTTGAGGCTTGACCAGGGACGCAGATTCGGCAGGAAGTTTGACAATGTGTAGTTTCGGACGGGCACCTCGGTTTTGAATTTGTTCGTCCAAGTAATGGCCTCCAACCCCAACTCTTCGAGTTCGGTAGTCGGAACGGCGGCATTCGGGTCGATTTCTCGGGGGTAGAAGCCGGAATCCTGTCTCAGCACGCCGCAGGCTGGGTTCGTGCATGCTGTCAAGAGAAATTCGTGGGCGACATCGGCAATGGAGGGCACACCCTCGGCGGCCGCGGTGTCCAAGCGGTACTGGTAGAGCGCTGAGAGACGAGTCAGCGTAGATGCGTTCAGCAAACTAGCCTTGGCCTCGCGCTGGAGCTTGTCGTCTAACAGGACATGACTCCGTAGACCCTCCAGAAGCTCCCTCACTAGGTACGGCGGGTCCTGCTTGACATCGCGGGTAAGCGCGGAAACAATGTCCCTCTGGGAAAGCAACTCCTTCTTCGCCTCCGGATGGAGGAACTTGAGTGCGCTGAGAAAGAAGAGGATGGCATTGGTGCGGGCAGAGGGCCGCTTGGTGTCCTCAGCCTCGTCCCCGATGTGGACAATGCCCATATTCCGTGCCAGCGACTTCAACATAGATGCTCTGGCCCGGAACATGGGCCTCGCGATGGCGCCCCCGTCAAAGCTGACTGCCTCCTTCAACATCCTCAGCGTTGGAGAGATGATGAAAGCCTTCCCCTTGTCGGCCGACAAGTTCCGGGCGATCAACTCCTGCTGACGCTTTTGCAGCAGGGTTCTGCATATGCCCAGCCCATAGGGTACCGTGTCGAGGGACTGCGAGAGCAGCTTTAGGAGTAGAGCGAGGACGACTGGGACAGCCGACATGACGTTGTCGTTGTTGGTCTGACCGGCGTAGCTCCATGCCTGCATGAGATCTGGCAGATAGACGGCATTCTCGTCGTCGTCGGCGGGCCTCGCGAACTGGAGGTAGTCCCGGAGGATCCTGGGCCGGTCGGCATCGTTGCTGGCCGGGCTGAGCAGTTCGTCGAGGAAGAGTTTGAAGGACTGCAGGCCTGTGTCAACGAGGGCAGTCAGTAAGATGGCTAGCAGGGCAGAAGATGCAGGCACACGCACCGTGCCGCGCGCGCACTGGGTCTTGACTGAAGGCGAGCAGTTGCTGCAATTGTCTGCTTGCGTGGATCTCCTCGGATGTCGGTGCTTCGTGGACGACCTTTTGCCTCTTCCGCGACGCCGCAGCGCCGTCCGGGCCGCGAGAAAACCGTTTCCCCATTCTGTGCTGCGCAATGTTTTCCTTTGTACACTCTCCCAAGGTTTGAACTTTGGGGCTCACATGGAATTTCATATATTTTGCAGCGTTTTACCGCCTTCTATCGCAGATTAGCGATGCGATAGATAAGCCATGCGCCGCCAGTGCCCGCCACCCCCACTGTTTTCGTGCCTTGCCTAATCCGGCTGTCTTTCAGGTGATCACTCAGAGAATATCTCCCAGGCAGGAACCAGAACAGGCGAACCGCTGACGTCAGAGGTGCTCTTTCGGAAACTCTCAGCGAGCGATTGTTCGCCTCCATTCAACATCAAAGCAAGTGCATGATATTTCCACCAGAATCACAATCCAGGGGCCCGGCTCATCGCACCACGGCGCTCAGGATGAGCAGTTGACTAACAACCATCTGTTTCCAAGGGCCATTTACTCCCTTACATTATATTGACATGGTGGAAATGATTTAGGACCTTGAAGTCTCGGATTCAGAGTTGAACCGTTGCCGGAAGCAGGGTTCAATGTTACCTGCCCGGTGGTACCGTCGAAAGAAGAGTGGGGGTCGTGGTCTGTGCTTCCTTACCTCGTGAGTCAGTGATCACAAGATTCACAACACCGGGTTTTGTTCATTTTCCTCCAAGTCCGGGGCTGTCCTCGTTCTTCGCCCTCGCTTTCCCTCCCATCGGCCGTCGAGACACGCCCAGAATGCCTTCCAGCCCGGAGAGCCAGCCAATCCCGACCCGAAACAGGTCCTCAGCCGCCGGTGGCGCCAATAACAGCCACGCTCACCATGACATCCAATCAGCCTTCGCCTCGTCCTTCCGCTCCTCCTCGCCGCTGGCGCAGGAGATGCTAGCGCGTGATCTCGCAGAGTGTTCCGACGAGGGCGAGGAAATCCCCATTGACTCCGAGGCCATAGAGGTGCGAGACGAGGACGAGGACGACGACGGGGACCTGGACGGCACGCTCGGCCCGACGCTGTACCGCAGACCGAGTGGCATCGCCTTTGGCACCACGCGGCCGGCGCTAGGCCCGGGCGCGCTCGACGAGCCGCCCGTGCTCACCCGGTCCGAACGCACCCGCAGCCGCGACGCCGAGCGCTCCCTGCTCCGGGACAACCACCTTCTCCCGCCCAAGGGGTACCATGCTCCCCGCCCCAAGGGGTCCCTTGCCGGGCAGGTCTCGGGCTTGTATCGGCGGCTGTTCAGCACCAAAGTGCCACTACCAAGCGGCGACGAGGAAGCAGCCGCAACCGCAACCGCAGGGCCGCCGCGCATCGTGGTGGACGACGTCCCCGACGAGACAGCGCCGCTGCTTGGTGCGCCTGGTGGTGGCAGCGGTGGTCCCCGTCGCCGGTCCTCTGCCACCCCCGCCGGACAACAGCAGCAGCACCACGAGAGTCTGAACGAGCAATGGGACGCAGCCGTGGCGGCAGGACAGATCAAGACGACGTGGCAGCGCGAGGCCAAGACCATCACCGTCTACTCGCGCTCGCTGATCGTCACGTTTCTCCTGCAGTACTCGCTCAACGTGACGTCCATCTTTGCCGTCGGCCGGCTGGGCACGCTCGAGCTCGGGGCCGTGTCGCTGGCCACCATGACGGCCAACATCACGTGCTACGCGCCCATCCAGGGGCTGGCCACGAGCCTGGACACGTTGTGCGCGCAGGCCTTTGGGTCGGGCCATAAGCAGCTGGTGGGGCTGCAGTTGCAGCGGATGACGTATTTCCTGCTCGTGTTGTTGCTGCCCGTGGCCGTGGTCTGGCTCCATGCCGAGCCCATCCTGGCGTCCATGATCGGGCAGGAGAGCGCCGCCCTCGCGGCGAGCTACCTGCGCATCGTCCTGGTGGGTACGCCCGCCTATGCGGCCTTTGAGGGCGGCAAGAGGTTCGTCCAGGCGCAGGGCCTGTTCCATGCGACTACGTACGTGCTTCTTGTAGCTGCGCCCATCAACGTGTTGCTGAACTGGTTGTTTGTGTGGAAATTTGGCTTCGGGTTCAACGGCGCCCCGATGGCGGTCGCCATCACGCAGAACTTGCTGCCACTGCTCCTTTTCCTCTATGTCTGGAAGGTCGACGGCTCCCAAGCCTGGGGCGGCTTCCGAAGAGCCGCGTTGAAGAACTGGGGACCGATGGTCAGGCTAGCCCTGCCCGGCATGATCATGGTGGTAGCAGAGTGGTTCGCCTTTGAAATCCTCACGCTCGCGTCCGGAAGGATGGGCGTTGCGTTCCTGGCGGCGCAGAGTGTGCTGGTGACGGTGACGTCAACGACGTTCCAGATTCCCTTCCCGCTGTCCATCGCTGGCTCAACTCGCGTGGCTAATCTCATTGGAGCCAAGCTGGTCGATGCGGCAAAGACATCAGCCAAAGTGGTAAGTTTTTGCCCGTCGGTGGTCCTCGACGGCGCAGTAATCAATCAACTGACGGGACAAATACCTACAGTCTGTCGTCGGCGGAGCACTAGTGGGATTGTTCAATGTGACGCTCCTAGTCGTCTTCCGCTATCACATACCGTTGCTGTTCACACGAGACAAGGAGGTCATCGAGCTGGTGGCCCGCACCCTCCCCGTCTGTGCCTTCATGCAGCTGTTCGACGCCATGGCGGCCGTGTCGCACGGCTTGTTGCGAGGCATCGGCCGCCAGGAGTTTGGAGGGTATGCCAACCTTGTCTGTTACTACCTCGTGGCACTGCCCATCTCGTTCGGGTTGGGATTCGGCCTCGATTGGAAGCTCACCGGGCTCTGGATTGGTGTCACCTTGGGCCTGTTCATGTGAGTCTCCCTCTATTGACTATTCCACTCCCCGGGTACGACTCTACTAACACGCGCTTGCAGCGTTTCGCTGGCCGAGTATTGGTTTGCGTGGCGTGTCGACTGGCACCAGGCAGCCAAGGAAGCCGAGCACAGGAATGCTTCCGGCTAGCCTGTGCCGGGTCGTTCTGGAAAGAGGAGGAAGAGATATGTGCTCCGTAGTGTGTAAGACATTTTGCAGATCAACATACGGCGGCGTGTTGCACTGTTGGATAGATGGATACCCCTCAGGTGCATTGTTCATTGGGCTGGTAAGCATATGATCCGATGGTCCGAATGGTCACCTTTGTCTCCTCGTGTCTTGCTGGAGGCGGAGAGTGACTGCTGTCGACGGTGTAAGTGAGCTCAGGGGGAACCGCTTAGTCAGCGGCAGATGAGACGAGGGGCACGGAGGGGCACGGAGCTCAGCCCGAGGGTCTGGGGAGCAACTGAGAGTGGGGTTCCCGAAAAAGCGGGAGAGCGGAGAGCCTGGAGAGGGGCTCGCCACTACTCCCCGGCGGGCCCTTGCTTCGGGATCCTGGGGCGGAAATCTACTATAAAGTCCGGCCCGGGGTTAGTTAAAAGTGGAAGGACCCCTCTAGGTCCCCGCCAAACCCAACTAAGAGACCAATTTCCAGGCACAACCTAACGAAGCTCGTCTCCCTCCCATCCTCGTGTTCTTTCTATCCCGCATTTTGCACCATGTCTGCCTCCGCAACCGCAACCGCCACGAGCGCCGCGCCCATCACGGCCGACACCATCCTCCGCCTCTTCCCGGACATCGACACCAGCGGCGCAGCCCTCGAGGGCCACGATGACGAGCAGATCCGCTTGATGGACGAGGTCTGCATTGTCACAGACGAGAATGACTTGCCAATCGGGACAGCCAGCAAGAAGCTATGTAAGTGGCCCGTCCCGACTGCGTCCCAGAATTATTCGGAAGGTTGTGTGCTGACCAGGGACACCCACCACGTTTGACAGGCCACCTCATGACGAACATCGACAAGGGCCTCCTCCACAGAGCCTTCTCGGTCTTCCTCTTCAACGACAAGAACGAGCTGCTCCTGCAGCAGCGTGCGTCGGAAAAGATCACCTTCCCCGACATGTGGACCAACACCTGCTGCTCGCACCCCCTCCACGTGGCCAACGAGACTGGCTCCAACCTTCCCGACGCCGTCGCCGGTGTCAAGAATGCTGCCCAGCGGAAGCTGGACCACGAGCTCGGTATCAAGAAGGAGCAGGTGCCGCTGGAGAAGTTCCACTTCCTGACGCGCATCCACTACAAGGCGCCGAGCAACGGCCAATGGGGCGAGCACGAGAGTAAGCAAGCCCTCCCGTCATGCACACATCCCGCGCCCTCGTGCAGGACACAGGGATGCTAACAGAATGTGCCCTCTCTCTAGTCGACTACATCCTCTTCATCAAGGCCAATGTCGATGTCGACCCGAGCGAGAACGAGGTGCAAGCCACCCAATACGTCTCGGCCGACCGTCTGAAGGAGATGTTTGAGGATCCGAGCCTCCAGTTCACCCCCTGGTTCAAGCTCATCTGCAACTCGATGCTCTTCGACTGGTGGCAGCACCTCGATTCGGGCCTCGACAAGTACATGAACGAGCAGGAGATCCGGCGCATGTGAAGGGCGAGATCTGGGATTATCTGGAATGCAACCCAAGGAGTTTGGCCAACGCGAGTTGTTACCCGTTTGATTTAAAGCCTAAGATATCCGCTCCGTTCCGCGACGGCAACCAAGAAGCCGCGCAAAGAGCCCCGTGCTTCCCCGTTTTCAGCACCTTGCATGGCCCAGTGAGACTAATGAGGGGCAAGACATGTTTGCAAATCCGAATGGAGGAAAGAGAGTACAGAATACATGACACAACGGGGTTTTTTCTTCTTCCTGCAATTCCAATGGCGAGTCCTTCCGAAACTAAAGCATGCGATGTGACAAACAAGCAAGCAGCGTTCAAACACTGCAGGGTTGCTGATGGGAGGAGGGAGGCCAGGAGCATGTCGCCAATAGCCCCCCCCTCGCAAGCCTCAGTTTTCTTCTCATGGACGCCACCACTTCGCCGGACTAGGGAACGGGTTCCAGACCTGGAGATCATTGGCATCGTCAGCTGACCGCCTTGCATGGCTCCATGGGGCCTGGCGCGATCAGTGAATGGATCTGCAACAGCGTGCTGGAAACCCTGTTGATCATGATTGGAAGCGGACAAGCCTTGGTGCTTGCAGGGCCGTCGACAGGCCCCACCTCGCCGAACGACGTCTCAACCACCATCGATCACCAGTCCCCCTAGCTTGGACACGTGCAGCAGCGTATCGCCGGACGAGGAAGCCCCCTCTTGCCTTGGTTATTCCGTGCTGGCCTCCCTAGGGAACCGGGACCCGGCGGCCCCCACTCTCGGGGACGGACGACGGACTGTTGCGGCGTTGTCTCCCCCCTTGGGTCACCCTGCGGGCAGCCGGTGCTAGCCAATCGACACGGCCGCCCTGACGCCCCGGATGCCCACGGCATCCCTGTCGGCCGATTTCCTGACCAAGACATTGAGGTCCCTCGTCGGACAACTGGCAGTGGCAGCGCGGGTTGACAGCTGCGTGTGCGAGTGCGGTCGTGAGATTTCCGCTGCCCTGCTGTGCTGCTCGACGAGGAGGTCGCCATCTCATTCCATGCCGCCCCCGGCCCGTTACGCTTGTCTCGTTCTGTCCAACATGTCTCGGAAGTCGTCAGTCCAGCATCGTGCCTACTTATCCCTCCCAGCCCTCACTCTTCGTCTTCCGTTTCTTCCGCTTCTTCCAGGCAACATACTTCTCTTGGCTCAACTGAGAATAGCACGTCACGTTCAAGGTCACTTACAACTCCCCCACTCAGGGGGCCTGCTTGCCACTACCGGCAACTAAAGTTCTACACATCACCCCCGCTCGCACACAAGAAGCATCTCTCTACTGTGTGTTGTGTGTGTGTTTGCGTGTCTGTGTGACAAAGACGAACGAATCCATACCTACCTCCCTATCCATCACCGGCCTTCGATCGACTTCGATCACTCCTCCAACACCTTAAACCCCACAACTATCTACCCGCCGCAGAGGGAGATCAACAACCCAAGAATCACATTGATGTCGGCTGACACTCGGACCGCCCTCAATTGCCTGCGCCACCCCTCTAGATTCATGCCCATCTCGAGAACGCAGCTCTCCAGAGTCCATACGGGCGATAGTATCCAGAGTATATCAGAAAAACAAACAAAATGTGTCTATCCCCGTGCGTGTGTGTCCTCTAAGAAAAGGCCATCGACCCTGATCACCAACCTACCCAACCCCTCCTTTCTAGACACTCAGCCGTGAAACGAAACAGCACCAGCCCAGCATGGCGTCGTCCGTAAGCAGTACCAGTACCAGTACCAGTACCAGTACCAGTACCAGCACTAGTATCATCAGTACCGCCGCCACCACCACGACCGCCTCGGTGACGGTCGTGGCAACAACCCTCCTCAAGAAGCGCTCCCTGGTCCCGGCGCGGTGGGCAGAACCAGCCGTGCGCGCCGTCGGCATGGCCGAGTGCAGGGAGGCGACGCTCACGCTGGCGCACGCCTTTGCGGCTGACGACTACGCCCGGTATCTGGTCGTCGACGGCGATGGCGACGGCGACGGCACCAGCACCGCTGCTTCCGAAAAAAAGGACGAGCACAAGTGGCGGCTCCACGTCGACATTCTGAGCTATACGGTCGCGTCCCACTGCATGGGCGGTGTTGTCACGGCGGTTGGGCCCGAGTGTGATAGCGTGGCGCTTTGGTATGTTGAAGTTTTGTCATAACTCTCTCTCTCTCTCTCCCCCCCAGGTAAAAAAAGAAACCAAAAAAAACCAGTCATGTTGTCGAGGGTTAAGTTAGTTATAGTCAGCATGGCTAACCAAAGCCTTCCGCGTCGTGTGCGCGCGTTGGGTCCGCCCCCCCCTCAACAGGATCCCTCCCGGTAAACAGATCGATGGCTGGTGGACGCAGCTGCGCAGCGGCATGTGGCGGCTGCCCTTCCAGCTCTCGGCCGAGGGCCGGAAGCGCTACTTTGACGAGATCCTGCCGCTGCTGCACGACACCAAGGCCGCCGTGCTTGGGACCAGGAACCAGGATGCCTGGTATCTGGTGTATCTCGGCACCAAGCCTAGCTCGCAGGGCCGGGGGTATGCTGCGAGGTTGTTGCAGGATATGATGGCGAGGGTGGGTTTTTTTCTTTTTTTTCTTTATTTTATCTCTCTCTCTCTCTCTCTCTCTCTCTCTCTCTCTCTCTCTCTCTCTCTCTCCCCCTCTCTCCCTTTCCACTTCTTGAGAGAGAGTTTAGACCTTGCTGATGTTGAGAGAATACCTTCCTTACCTAGGTCGACTCGGAGAACCGGCCCATGTACCTCGAGTCGAGCTCGCAGGCCAACAATGCCTACTATGAAAAGTTTGGCTTCGAGGTCAAGCGGGACATCTTCCTTGAGCGCGGTGCCGTCCCCGTCCGGCTGTCGGCCATGGTTCGTGAGCCCCGCGTGTCCGGTGGCAAGGTCGCTGCCGCCTATGCCAGCATGAGTCCGAAGGGGAAGAAGTTTGGTGGGGTTAAGGGGTTGGTGCTGGGTTGTTGAGGGGCGGGGGTGTTTGGGAGCCCCCTGAGTCGTCCAAGATTGCGTTTGACGAGTTAGTGCTTTTCTGATCTTTGTTTTGCTCTTTTTTTGCTTGGTTGCTTCATCAAGTGAACTCGTACCTGTTAACTGGTTCCTGCATTCAACATGCAGGCTCTGCTTCAGCAGTGTCTGACAACTCTTTGGATTGCCGCCTTGAACTGTGCCTGAGTGTTATCTAGTGGAATCTTCATCATGCACACAAACGCCGCATTTCTAGGCATGTACTTGTAGCAGCTTTGCTGTAGTCAGTCGTATTGTATTGCCAACACCGCCGCCATGTATTCCCTAGAGCAAATCTTGTAGGCCTGTGGACCTGTATCGTCAACATGAACAAGACGTAAAAACTAGCAAGATGTGCGAAAACAGCTGGCACCATGGTAACCCCCTCACGGTGCTCCCTTTTCCCATTCATTCCGAGTGCCCACCCAGCCAGCCGTAGCTCATGTATCCAGGATCGCCCACGTCTCGTCGTCTGCGGTTGTGTAGATGATGCCGTGGCCCAACAACTCCTCGGTCGCGCCCATGATATCCCGAACCGACAGGCCCGTCCCAGCCACTACCTGGTTGAGATGCTGATCGTCGCCGGCCGAGTTTGCCAAAAAGTTGAAGACGGTCCGCGCGGTCCGCGAGCAGGGCGACAGCCTCGCCTGGATGGCCGCCGAATCGGCACCTCCGCCCCCATAGCCGTCGTCCACAAACATGCCATCCCCACCACCCTGCTGCTGCTGCTGCTGCTGCTGCTGCTGCTGCTGATCGCCCCCAGCGGCCGCCCCCTTGGTCAGGCACAGATGCACATACGTCGCCTCCAGCATGTGGTAGTTGACCTCGTTGAAGTCCTCGATGGCGCGGATGAAGTGGCCGCCGACGTGGCGCTTGCCGTTGAAGCTCTGCAGGCGGCCAAACACGCGCACGTACGTGTCCAGGGCGAAGGGCGTGGCGCTGTCGGGCTTCTCGGCGTCGATCCACTTCTTGACGTCGATGAGGCCCGTGCCGTCGTCGATGCGGTACGTGATGTTGATAGCCTGTGGGTTGACGGCGCGGACCTGGCCGACCAGCGTGACTTGGGTGGTGGGCAGGCCGTCGACGGCCAGGTCGGCGCCCGGGTAGGGTTCTTTACAGTCGACGAGCTGTTTGATGGTTACGGGGCGGAGCGTGTCGTCTGCGTAACTCTGTGTCGGTGAGAGAAAACATATTGTTAGAGGAAAGATCTCAGCAGTGGGGGACAGGGTGGAACGAACCTTTTTCTCGCCGCCCTGGCTGCCCTGCTGCGATGCACCCATAAAACCGCCCCCATCATCGCCGCCTTGGGTGCCGTAGCCTGTTCGTTGGTAGCCCCCGTAGGATGCTGGAGAGGGTGGTCAGTACCTCAATCAAACGCAAGAGATATCCAAGAAAAACCACTTACTCATCATGTACAGTTTTGTGGTGTTGTGGGTTGTTCTGGGAAATTGGGTGATGTTGCGAGATTGGCGGGGTGGAAGATTGACGGCCGAAGACGCGCTCGACGCGCCTCCAGCTGGGCAGCAACCACTAAACGCGTGCCCCGCAGGCAGCAAAGAAGCGAAGGACCGTGCGAGCGCCCAGGGGTGGTTTGATAATGGGGCTGATAAGAACAACCTGGAAGCCAGAAACAGCGGCACTACGAAGGAGGTACACAGTAGGTACCTGGTAGGTGGTCTTGGTAACAGGGAGATATTCATACTCGGTGCCCTAATTGAATTTGAATTTGACTTAATTACCTAGGTTGCATCACGAATCCGCCGTTGTCATTCTCAGGGTCTCGGTGACTTACACATGAAGTGAACCACTTTTGATTGGCTAGTTCAAACAAAGCGGGTCAATCAACCACCCGTCAACTCAACATCTCCAACAACGATTCGCTCATCAGTGAACTGCGACATAGAAAGAGCAACAAACACCACCAACGACGACTTGAACAACAAAACTCACAGCCCATTTTCTCACGACAAAAGAACTACACCTCCAAAATGCCGACAGCAACAGTACCCGCCCCAGACGAGGAAGACAGCCCGACATCATGGTGCAATTGCTGCCCCGCGCCGTTGTCGTCACTGACCCAGCCTGTCGAGGTGTCCGACATGAGAGAGTAAGTAGGCAGGCTCTCTTTTGTATCCAATGAGTTTACATATATATATATATATATATATACATATCTAACCACTCTCATCCTCGATTCCCACAGCCGGGGCCTTTTCCAAAACGTCTTCTGCCTTCCACCCCTCTTCGGCCCGCTACTCTTCGACAACGAACAGAGCGATTGCCGAGACCACTGCGCAAATGAACGAAGTAGCCACCCCCCCCCTCCTCCCCGTTCTTCATTTAAGTCTTCTACACACACGCAAAAAACACCTCCAAAACTAACCATTTCCCGCGTGAATAAATGAAAGCCTTCCTCTCATACCTCCGCCTCTCCATCTACATGTCCATCGTGGCAGTCGCCATCGTGCTGTCGTTCCACCTGCGCAAGACGGCATCGGACATGGAGCTGCGCATGGCCAAGCCGCTGGGGGCCATCTTTTGGGTCTTGTCGGTGAGCTGTCTGGGGGTGGGCATCGCCAATTACACGAGTGAGTTTGTGTGTTTTTCTTCTTCTTTGTCTTGTTCTTTTCTCTCTCTCTCTCTCTCTCTCGTCTTTTTTTGATCATCTTGGCGAGACTACCTAACTGGGGCGTAGAAACGGTCAACAAGTACAGCCGGCGAGCGGCGATTGTGCAGAGCGGGTGGAAGACGCAGGCTGTGAGTCTCTCTCTGTGTTGGTGGTCTTGGTTGACCGTGAGTGTTTTGGCTGACGGGCGTGTGTGTGTGTGTGTGTGTGTGTAGGTTATGGCTGCGATAGCCTCGTGTATCGTCGGCTCGTGCATCACGTTGCTGGTGGTCAACAAGCTGAATGAGATCGCGGATGAATGAGACATGCTAGTAGGCCAGGTGTTTTAGCGTGTTCCAGTATTCTTGAATATACAACCATCTGGTGGATGGCTTTCACAACCATGCTATGATACAGTCCCATTAGAAACCAGCGCAGGACGCCCAATGCAACCTCCCACCACCTTCCATCAATACAAAACCGGTGTAGTATCGTTTCCAACATCTCTCCTGCCGTCATACTGAATTCGTAGAGCCAACACGTTTTAATCATCCCTCACACAAAACAAATCCCCCATCGACTTCCTCGCGACAAGGTCCCCGGGTGCCAACGCCTGACACCCCCCTACAGCGCGTCTAAAGTCGTCCGCATAGGCTGCCGCAGCATCGTCCAAATACGGCAATCCCGTGGTCCTCCCGTCCCAGAGCAGAAGGGGCATCTCGCCAAACCCCAACAATCTCCCGTCGTTCGGCAGGCTCTCGAAAAGCATTCCCCGGGAGACGGGCAATTCGGCTGTTGTCCCCTGCGTATCCTTCGCAAGCTCCCTCTCATACTCTTCGGGCGCTCGGTAGAGTTCCTTGTGGATGGTAGCGAGGTGTCGAGCCGTCACCTCGCTCGGGTAAAGGGTCCAGTACCCGCGGGCGCGGGAGAGTCTCAGGGCGTGTTCCAGCCATGAAGGATACCTCTTGCTGACGGCCTTTTGGGTGAAGAAGGCAGGTAGCGATGGGGTTTGGTGTTGGTATTCGATCAGGTTGGAGACCATGGCGTGCAGTTCCATCCATTTTTGCCCCGTGAACAGCGCAGCGTTGCTGTTTGGGGCCTGCCAGAGAAAGGGGGTGGACTTGTCCCCCTCTGTTGCTCCCTTCCCTGCAGGGGGCGTGAATCGCTTGGAGCCATCCAAGTGCGTCGTCGGCAGATCGAGGCTGAGACCGAGAAGCCTGGAGTCCCATTCCTGGTTAACGGCAGCTCCTGAATACAGGTATTGTAGCACCGAGTACTTGAGGTCTAATAGACTGGTTTAGTCGAGCTCACCCATGAAAAACGGCAAGAGGCAAAATTTACAGTGGAAAAACTGAGGCGAGAGCTGGGCTTGGGGTGATAAAACCAGTACGTGCGAGTATTGCGGGCTGCTAGGCCAAAACGACTCGAGAAACCGCACTGAGCTCTCTTCCTCGGTCAATCTGTTCCGCGGGATGCGGTGCCTCAGGGTGAGTTGCCGAGGATGCGACGGGATGTGGGAGCGGCGTGGGGGCCACTGAAACGTCTTCAAGAACTCGGTCGTTGCGCGATCCACGTCATGCGGCAGTTCGATGGTCAGATGGGGAGTCGAGCCCGCCGAGAAGTCGGCTGCTGACAACGACTTGAGCAGGTGGATAAGGCTCCCCGAGGTTGCGGCGGGTGCATGGATCAGTATGTCGATGCTGATCTTGTCCCAAACTGCTCTCCACATTAGCAAATATCCTCAGACGGCCATGTGCTCGAAAGTGTCCGTACCCGCCAACGACGAGCTGTCCAGTTTCGTGATCCAGGCGAGCCGTGAATGCGCATTTTCAGGCAATTCGATCAAGGGGATGCCCAAAACCGGAGCTTGCTTCCGAATGCCGGCGAGAAAATAGTCGTGCTCCGATCCCGAGGCATCAACGACCAACGCCTGTGGGTGCATGTAGTTGTTGATATAACCTGATGAAGTTGTCAGACTCTGTTGAAAACCTTCTTGAGCATCCCACTTACGTAGAGCACGGACTGAACCTTGTCTTAAACGCTCCGTGGTTGAAGTTGCGGCAAAATCCGGGCGAGCGTCTAGCAAAAGAGGTCAGCGGCAGGTTTCACCGAGCACGAGGCAGGAGGGGGAGTTCGTCCTATACCATGAAATATAACTTGACAAGACTCATCGATGCCATTGATGGCGCGCAACTCCTCCATCCCGATATCACTCCCGCCAATCAAGGCAAAGTGCACATAGTTGCTCAGTTCAGCCCCCATCTGGCATGCCATGGGCAACAGCAGCGCAGCGCTCTTCAAACCCGCAGCAGCAAATAGGACATTCTTATTCACGGGGGAGGTTCCCCCGGTGCTGTGTATGGCTTCAAGCGAGGCGAGAAGCTTTTGAAATACAAGGGGCCCGTTGTAGCTGGCTGCAGGCGGTACAGGGCCCGGCGGAGGAGGGCCCGGCGGAGGAGGACCCGACGGAGGGGCGTTCGGCTTCGGTGGTTTCCGGTCGGACGTCAACTTCGGGATCGGCGCCGGCGCACGATGGTTGTCTGCTTCGGGCTCGGGGCGGTATACGGGACGGCGGCGATCCCGGATGGGAACATCGGTGGGTAGGTTACTGATGAAGAGGTAGACGAAAATGCCCAGCGCAAAGGCAACAGCCACCCGTTTCAGCGTCTTGCCCCTCGAGGCTCCGGTCGCAGCGCTCCATCGCGGACGGATGGTGGGTATCTTGGCCGGCTTGTGGTCGTCGTCCTTCTTGCCCAACTCCTCATTGCTGAGGAACATAGCCCCCATTGTTGACCCGCGGCGTATCCCCGTTGCGCAGCCTCTCTCCTTGAACCCCTCCGTGGATGAGGGCTCGCGCTGTGCCAGACGGGCACTATTCACTCGTCAAAGCGATAATTCGTCGTCATCGGAATTGTCCGGCAACAGGCTTTGTCTGCATCTGTTTCGGGTTTGTCTTCGTCACAGCGACGCGATCGCGGGATCAAGGTATCTGTTCATGAGTTCGATGCTTTTGCCGCGCTGAGCTTCGTAGACAGCTTCAAGATCAACGTGTGTTTCTTGGAGCACTTGTCAAACTCAATAGCTATAGGCATTAATATCGCATGTGATGTCCCACACTTGGGGCTCAACTGACGTGGTTCAACAATGCGGATGATCGTGGTGTTGGTTGTGCGCACGTATCCCGGAAGGAGCTTTGGCTAAACTGCACACCCCCACTTTCACCGGATCCGGAGGTGAGAGACCGTGAGACTTCCTTGAGCCACATAACCCTAACCCTCAGATTCAACGTCCTCATTCTGCAGAATGCTTAGGCTTAATGAGGTAGCCAAAGGTCCTAGTACATACAATTGTATGCTAGTTTGTTTTTACTTACAAAAAAAACTCCTGCCTAGTGCTCCGTAGAGTATACGTACCTAAGCTAGATACAGGTACCAAGCTAGGAGAGTATACAAAGACCCTAATTCTATATAACAGGAAGCGAGTCAAGAGATTTCGATGGGGCCCGGCGAATACCTACCTATACAGAATTGGCACTATTTTGTGTAGATGCAAACTTGAAAGTAGTTTTAACATGGGAGCAAGCAAGGCCCCTCTAGCATGATTTAATCTACGTAGCGTGCTCGAAGGTCCCGAAACTCAGCGTCAGATGGATGGAAATCATATAAGAAGTGAGGCTCAGATTTGCTCAGGTGCTAGCCTGTCTTGATTGTTTCTTGTTCGTCCGAGACCACAGGCAGCTCGGCGCCTGCAAGTAAGTACGGGAAGCCATGCTCTTGATATCTAGGCGTTCGATGGAACCCAACGAACGCCCCCTCTGGCATTTATCCCTGATATCTCCGATAGCCAGACCAACTTGAAGTCTTAAACTCGTTCCCGAACATAACACGGAAATCCACCATCAAATTCCAGAAGCACAAGTTCCCTACCTACGGCTTCGAACTCGGAAACTCCTTTCTCAAGCAGGCTCTTCGCTTCTCCTTGTCGGTAAAAAACCACTGCGGAAGCCAGTCGTGGAACCTATCTTCCCAACTCGAATCTTCACAAAAGCTAATAGGGTCCATCGTGGCAGGGGGGTTTCGCTTCGGCGTCATCAGAGGGAAGATCTTGGCTACGTTGAAGTCGCCGATAACGGCGCGGAAATCATTCGCGCTATCCGGTCTATTACCAACGAGGAAGATGTTGCGCGGCGCAAAGTCGCCCTGCCCCACGCCCGCCATAGTCAGCCGCATGAATGCGCTGGCGGCGCGCGCGAATGCGTGGATGCGGAAATCCTCGGTGCCGGGCAGCTCGACCACTCGGATCTTGGCCCAGCCGTTGGTGGGGTTGTTGCGAGTCTTGACTACTACAGTCTGAGAAGCCATTGATGACTGGAAGTGCTCGGTGAGAATCAGCGGCACGATGCGTGTGTAGGTGTTGCCACTGCAAACAAGCTTGAGAGTGGTGTAGAAGCAGCCAAAGAAGGCCGGGTAGCAGCCGTGTATGTTCTTTGACTCGTCGCGGAGGGTTGTCCCGGCCCAAGACGTCTCATAAGCCCGCAGTTGTTGGTATGCGGCAGCTTCGATGCTGTAGTCGCGAGCGGCATTCCATACCACGTCGGTCGGCATGCCAGGGTGGTCGGCCTCCTCAAAACTATAGTACAGCGGGTTATAGATCTTGACCACGTATATCGTTTTGCGAGCGTCGTCTTCCCAGTAGCACGTTACAACTTGGGCTCCAGCTTGGTCGCCGCTCCGTATCAGGGAATCGATAATCAACGAGCGCCTTGGGGCTGAGACAGGTGTCGTTCGTGTCGGTGAGTTCCCGCAACTTGAGGAACTCACATAGCTCTTCGCAGTCGCGGTCGGCTTCTTGGCACCACCCCCGCCATCCGCGCCGTTTACCGGAGTTGCAGGTCTCGAGGGCTCATCTGGCCGGAGATCCCTGACGCAGTATCGAGTTTGCGTGAAGTTCAGGATCTGGCGGTATTGTTCCCACGGCCGGGGCTCTGGAATTTCGCGGTAGCTGCCGCCGCCGAAAGGAGGGGGGGGGGGGTATGGGCCGTCACACCGAATTTGAAACCGATCACATAGGGGCAGGGAGGTTTCTCGCGGTCATCGGGCACCTCCCAACCCATCATGACGGCGCCTGATTGGTATTCTGGGGTGTCCTAATTGACAGGCAGCTGTCACGGTATTCCTGACGAGTGAGACGTTTGTCAAATTGAAAAGGATGAATAGGGTAGACACGGAAATGAAGAACGGTCTTGCCAAAATCTTTTGCCTTGTCTGGTGCTCTGGGTTCGTGTTATTTTCCAAGGAAGCATCCAAAAGTTGTGCCGGACGATGTAAGTTTGTGAACAATTGGTCGAGCCACGACTGGTTAGGGAGGAAGTGTCCTATGTATATTCCTAACCCTAACGTCTGCACTGTGTCAAGTTACTGGTATGTTACTAGTATCAGTCGACTCGGGCTAGGGGCCTCACACGCGAGATATACAACCCAAGTCGTCACGGCACTGAATACTATTCAGTATTAGTACCA
The DNA here is from genome assembly GCA_033296705.1 of Chaetomidium leptoderma. Classification (NCBI taxonomy): domain Eukaryota; kingdom Fungi; phylum Ascomycota; class Sordariomycetes; order Sordariales; family Chaetomiaceae; genus Chaetomidium; species Chaetomidium leptoderma. Next base: position 92,962 of record MU856866.1, on the reverse strand, counting down.
GAACTTTACTGACTGCGACATAGCTTTCTACCTTAACGTTAGTAGTCTACGGTATATATCTCCATCACTAGTATCCAAGTAAACCATAAAACGGTCGAGGTGCAACTCGCCTATTCCTGCCCTCAACAGTCTGCTTCCACTCTAGCCTATGACAAGCTCCTATAAATAGACCTCTTGGTTTGCTGGCATTCATCAACGCGTCCCACGGTATTCTCGAGATCCCGATTCGCAAATCCGGCGCCGAGTCGCAAGCCACCAGGGAACAGGGAGCCGCCAGCGAGAATCGATCGCTCAGTATTCCACTCTGCCAAGTTTTTTGCTCGTCGCGCGTCTGTGACGCCAAGATGCCATGCGCTCGGCGCCGAGTCTTTCCTTTTGGTGTTGATCGCCAAACGACGCCGCCTTATCATGGATTGTTTCCACGCCTAGTCACCGCAAGAGGCCTTGGCTGCCCTTGGCAGTATCGCCGAGGAGACCGGTCTCGTCCGCGCCATGGTGCCGGTCGTGTACTGGCTGGTGCTTTTCTCCATCGTGGTGCACGGCCTCTCGATCCCCGCCCTCAGCCTGATCTACCGCTTCTGCGGCATCGAGGCGATCCAGGAGGACGCTGTTGAGCTCCGGCGCATGTCGATACGTGTCCCCACGCCCGTCAACGCCACCGTGGGCGACAGCGAGACCTTCGTCGCCTACAACCGATTCTCGAGACCCGTCTTCATCGAGGAGGACCTGCCCGTCACAGACGAGAAGACGCGCATCCAAAGGCGGTATTCTCGCCAAGTTGTAAGACGTGACAGTTTTTCTACATGTCGCCGCCCCCGGTCTGGCCCCGGGGGGAAGGCAGGAGGAGTTAGATGTAAGCTTTGGGGAATTCGGTCCTTACTTGAAATATGTAGACGGAAATAGAGGCCCACCCTAGCCACTCATTTATACTCTTGTTCGCCGCGGTTACGGGATTTCGGTCGTTTGCTGTCTGTAGGGATCATGCTCAGTAATTCGGAGCTCATGGGTCGTCCTGATCAGCTCGGCTAGACCTGCTAGGATTGTCCGCTAAATCTTGCCATCGCAATAATAAGGTCGGTCGATCTCAGATCGCTGGGTCAAACAAAGCAGGGCTGCTGAAACGAGTTCCGGATTTGAAGGCATGAACGCTGGTGCAGCCTTGTTGGACCCTTGCAAGTCTTGAACCCTTGCAAGTTGTAAAGTGGGAGAGCAGAGAGTGACCGGGAGTGAAGTGGCCGTTGGGTTTCAATTCCAACAGAGATGGAGTGGGGGTAGGTGGGGCAGAAGAGGGGCAGTTTTCCCGTGTCACTCATTTATTTTTTTGTGAAAGTTTTCATCAACGGGGCAACCGTATCTACTGAAAAAGGGTCCTGTGAACCCTTCTTCGCCGTCTCAACAACTCAACGTCGGACTGACCCAGAGATTCCCACCTGAGCTTACAAACATGGGAAAAGCTCGCCGGAGCAGAGCGCGGGGGAGCCGCACCGATCCCATCGCAAAGCCCGTAAAACCGCCGTCGGACCCGGAGCTCGCCAAGCTCCGTGAGAGCAAGATCCTGCCGGTGCTGAAAGACCTCCAGAGCCCCGACGCGAAATCCAGGACAGCAGCCGCCGGCGCCATCGCCAACATCGTCCAGGATGCAAAGTGCAGGAAGCTGCTCCTCAGGGAACAGGTCGTCCACATCGTCCTCACCGAGACGCTCACCGACAACAGCATCGACAGCCGGGCTGCTGGCTGGGAGATCCTCAAGGTTCTGGCCCAGGAGGAGGAGGCAGATTTCTGTGTGCATCTGTACAGACTCGATGTTTTGACCGCAATCGAGCATGCTGCCAAGGCGGTAGGTGATGTTCATGACCTTAGTATGAGCATGGCTTCAGGGGCTGACGGCAAACTAGATCCTCGAGACTCTCACGGCAACGGAGCCGGCTTTCTCAAAACTGCTCAAAGCTCAGCAGAGACTCGTATGGGACATCACCAGCTCCCTTCTCACACTCCTAGGCCTCCTCGCATTGGCCCGAGAGGAGGTCCTAAAGGCCATTGTTGGGAACCAAACCGTTCTGCGCCTCCTTTTCCGCCTAGCTGCCACAGACATTGCGCCTCAAGACATGTTCGAGGAGGCCCTCGCCTGTCTCATGACATTATCAGAAGATAATCTCCAACTCGGGCAGGCCATGACAAACGACCAGGAGACACAATGTTACGACGTCCTGCTAAAACTCGCAACCGGGACTGGTCCAAGAGCTGTGCTGTCCTGTGGTGTCCTCCACAACGTCTTCGCGTCATTACAATGGCTAGACCACAGCCCTGGGAAGGACGGGGCATGCGATGCAGTCCTTATCCCTAGCCTGGCTAGGGCCCTAGAACAGGTCACCCCGAGCACAGCCACCGCCAACGGCAGTTCGAGCCATGCCGAGATAACACAGATTGCCCTGGAAATACTGGCATCCATCGGGACCGACTTCCAAGAGACGCTCGTGAAGGGCAACCGCGCACCGTCCGGACCGGCCAAGACGGATGAGGAATGGAACGGCTTTGGTGATGCTGGCGCTGACGCTGACGCTGACGCAATGGATGTCGACCAAGGGTCGGATGCCGGCGAGGAAGAGGAGGAGGGCGAGGATGACGAAGAAGAAGACGAAGAAGAAGACGAAGAAGAAGAAGAAGAAGAAGGGGACGACGACTCAGTCAACTCAGACATCGAAGCCGACATGGATCGCGTGACAGGTGGAGAGGGCTCGGGAGCCGGCGACCTCGACGACCTACCAACCCTCCGCGAACTGATCCAAACCGCCGTCCCCCAACTCATCCGACTCTCCGACATCCCCGTCGACAGCGAGAAGACGCTCGCCATCCAGTCCCACTCCCTGTCCGCCCTCAACAACATCGCCTGGACCATCTCCTGCCTCGAGTTCGGCAGCGGCGAAAACGCCCACATCTTTGGCGCCTGGCACCCGACAGCGAAAAAGATCTGGCGCAAGACAATAGCGCCCATCCTCGACGCCGACAGCGCCGACCTCAAGCTCGCCACGCAGGTAACCAGCCTCGCGTGGGCGGTTGCCCGTACCCTCAACGGCGAAACCCCCGCCGACGGCAACCAGCACCGGAAATTCATGTCGCTCTACCACGCCGCCTCCAAGAACCAGACCCAACAGCAACAACAACAACAACAACCCGAACAGAAGAACCCCGAGGAAGACGAAGAAGCCCAAGACCCCTTCCGGGGCCTCGGTGTCAAGTGTATCGGCGTGCTGGGCTCCCTAGCACGCGACCCGGCCCCGCTCGAGACCAACCGGGACGTGGGCGTGTTCCTGATGACGCTCCTAAGCGGCGGCGCCGAGGGGACGACAACAACAACAACAACCACAACAACGCCACCGGCCGACATTGTCGAGGCGCTGAACCAGCTGTTTGACATGTACGGCGACGAGACGGTGGCGTGCGACAGGGAGGTGTTTTGGAAGGACGGCTTCCTGAAGCACCTCGAGGACTTTGTGCCCACGATGAAGGCGCTGGCCAAGGGCATCGACAAGCGCGCGCAGGGGGAGCTGAGGACGCGCGCGGATGAGGCGTTGGTGAATCTGGGGAGGTTCGTGCAGTATAAGAAGAAGCATGCGCCGGAATAGGGAGGGAGGGCCCATTTTAGGGGGGTATCGCACTCTTAAACATAGTGAGAGAAGTCTGTTGGCTGGTTGGCTGTAACGACAAAAGTCAATAATTACAATGTCACATGCGAATCAGAACCACGGACCGTTTTGGGTTGGAGTAACTGCACAATTTTTCCCAGGTTGAGGAGACTTTTATGCTAAGCCTGGCGTCTGTGGGAATCTTGTTTTGATTTTTCGTATGGTCAGGATCAATGAAGCGCGCTCTTCCCCCAGAGATCTACTCACAATCAAGGTATATCGCCTCCAAACGCCGTAGTCCCTGGTGTTGTTGTATCATCCACTCATAGCTTGGTACATACCTCCCGACCCCTACCCCAATTTGGACCTAAAAGGAATAGAGAACAGAAGAAAAAGAAGAAGAAGCTGTAATAAAAAAAAATAAAAAAGACGCTTCAACCAATCGGCTTCAACTTCTTCTTCTTCTTCCTCTCAGGCCCCCCCGCCTCGTCCCCCCCCGCGGCGACCTTGCCCCCCTTCTGAAACTGGCGCCAGCTGCTGATGCGCTGGTCGCGCGTGGCCTCCCAGTCCTCCTCGTGCTGGCGCTTCCGGCGGCGCTGCTCGACCTCCTCGTCCTGGCGGCGCTGCTCGCGGCCCTCCTCCTGCATCTGCCCCTTGACCTGGCGCCGCCGCCGCTGCTCGTTCTCGATGAGCACAAACTTGGTCTTGTCGGCCCACTTGCGGGAAAAATCGTCCGTCTTGAGCTCGGGGCTGTCGACGGTCCACTTGTGCTCGCGGATCAGCAGCATGCGCGCGTCGGCGATGGCCTCGTCTAGGGTCAGCCGGTGCTTCTCGTCCATCAGCTCCGTCTGCGCCTTTTTGAGCCGGTCAAAGGCCTCGGGCGCCAGCGGGTTCTTGGTCTTGTCCGGGTGGATGAGGAGGGATTTTTTGCGGTAGGCCGCTTTGATGTCGGATTCGGGCACGCCTGGTTTGAGGCCGAGGACGGCGTAGCTGGGGATCAGGATCCGTCCGTGTTAGTGCTCGTCGCCCGTCTTCTGGTGGTCGTGTGGGGGGGTGGGGGGGGAGGTGTGGGCGGGAGAACTTACGCGTCGAGCCGAAAGGCTTTCAGGATGCGGTCGATCTCGGCATCCTTATGGCGTTGTCAGTAAATCATGGATACGACGGACATCGCAAAGCCGTATGTTGCATGTGTGTACCTTGTCCCATTCTTTGGCTTCTGATTCCAACACCTCCAGCGCATCTCGGGTGTCGACGGGGGCGTCGTCTTGCGCGTCTTGCGCGTCTTGCGCATCTTTCGTAGCCATCCTGGCGCGGCTACTGTGTTGGTGGGTAGAAGTCTGTAGTGTGTAGTTTTTTGTCCCTTTAGGTTCCCTGCAGGGCCGTCGGTCGGTGGTGCTGCTGGTGCTGCCGCCGGCTACTCGGTCGCTAGTTATGGGAAGCGATAAGCGATAAGGAAACCGGCCCCGCTAGAATTTGGCTGCCCTCCGAAAATTTACACGGTCGGTCTCTCCCGCTCCGGCCAGGATAGCTCTGTATTGTTCGTACCTATTGACGATTGACGGCTTCCCGAGTGTCTCTGGCAACGACAGACTACACCCGTGTAGCATCAACACCCCACCATGCCGAGACGCGCGGCCTCCCCGGCCATGTCGGAGAACGAGGTCGACATTGCCGGGTCCTTGTTCGCCCACGACGCCGACAGCGACAACGACAACCGCCCCGTCCAAGTGAACAAGACACCCGATGACCTCGACTTCGGCGACATCCTGCACACCGCCGCCGATGGCGACTCTGATGGCGACGCCGCCTTCATTGAGCTGCAGCAGCGGAGGTCAAATCGGAAATCCGCCAACGTGCAGGGCAAATCGGTCAAGAAGGGTGGCGGTTTTCAGGCCATGGGTGCGTGTCTCGCCCCTCTACTATAGGACATACACAGACTTACACCCCGCCGTCACAGGTCTCAATGCGAAACTCCTCCGAGCCATCACGCGGAAAGGCTTCTCGGTCCCCACCCCCATCCAGCGCAAGGCGATCCCCCTGTGTCTCGAACGCCGTGATGTCGTCGGCATGGCCCGGACCGGTTCTGGCAAGACGGCCGCATTCGTTATTCCCATGATCGAGCGTCTGAAGGGACACAGCCCCAGGGTGGGTGCCCGGGCCCTCATCATGTCGCCCTCGCGCGAGTTGGCTCTGCAGACATTGAAGGTCGTGAAGGAACTCGGCAAGGGGACCGATCTCAAGACGGTCCTGCTCGTTGGTGGTGACAGTCTGGAGGAGCAGTTCGGTCTGATGGCCGCCAACCCGGACATCATCATCGCCACGCCCGGCCGGTTCCTCCATCTGAAGGTCGAAATGAACCTGAATCTTTCGTCGATTCGGTACGTCGTCTTTGACGAGGCCGATCGGCTATTCGAGATGGGTTTCGCCGCCCAGCTTACCGAGATTCTGCATGCTCTGCCGCCATCTCGGCAGACGCTGCTGTTCTCGGCGACCCTGCCCTCCTCCTTGGTCGAATTTGCCAGGGCTGGTCTGCAAGAACCGAGCCTTGTGAGGTTGGACGCCGAGACCAAGGTGTCCCCGGACCTCGAAAGCGCCTACTTCTCGGTCAAGGGCGGCGAAAAGGAGGGAGCGCTTCTTCACATTCTTCACGATGTCATCAAGATGCCCCTGGGCCAGCCACCAGGCACCACACAAGACGAGGAATTCGACTCAAGGAAACGGAAGCGCGACTCGGACAGGCCGAATCGGAGAGAAAAGCCAACCGAACATTCGACCATTGTTTTCACAGCCACCAAGCATCACGTCGAGTACATCGCGAACCTGTTGCGCCATGCCGGGTTTTCCGTGTCCTACGCCTACGGCGCCCTCGACCAAACTGCCCGGAAAATCCAGGTGGACAACTTCAGGAGGGGAAGGTCAAACATTCTGGTAGTCACGGATGTCGCAGCCCGTGGTATTGATATCCCAGTGCTTGCGAACGTTATCAACTACGACTTTCCACCCCAGCCCAAAGTTTTCGTCCATCGTGTTGGCCGAACAGCGCGTGCTGGCCAGCGCGGTTGGTCTTATGCCCTCGTGAGAGAGTCCGATCTTCCCTACCTCCTGGACCTCCAGCTCTTCCTCGGCAAGAAATTGGTGCTTGGCCAGGAAGTAAAAGAACCATCTTTCGCGCAGGATGTTGTGGTTGGCTCTCTAATGAGAGCAGACCTCGAAAACAACACCGAGTGGGTAAAGAAGGTGCTCAGCGATTATGGCGATATCAACGCACTCAAGGGGGTCACCATCAAGGCCGAAAAGCTCTACATGAGGACCAGAAACTCGGCTGCGAGCCAGAGTGCAAAGCGTGCTCGTGAAATCATTGCAGCCAGGGAATGGGGCCAGCTGCATCCTCTGTTTGGCGCGTCTGCTGCAAACGCCGAAGAAGCCCGGGGTAGCCTGCTCTCCAAGATCAGCAGCTTCAAGCCGCAAGAGACCGTCTTCGAGATTGGACCGCAGGGCAAATCCGCCAAGAACAAGGCCGCGGCGATTATGCGCAGCTTCAGGGCCAGAGTGGGCCCGCGGAGGACCGGGAAGAAGGACGAGGAGGAGGACACAGAGATGGCAGACGCCGACGAGGACCTACCAGCCCAAGAAAACGGAGTCGACTTGGATGGATCTGAAGAGGAGCAAGCCGGCGAGGGCGCTTGGGAAGACGAGGAAGAATCCGACTCGGAACTCGAAGTCACGGTAACAACAAGCAGCGGCAAGTCGACAAAGGGTCAAACCACCTTCCAAGACCCGGAGATGTTCATGTCCTACACGCCCCGCACAACTAGCGCGGCCGAAGAACGCGCCTACGGCGTCCACTCGGGCGGCGTCAACGCGCACTTTGTCGAAGCCGCCCGCGACGCCGCCATGGACCTGACCAACGACGACGGCGCCAAGTCCTTCGGCATGCCCACCCGCTCCAAGATGCGCTGGGACAAGCGCCACAGCAAGTACGTCGCCACCGCCAACGACGACGACGGCTCGCGCGGCGCCAAGATGATCCGCGGCGAGAGCGGCGTCAAGATCGCCGCCTCCTTCCAAAGCGGCCGCTTCGACAAGTGGCGCCGCGCCAACAAGCTCGGCCGTCTACCGGGAGTAGGCGAGGCGGAAAAAGCCAACCTCGTCCGCAACTTTGCCGGCTCCGCGCCCGGCGGCGGCGGCATGCGGTTCAAGCACCGGCAGGAGACGGCGCCCAAGGACGCCGACAAGTTCCGCGACGACTACCACGTGCGCAAGAAGCGCGTGGCCGAGGCGCGCGAGAAGCGCGTCGGCAAGTACAAGGACGGCGAGGGCAGCCACCGCGAGCTCAAGGGCGCCACGGACATCCGCAAGGCGCGCGCGCTCAAGGAGCAAAAGATGGAGAAGAATGCGCGGCCGACCAAGAGGGCCAAGAGGTGATGATTTTATGTGTACATATTCAGTTGTGGTATTTTCTTCCGATGGCGAAATGAGACGACAGTTCAATTTTTTTCCTTTGATTATGCTACTGCATTGTTCCTCCGTCTTGAATCTGTGAGTGCCAGGCCCGCCAGAGCGTCAATGAAAAATGTCCAACAAACTGAGACCCTCGGCATATTCAACTTGTCATATATAGCGAGTGGCAGACATGATACATTCCATTCCCATCCTGCGCACGCCTCGACAAGCATTCTAATGTCGGAGCAGCAGCAACAACAAACAGAATGCTGGAAGACATACCCAAATCAGGGAGCAAAACAGACATTATATGCATCCATCAAAGAAACTTAATAGATACAGAAAAAGGCCTCTCTGCTTGGGGGGGAGAAACAGATCCATCCATCCCCCCCGCCCAACCCCTTTCCTCCGGTACAGTACCCCCCAAACCTTCCCCCTGACTATGACCATAACCCGCCGACCTCCCCCTTTGATCAATTCCCAGCCTTCCACGCTCCTCCCATCACCACCACCCAGCCGATATACAAAAGAAAAATCCACAACAATGCCATATCATATGCCAGCCACACACACACACATACCATATCCAATTCAAATTTCAATCATAAACGTCATGATCACCACTATGTCGATGCCGAACCTCGCCCAATCCCAATCCATCCATCCATCCACCCACCCCATCCATCCATCCATCCATCCATCCATCCATCCATCCATCCATCCATGATAAACCAACAACGTACCCGTACCGTACCATACCATAGGCCTACTTCGGACCCCCCTCCCGCCTTCCAATCCAATTCAGGAAACGACAGACAAGCATTCAAAAAAATGATGGGATAACTAACACAACGAAAAACACACAAAAAAAAAGGAGGGAAGAAAAAAGTTCCACCGCTCGCTCGCTACTGCTGAATAACAGTCGGCGCAAAATCCCCATCCGGCAGCCCAGGCTCAATATAATTAACCCACTCCGTCACGCGATGCATGCCCCTGCCCATGCCCCCCAGCCCCGCCAGCACCGACGACCGGGGCACATCGTACTTGCTGTGTTCGCGGTGAGCGCCCTGCGGCGGGCGCCTCCTAACGTTGGGGGCGCGGTGGGATCCGCTGTTGATGTTCATGTCCATCATGTTGTTGTTGTTGCTGCTCATGTCGTCGTGCATGCCGCCGCCGCCCGGGTGGCCGAGGTGCATCATGCCCATGCCCATGCCGGGCATGGGGTGCGCGTGAGGGTGGCCGTGGGGGTGGCCGTGAGGCATGGGCGGGCCGTGGGGGAGGGGAGGACCGAACCAATCTGCGGGAGGAGGCATACCCCCGGGGTGCATGCCGGGAGGGTGCATGTTGCCGGGGTGCATGTTGCCGGGGTGCATGCCGGGTGGGTGCATGCCGCTTGGGGCGTAGACGTCTTCGTCCATGGTGTGGTGTCTTCGGAGGGAAGGTGTCGCGGGAGAAGCGCCGTGGGGGGCGGGAGGCGGGGGGGGTGCCATGGGCATGCTTGTGCCGATGTGGGTGGCAGCTCGAGAAACTGTTGGCGGGGCGCGAGCAGGGCTTATAGGGCCCAGGGCGCCAGCCGAGCCGAGGGGGCCAACTGCGCCGGCTAGACCAACAGCACCAACAGGAACGGTCGGAGCAGTGGGGTTTTGTCTACTCTCTTTTTTGAACCTTCCGGCAAGACGCCTCTCGAGTGAACTCGCTCGGCGTCTGTCGGGTGACAGAGCTCGTCGCCGCTGGTCGGGTGAAGGAGCGCGCCGCCTCTCTTCTGGGCCCGGCATGGCTCTCTCAGGTGACGGATAGCGCGTGGGTGGCTGCCACGCTTCAGGTGAGGTAGGGCGTGATTCTGATGGAAACGTGTGTCGTCTATCACGAGATCGAGGTCGCTGTTCCTGCGAGAAGGGCGGCCAAGGGTCCGGGGAGCGAGGGCGCCGTCTTTCGGGTGTATAGTTCTCCGTCATGTAACCGTCATATCGATCCGGAGAGGTATAGCGCATCCCTCGGTTTCGGTGGCTTGCGGAGCCATAGTCAAAGCCGGATGCTGAACGATCGAAACCTGGACGTGAAGGTGGCTCGAACGCTGAACGGGGGGGCGGGGGTGCGGCTGGAGCATGGGCTTGTGGCGGCGACGGGGCAACGACAGTCGCGGCGCGTCGGTGATAGTCGTCGTCCACAAATGGGGCACCGTAATCTCGAGGTTCTGCACGGCGACGACGGTCACGAGGCTCACGAGGCTCATCATCAAATGCGTCGTAATCCTCCCCCCTCCTCTGGTCGAAATCGGCATGACTACCACTATGGTGACCGAAAGCGTCGATCGAATGCATCCTTCGCGCCAGATGGTCGTCGTGCCGGTCGTGTAACCGCCGTATATGCGCATCTTCTTCGTAGCTCGATGGCCGGGGGCGAGCGGCAGCGACGGCGGCACGGGGCGCAAAATCCGACTGGAAATCGCGGGGTGATGGGGCCCGAGCCGCAAAGGGATTTAACCGTGAGTTCATCGCATCGTCGGCCTCAAATGGGTCGTATTTGGCCACCGAGCATTCACATGTCTTCCACTTGCCTCCACATACCGAGCAGCAATCGGCGCCGCAACGACTAGATAAGAAGGAGGTGGTGTCAGCAAAACGAGGGCAGAGCAGGAAGCAGAAGGAGGGCAGTTCTCACCATAGTGTATGGCTACGACCATCCTTGACTTCCACCGTGGTCTTGCAGCGGTAACAGCGTTGCAACGGTTCCCGTTTCGCCGGCTCGGGGAACTGTGCGGCCTCGTCGTCTCTCGGACATTCGGGTTGGATGTGCCACCGGCCACCACAGGATCCGCATACCTTGGTCCGGCAGCGGCTACACCGGCCCTGCCAGCGCGCGCCTTCGCGGCGCATGTCCTCGGGCTTCAGCAACTCGCCGCATCGTCGTGACGGGCAAAGGATGCGATTTCTGCCGGTGTGCTCCCTGTACTTCTGGCTCCACTCCCTCTTGAAGTTGGAGTCAAACAGCTTGTCAACGGCCTCGATGGAAATATTGTCAGTGGTGCAGCATCGTGGCGGCATGTACTCCTGCGGATCAGAGAGCGATAATTTGAAGAGGTTGTGGAGGCAGGAATGGCACATGCGATGGCAGCACTTGAGCTTGGCCGTCCTGCTGACAGGGACAGTGTCATCCCTGCAAAGGACACACACGGTAGTACTGAAGGCAAAGTCAGTCAAGAAAAATGATAGAGGGCGGTTGCGGGACAGGGCACTGACCGCTCGGCTGGTTTCTCCAAGTGCGAGGGGCGGACAGCGGGCGTAGCATAATCACCACTAAAGAAGGTAGAGCGCTTCGCGGAGGAGCTTAGGCTGTAGGCTGATGTGGCATGGGCTCTCTTATTGAAGGACGAAGCAGGTCTCGAGGGGACATAGACGTCGGATTCATAGTGTCTCCTCGACGGTCTGGCACTGTACGATGCATTAGTATACAGGGGGGCGCGAGCGGTTGTCGAAGGACAACAGCGGCCGGACCACCACTACACTACCTTTTGGATCTTGACCGAGACCGGCGGCGGGTTTCGTCGAGGCTCGGGGGGCCGGAAACGGTGATGTCCCTGGGCCGTCGATAATGGTCCTGTCTACTCGAAGCAGGCCGGGATAGCGACCGATGCCTGGCTACCGACGGCGCGTACCTCGAGATGCCGTCCTCATCCTCATCCTCGTATACCATCTCCGGGCGGCGGCTCAAGCGTTCCTGAAGCGAATTGTGAATAGCGGGGGTAGGAGGGGCGGACGGAACGGCGGGGGCCATGGGGACGGCTGGGAGGTGTTTACCGCGGGGGTGGATAACCTGTTCCTCGGAGTCGGAGGTGGCGTCGGTGTCGTTTTCCGAGTCGGACACGGATGTTCTCGGGGAGCGGCGGGACTCGGGCGTCGACCGGTAGCGGTGAGCGGATCGGGGACTGATCTCGCGGCGGGCGATGGTCTGGCGACTCACGGGGCGCGAGGGCCCCGATGGAGCGGCATTCTCATCATCATCATCGTCCGACTCCTCGATGGTACAGGTTGGGCGTCGATGGGCGGGCGCCGTGTCCAGCACGGGCACAGAGGCGTTAGGCACCCGCATGCTCTTGGAGCGTCCTTTCGGTGAGCGGAGCGGGGCCTTGGCCGGGGCGGTTGCGTCCGAGGCCGAGTCGGATGCGGTGGCACTCGGGTGTTGTGGGCGACGTCGGCGGCGCTGCTGCTGCTGCTGCTGCTGCTGCTGCTTCCTAGGCGACGCTTTGGCGTCGTCGGACGACTCGACAAGGTCTATGTCTATATCTCCCTGGCTCTTCGGACGAGGCGAGGCACGGGAGCGTGGCTCGCCGCTCCGTGGCCAATCATTTGAGGGCTGTGCCTTCGATTTGCCGGCGTGCTTCTTTCGTCGCGCGGTGCTAGGCCCGCCCTGCTGCTGCTCGACGTCGGCCATTCGTCCCGTGTTCAGCCCCGGGGTTGCAGCGGCATTCGAGTCGAGTACGACGACGCCGAAGATAGTCCTCTGTGTCGGTCTGGCAACCGCGGCGGGGAGAGGAGCAGGTCTGGAGGTGGGAGAATTGATGGGTGTCGGCCAGCTGGTTGCGCGTGGTTGGCCGGGCACGGGCGGGTCTACAAGTGTGTCGGCTGCGATTGGGCTCGCGAGTGCTGCTCGTGCATTGCCAGCTCAACACAGCTCCCACAAACAGGCCACCCCGGCTCGCCCTAACTCCCAATGCCCCTCCCAACAAGATTTCCGTGCGCGCCTGATAAAACCCGACCAGGCCCTGCGGTTGCAGCCGAAAAAAGTCGCTGTGTGCTTTGGGCACCGTCGAGGAGAGAAGCGGCCCGAGGCGTGAAGGCGATGGTTGGGATGAGGGGAGGAGGAGGAGGATGATGATCTTCAGATGAGGGGTGATGCTGGGGGCTGTCTTAGGCTCTTAGGTTTAGCTCCCTTCCAGGCTCCTCAGCTGAGTGAAGCTCCACAGTGCACACACCCCGTGAGCCCGTCAGTCGCAGCTTCCTACAGTCAGTGGTTCAACACTCAACAGCTCTGATTTGGAAGCGACCTGAGAGTGTCCCCCCCACATTTGATGGGGAAATACCAGAGCAGTTTCGACACCACTCCAACCCAGAGGAAGGGTGCTCTCTTGACGCAGCTGACAGCCTGACGGGCGGCAGATCCAATCGCGGAGGAGCGAAAATGCAATGGCGGGACATTGGTGTGATATATCACGTGACGTTCAAGCAATAACCTATCAACCGGTTGTGCTCAGCGAGCTTCACGTGCTCCTGGGCTAGTTTCTACGGTTTGGCCGTTTTTCCCAGGGCCGAGATGTCAGCAATCCGTCCTCGTCCGGTGCAGAGAGAGACACAAGACGTTGAGATGCTGACTCGAGAAGACACGGCGCCGCAGCGATGAGCGACCCCACCTGTGCTGACCCTTCCCCGCAATCCGATCGGGGGACGGGCCCTGCCGTTTCGGCCCCGCATCGGACGGACGGCAGCAACGGGGAACAGCCCGTCGTCTGAAGAGGCGCTGAGACCTGAGACCTGGGGCAACATCGGACGCCTGAATCTGCAGCTCCCGTGCGGCCGTGCCGGCTGCGAGCCGATCTGCGGGCAGTCCAACCCGCCCGCATCAGCATTTCCCCCCGCATCCGGCCGGCGCCGACCCCAGTCTCGGTCCCGACTTGACTGGGCATCCGTCAACTAGGTCGGACTTGTTTCGCCGAAAGCAACAGACAGGGCCGGGTCGTGAGATCCGCCCGGCGGCCCTTTTACGGACACTCTCTTTGCACAGCCAAACCTGCCAGATCAGTGCCAAGGTTTGCCGGTAGAGGCATGTCGTGCAACCAGAACCGGTTGTTGACCCGAACCTAAAATGCCTCCGAGCCGTCGCAGCTTGATTGCACCGAAGGTTGTCGGGATATGTGAATCGGGTGGTGTGGTGCATCGCCTTGGTGTGACATGGCAGACCTGTACTTACTTTTCGTCTTCTCTTCCACTAGCCCATCTCTCACTAGCTCCCATCTGTGTGTCGTTAGTACGACGTCGAGGACACAGTTGCCCGGAAAAAAGACCGGCAGACCGCTAGCTTTTTAAAAAGCGTGGGGGTTCCATGTGTGTAAAAAGGTCAGTTCCTCCGTCGCAGGAAGACGCGAGCGCGGAAATGCACTCGAGCATAGCCGCAGCCACAACCCTAACCAGTTGTTGACAACAACCTTGCACAGCGCAATTTTTCCCCGTGCCGTCTCTCGGATCGCGGCAAGTGAACGGACGGATACCAGCAGCCGTTCGAAGCGTTGCAGTAAGAAGCGGCAGACCGTTTTCACAAACGTCCGTCTTAATCCCCCAAAGCGCCAAGTGTTTTTCTTCTCCTGAACCATGTCACGGAAAACCTGCAGGATTTAGCATGTCTTGCCCGGCCGAAAATGCCACCTCAGTTAGTCTCCTGTACGTGCAGAAGGGGTTGTACTATATACGAGGCTTGTCTGGCTTGGCTGTGGAGACAAGCAAAGTTGATAAGATGTCTGTCAGCGTTTGAATTCCGCCCCATGTCTGGAACTAAACTCTTTGAGTCGGACGGTGTATTCTGTACGTATTCCGTACATAACCTTGGAGCCCCTCTTCGAGTTCGAGTCCCATGCGTGGAACATTCCATCAGTCATTCGATTGAGACATACATCGGATGAACTGAGAGCCCGCATCAACGAGTTCGATACGCGAGCCGAAATGCGCCCTTCCCCTCGTCAAGAAGCAACCTTGTCACCGTCCTGCATCCGTCTCACTGCTTGCCATCACGCAAGCAGCAGCAGCAGCATCGGCGTCCCCGCGAACCCACCTCGCCTACCTTAGAGTGCAGCATGTTTCCACATGCAATCCATTCTCTTCTCTCCCTCCACCCCAAAATTCCTCAACTACATCCATACCCCCCGTTTTACCTATTCCGTATGTACTTCTAAGCGCGCTGCGTGCAGTGCAGCGCTGTGCTGTGCGTGGGTGCGTGCAGTAGTAGCCCCTCCAATTTCCCTAGGCTAGGGGGGTGAAGACAACCAACAACAACAACAACAACAACATCAACAGCAACAACAACCCCCCTCCCCCCAAGAAACCACGCATACCTATCTCGGTAACTACAGGCAGCGATGCATGGGTTACAAATCAGCATGTCCCTCCCCGACAAAAACGAACAGGAGGCTCCGATCATTTCCCTCTAGCTTGCGGGCGCATTCCAACCCATTCCGCGTTCCCACACGCGGTGCATCCGTTTCCAGGGGGTGGACCTTGCATGTGGCTTCGGAAGACGGGCCCGGAAGACGGGATGGGGAGGGGGGGAGGGGTTGGGGTTTTTTCTGGGGGCGCTCGACGGGGGGGGGGGGGGGGGGGGGGGGGGGGGGGCCCTCCGGGGAAACCGCGGTAACCCCGCAACACTCAGGTCGGGTCTTGTGTGTGATCGACAACGCAGAGTCGGAAAGGAGGAGAAAATGGAAGGCGGGGGGGGATAAAAATAGGGGTCAAATGCCGCCGCCCATATTAATGACTTGGTTAGGGATTCGAATGAAAAGTGCAAAGTGATAAGATAGGTACAGAATAGTTACAATCTCGCAAACCCACGGGCGAGGTAAACAGCAAAAATGTAACATGAATGAAGAGGTATCGAGTACAACGTAATTCATATGGCTTCTCCAACCCTATACAGTTTCCTGCTAGAACCCCCGGGGATATATCCACCAAATGAGACCATGCCGAAAAAAGAAGCCCAAACAAATTCCAAAACGTAAGATGTCCTCAAAAAAAAGGTATCCCATCCCAACGCCCAACGGTGGTGGTGTATTTATTTCCTGCCAGTTTTACTCCCTCCAGTTTCCATCACGGGTAAAACAAATACAATAAAACCTGCCCAGAGAGCCGAGGTGTAAAAGAAGAGGAAACAAAGAGGAATGCGCCCCGACCGGCGGGTGATGTCCAGGATGGGGCGCATGAAGAAGAGAATGCGGGGAGCGGAATGGAAAGGTAGAGAGGCGGGATTTCGGGCCGTGATATCCGCATCCAAGGTCATCCGCAGCCTCGTTTCGAACACACGGGCAATTTTAACTCGCTCTGGAAACACAGTGTGTAACCCCAGGCCGAGCTTGCAGCTTCCCCCCCCAAGCAGCCTGATTCTTGGGAAAACCCATTCCCCAGTACGAGGCTACCTTGGGCGCCCAATTCAGGGAACAAGAGGGACCGCCGTCGTGCTGAGCGATTGTTTTGCCGACATTCCGACTTGCCAGCTTCTCGGCGCAGCAGCCGGCGCAACTTGAGCTGGCCCAATCGAGGATAGGATGAGTTTTTTCGTATGTGTGCCGAAAAACCCCGAGCACCATCAGACCTTTTGCATGGTCACCACCGGATGGCAATCGGCTCTTCGGGGAAGAATTCAGGGGCGCCGACGCCTTGGGCTCCTGTCAAGCAGCCACGGACCAGGGGGTGTGTTGAAAAAAGGGCTTCTGCACGGATTGTTCCGGCGGGATGTGAGGCGTTCGCGCCGGATGTGGAGCGGCTCCATGCATTCTTTAAGAGGCGAACTGCGGGTCGCGGGTTTTTGATGATGCAGGAAACCATTGCCATTCCCAGAGGGCCGGAAGCGTAATCGAGGATGGGCTAGGCGAGATGCTGCGCCGCGATCAGGCTGATGCATGCCCGGGGGGCCAGGGCCCGGGGGACAGAGCCCCGGGGGGGGTGGTGCGCCCTGTAAGCGGATCAACCGCTCAGGAAGGTCCGGCGCCGGACTTCGGCTTCCTTGATGATCTCAGCCGAAAGGCTTAGACTGGGGGAGAGGACGGCGTAGCGTTCAATCTCCATGACCACGTCGTTGATGATTTGGTCGATGGCTTCGCGGTGTGGAACGAGGCTCCAGAGGATGCTCGATAGCGACGGTGACATCGTGGCGCCCATGACGAGTAACGTCTGCGACACGATAGAGAGGGCCCCTTGCCAGAGGTACGGCATGTGTCCGGCGTGACTGCGGCCAATTGGTTAGATTGGGAGGGGGGGCTTGACCAATAAGAGGGACGGAGAAAGAACTTACTGTGCAGTGATGTGCTCCAATTGCCGGACGGAGGCTTCCAGGCACTTGGTGCAGCTGTCCCGCACCGCGGGGTCCAATATGGCCTGTTCGTTGTCCAAAACGGCGAGGATATACGGTCTGTAGATTATGGTTCGGCAGGCAAAGAATCGCAACCTCAGCACCGTCTGGACTGGGTCCGGGAGCATGGTGCGCGTAAAGGGGAATTGCAGGGGCACGGGCAAACTCTCGTACCACTGCGTTAGCTGAAAGTCCAGCTCGGCAACGACCGGCTCGAGACTGGTTGTCGATGCCATCGAGTCCTTGGAGTAGATGAGCTGGCTAACTCGGTTCAAGAGTCGCCGCAGCGCAATCTCGGCCAGGAAATACCACAGCTCGTCCCGCCCAACCGCTTCCTGTTCGTCACCTTCGAAGCCGCAGGGCAGACCGACGTTCTCCTCGAATGCGACAACGCCCGAGTGCGGCAGATCCAGCTCGGCCAGCAGGTCGCTCTCGAAGAGGAGCGAGTTCCAGTAGATCCTCTCGATCAACTCTCTCTGGTCGGTGGGGACTCGGTTCGGCGTCATGAGCAGGAGCTGCAGCTTCGTGCTGGTGGTGCAAAGCAGGTTCCAGGCTTCCAGGGGTCTCACCAAATAAAACAAGTAGGCGGCGGCGAGCAGGTGGCACTGTGCAGCGAGCACGCTGTTGGAGGTCATCATGCCCGGGAGCAAGGACCAGGCAGCTGTAAAATACTGAAGACCTGGCGGATCCTCGTGCGGGACGATCCTCGATATGCTCCCCCGCAGACTTGCCTGCCCGAGGGACAGGACGAGAAGCACGATGCAGCTTTCCGGCCCTTCTCTGAACCCGTTCGACAACGCAATCCGGTAGTGACTCCGCCATGTGTATGGGTTGACGCAGGCGTACCAGATATTGACGCGGTCAAAGTATGCTTCGATGTAGGCATTGGTATTCGACAAGTCGACACATGGCGTCTTGGCGAGCGAGTGCAGCGGTTCTCGGGCCATCTCGAGCTGGAGGAGGATTTGGGGGTCATACGGCCGTGACACCAGGTCTCGAATCAGCGGCCATTGCAGCAGGTGCAGGGCTGCGTTTGTGTGCACCTTGGGCATGGTTGATATGTTGGTGGCCGTTGCCGACCAGGTGCCCAGGCCGCCGCTGGGGATGATGGAGACGAAATTGCTGTTGCTTGCGCTCGGCAGCATGAGGTTGTCGCCGCTCAGCGCAGTGCCGTTGCTCATGTTTGGTGAGTCGTGAGATAGGCTCATACCATTGCCAGGGCCACCCATATTCATTTGGAGCAGGTTCTCGATTCTGTTTAGGCGCTCCAGGATCAGCTTGTCTCCGGCGTCCAGCTTGATGCCAGGCTCCCGGTAGATGCACTCGGCACCCAGCTCCGTGCAGAGCTTGCACTTCGGTTTCGTGCCGTCGCATCGCGACTTTCTCGAGCGGCACACTTCGCACTATCGACCGGTCAGCAGGGCGACGTCGCGCGATCGCAAAAGGGGCAATTACACATACCGCAATAGTCGCTCTCCGCCTCGGATAGTCCACCGCAGCATCTGTGTTTCTCCGCTTCAGAGGATTAATGCTCTCCTCGCTCGTGGATTTCGGGATTCCATTCGACATGGTTTCTGGCCGATTGTCGGACGACTGTGATAAATTTCGAGCTTTCTGGGCCGAGCCGAGTATGCCTTCCCGACTGAAGTTCGGGGTCCGTGCCGCCGCCTTGAGCGAGTTTGGCGACTTCAACAGCGAGTTCACGCCATTGGAGCCGGCGGCGAGCTGTGGCGACGGGATTTCAACGGTGAAATCCCTATTTGGCAGCGGATACTGCCTGACGATATTGGCGCTGGCAGACGTCGTCATAGTGGCCGTTGCCGAGTGTGGAGAGTCGCCGTTGGAGGACGGCGACATGCTGTACTGCATACCGAGGTTTGCGACGGCGTTGTTGCGGGCTCCGAAGACCCAAGCTACCTATACCCAGAGTACGCGAAACAGGGACTCGCGGGCGGAACTCCTCCCAATCGACAACCAGTCAGCAACAGCGGCTGCGCCAACTCGGACCGGCGACGATTCAGACGCCGCAAACACCAAGAACACTAGGACTCGTGGTTCGCTGTCGAACTCGCATTATCGTGCCGCTGCCAACAAGACAAGAAGGAAAGCCAGTGCCGGGTTACTGGGCAATTCTATGCTGGGCGTGGGCGTGGTGGTGTGCGTTCAGGCCGGACGGATGGCGAATGGTGGTAGTTAGAGGTAGGGGAAAGGTGGAAAGCTTTCTCCGGGATCTTGGGAACCGAAGGTGGAGGAGGATTCATATGTATCTCATCCGCACGGGGCCAGCCTTCCAGGTTTGCCGAGACGAACTGTGGACTCCCATCAAGGGGGGAAGCGTAAGGTACTTCGCAGTCACTTCGTGCTCAAGCATGTACTGTGCAGTACCAGTCGCCCCGGGGAGGCACCTTTAATCACAGCAGGCAAGGGCCGGCGCGTGTCAGGTCGAAGAGTGGTAGCCGGAATCCGTACTGTGCTAACACAGACCGTTGGCCTTTGCGGGGAGATCTGCCTGATCCTGTTATCTGCGCAAGAAAAGTCAGCCATAACGGAGACGGGACGGCGGGGGGCAGGGGTGCCCTGCGTTAGTGCCGACTGGGGGGGCGACCGGCTGCGGGGACCGACTGGGGGGAGGAGACGGATGGCCTTCTGTGGACGGCGACCCCTGTCGAAGGTTGCATAGACCGACATGGACGCTCCAAAGAGGCGCGTTGTGGGGAATGCAAAATGTCGCTTTCTTTTGCGTCTTGGGGTCGCCCTGCTCGCGGGTCGCCCAAGCTGGGAGACGAGGACTAGCGTGCGAAAGCGGGTATGGCCCTGCTCAGCGATGTCCGAGGACAGGACCTTTCTCTCGGTTTTTTGTGAGCGCTGCAGGGAGAGATCCCTGGGATGGAAGAAGCCGTGCCGTCGCTGGCAAAAGGCTGGCGTGGTGAGCCATGCTCGAGCCATGCTCCCATGCTCGAGCCATGGCATTCACCCACACACCGCCAGCAAGCAACAGCAACAAGGTGGTGGGTCAAGTTGTGGAGGACAGGAAAATGAAGGACAGGGCAAATCTGCAAATCAGAAAAACGCGGGGGTGGAGTCCGACTCTAACCGGCCCGTCCACTGATCGGACCTTCACTGGACTGGCTGTGACTGGGTCTCTGCCCGCTGACCCCCTCGAACTCCGCACCTTCCGCAGGCTTCGAGGATGGCTTCCTTCCAGGCTCGCTCGCAAGCATTTTCCCACAGCGGAAAATCAGGTCCCCGACACGCGCTTTGACAACCTACAAGGCGGAGGCGTCGAGGCGTCTCTTGGAACAGCTCCAGGGGAGGTACTGACGTGGTCTGCCCATGGAAGCGGATTAGTGCGTCGAGAACCTGGAACTGCTGAGAGAAGCAGGTAGGCAGGCCAATCCCAGAGCCATCAGCCTCCCTCCATCTTCGCTGCAAGGGCTCAAGCAATCCTGCTCGGGGACCGTTGATCATGTCGCTCGACGATGGTTGATGGGATGGTGTTGAAGCACATGGCCCAAGCCTCGTCATCATCGGGCCAAGGGAACACATATCTTGGGGGTGGACGAGCGTGGCCCATCAATCACACTGTTTCGAGATTGATTGTCTTTTTCCTCGGGGATATACCTACTTACCTACTTACTATACCTCTTCGACCGAGACAGAGCGTGAATCTCTCCTTTCATTGATCAAGCTGCAAGTGAAGTAAGCACTTGGCCTGAGCCGCTGACACAGCAGCAGAGTTAGTTTCTTGCTCCAGCCTCCAATTAGCCCCGCATGGGTATTCCCTTGTAAACACGGGCGCAATTTCTCAAGATGCATCGTCTCGCCACAACGCCATCCACTCTCCCTCACCACCAAACATTGCCGTCGGCGCCGTCACAACGCACGCCCGCGCCCGACACCATCTCGACACGGACACGGACTCTACCAGCCTTATGGAACGCCCTCCAACGTTGGGGATGGATGCACTGCGTCGCCAAAGACGGCACCTTGCGAGGCTTTGGCAACCCTTGCAGCCATCAATTTAGCATAAATCGGGCAACTGCCAGCGCTGCTCCTCGCAATCTCTTGGCTGCCAAACCACATCAGCGCCACGCTCGGGCTCTCCGCATTGTCCGCGCCAGCAGGGCGCCGGCAGGGCGCCAGCAGGGGCGTGAGGGGCGCCATCAGATGGAAGAGAAGGTTGGAAGTCTTCGAGAAGCACATCCACCCCACATTGGGCGCTGTGATCATCGCGCAAGCAGCAAGCGCGTGCTGCAGACGCAGACGCAAGCGTTCCCAACCCAGGGTGCCCGCATCACACCTCGCCTGGCCCGGCACCCACGGCATGCCAAGTCCATCTGAGTCTCGTCGCATCGCATTGCCATCTCTATCCGTACTTCAGTATCTCTGCCGCGTCGTCGGGGATACACCACAGCTCAAGAGGAGTCATGTGAAGATCGAAGCTCTCGGCCTCCGCAGCCGCAAATAGCTCCCTCGCTGTATGTACAATGGGCTCGATGGGGAAGCGACTCTTCCTTCCCTTCTCGCTCGCCGACGCAGAGAGCCTCGTGAGCACCACGGTCCACTCCGTTAATCGCCACCGCCGTCAGCAAGCAGCAGGCTGGGGAGGTTGGCTGGGGATGTCGAGCATGCCGCGTCCTATTTCAGGTAACCGAGTGGGTGCTGAAATTGGGGTTCAGACTTCAGCAAGCGGTTGGGGCGTCTCGATATTCGGTAACCGACTTTCTGACGACGTTAGGTAGGATCTTCTGCCGTGTCGCCAGCGTCTAGACCAGGCAAGCTCAAGACAAGCTGCCTCTCACAGGCTCCCAGCCGCGCACAACAGCATCGCCATGTCTGGAATGACAATCTCGCCGCCGTCACAGAGTTTCCTGCGCAGGA
This sequence comes from Chaetomidium leptoderma, assembly GCA_033296705.1. Lineage (NCBI taxonomy): Eukaryota > Fungi > Ascomycota > Sordariomycetes > Sordariales > Chaetomiaceae > Chaetomidium > Chaetomidium leptoderma. Next base: position 70,910 of record MU856866.1, on the reverse strand, counting down.
TCCGCCGTGGCTCCACTGCCCTGACCCCGATCGGGCGATGGCAGTGGCATGGCACCGACCGCGTTCTTCGGGGTTGTGGGTGTGGCTGCAGAAACGTCAAGGGGGACGCGGTCCGTTATGAGTGTGGCTCACAGCTATCCATGCTTTCTTTGCATCGCGCACGTGCATCCGTCGCGCAGCCGAGCGTGAGTGGCCTGAGGTGGCTTGTGGTGAGGAGCGGTTCGTTCTGGCCACCATAGGAGGCCGTCGGTCCGAATGGTTGCGATTGAACGCCTGCAGCCAACCACCATCACAACAGAGCCAGAACGAATACACACTCAAGTGCGCCCGCCAAATTCGATTCACACCGGCGCTGGAGCCGACGACTGCGCGGCGCATCCAGCAACACGCAGACAGTCTCATGACCTCATCCCCTTGCAGGCAGCCCCCCTCTCACGTCAACCACGCCGTTTCTCATGCACGCATGTAGCTTGCCACCATGTCCTTCGTAACTTGTACATAATACTCTGTCCGGAATACGGATAGTTAGAGAGGGGTCCTGCGAGCTCTCCTCAGCCTCTCGGCAGCAGCCCGAGTTCCTGGGAATCGCGGCATCAGCCCGTGTCCCGCGACGTCCACTGGATAGCCGAGCAGTCATGGGAGGCCCAAACCCACACCGATATATTAATCGACACACGCCACCGTTGACGCCGCGATGGCTCGTCCATCTAGACCGCGCCCGCCCAGCCTGCGGCAACGGGAGTCGATATTGCAGGCCCTTTGCCAAACACCACGCGCACAGCGCACCCCACGGTTTGCAGGAATTCCCCAGCCGCCGAGCATGCCTTCTGAGATGCCCAGGATAGACCAGACGACTCCCCACTCGGCCCCTCTTCCGCCGCCGCATCCTCGTCGGCGCGGGGGGGTACACTGTGGGTCGTAATCACCGAGACCCGTACAATACAACTCCAGCAAGCAGGCGCGGATGGCCCCGCTGTCACCAGCAATGATCACTCTCAAACCGCCCGAGTACTCTGTAATTGGTGACGTTCTCTTCCTTTATCTTCGCTATGGGCGGTTGTTGCTGGGTAGCATCAGAGGGCGGCTGTCACAGTCCCGCCAAGGCGCGATGCTTCTGCAGGAGACTCGACCATTGCCGACAGCCGTGGCCCTCTAACCACGGTCCTGAACCAGCAGAACATCAACGGCAAATGTTTGATAGCAGGCGGAATCTGTTACTCGGATACAGCCCCGCAGACCAACCCTGGTTCGACCAGATACGTTTCGCGCTCGCCCGAGCTTCGGCTTTGGTTACCCCTCCCGGGGGGGCCCTCTTACCTTGACCGCAAAATTAGCCTCCCTAGCTCATCTCTCTGGAACCAAACTGTCCCCGTTCTGGTTGTCTAGAGCCATGCACAGCAGCTTCCGATGCTGCAGGACTCCGCAAGTTCCCCTGTTAGCCCATCGGCTTCGCAGTGGCTGCCAGGATCCTTCCCGTTCGCTGCCGCGTCAATCGCCTCCCGAGCCGGGAGATGCGATGGCGTCAAGAGATCCGAGGGGTCCGTGAGCCGCACAGGCAAATCCACAGATCCGGTCCGCGCTAACTATCCCCGTTTGAGACTTTCCTGGAACACCGTTTCTTTCCCTAGGGCTCTCGTTGTGTTGCGGCGACCCCATGAGGAGATCCGTCTCTCCGTCAAGGCCAACCAGGTTCCACCATCATCCCCTCTCACATCCTTTCCACCTTTGCCCCCCCGCGTCTCGCTACGAAAGCCAATTTCTCATGGCCTCGGATCACACGCACCTTGTCGTCGGAGTACTTCCATGTACATACCCGCTGGAATACGCTGTAACTACCCTGGCCCACAAATCAACAGCATGTGATCTTGGCCAGGAAGCCCGACGCCAGGGTTCCAGCAGGAGTTCCTGATTCAGCTGGCCCTGTCACCGACAAGATGGTTAGTGTCGTTGTCCCGCATGGAAGCTCTCTAGAGATCGGTTCCGCCGTTACACTAGAGTCTTTAGCATATGGCTAGTTGGAACACCGCGCCTCTTCCCCCCCCCTTTCTCTTACCTTGGCGCTTAGCGCACACACACACACAAGGCCGGGCGGGCACAACGAAACCCCGTTGCCTTTGGGCGACAATGTTGAGTCCAGACATCTGTGTAGTGTAGTGGTCGAAAACAGACAGACAGCCACGACAACACAATGGGGCTTGTCAAACCAAGAGGTAACCTACCTAGCCAAAGACCGGCGGCAGTAAACGAACGGCCAGAGTCGACAGCTAGTTATGGTAGATACTCGACATCACTGGTTCCCTTACCCGCCCCGAAAATATTTGCCTTGCCATCTCCGTATACGTACCCCCGAGTTAACCGCTAACACCGAAACTCTACTACCTACCCTAACCACATCCATCGAGCCGCACTCCGCGGGGGTTAGCCACCCGGCAGCCCTGATCGGGCTGGTTGGCCGAGAGAAGAAAGGGGTGTGTGTGTGTGTGAGTGTGACTGTGTGGGGGGATAACGGTTCTCGTGAAAAAGGCTCGTCAGATCAGGAAAGTAACATGTCGAGAAGGCAATACACTGTTACACTGTTTGTGTCATAATCATCTTGACGAATCCTGTCTATACGTACGTAGTTATTGGTTATTCCAAGTGAGGGAAAACGGTGTGTGCGTGCGCGCAAAACCTGATACCTATTTAGTTATTCAGTACTTCCTCTTGCAGATCCTCCAAAGCACAGACATCCATCCCATAATCATAAAGCACAGATTCAGTCAATCACCCCTCCCTCCTGCCAGGGGTGGGTGTTGGTCGTTGGTTGGTGAGTGGTTGTTGAAGAGAGGAAAAAACCGGGCTCTGTCTCGCTCACGACGCAACGCCCAGACCCGAGGCCACGGTTTCGGGCAAATGCAACTTGCCGCAGACGAGATGAGATGAACATGGCAGATGACATGAGACGAGACGGTTCGGTTCGGTTCGGTTCGGTTCGATGTTGCGCGCGTGCGGAGTGATCGTGGCATGGATCGATCGCCCAGCTCCCGGCTCCCGGTTTCAGAATTCTCTTTTTGGGGGGGCGAGAGGGGGTTGACTACCAAGTAAGTGAACTAACCCAACGACGAAGTGAAGGTGCCGGGAGATTCTCGGGAGGTATTTTTTTTCTCGTTTTTTTCTTCTTCGGCGTGGGGTTATTTCACGAATCTGAAACCCTTTTTCTTCTGGATATGTGTACTTGTGGTGTTGGAAGTGATATTTTGAAAACTTTTTTTTGTTCATCGTCACGACCTCGTCAGACGTGGGTAGCTCCTCAATGTTCTCGCTGAGTTCTAGGATGCAACTACCAAGAGCAATACGATCGGACCACATCGACGGGAATCAAAAATCTAACACCAGAAAAAAAAAGGAACAAGAAAAGTTAATTCTCGCGTACGAGCTACTGCTTGAACATGACAAAGTTGGGCATCCCCTCAACAGCCACCTCGGCAACGGCCTTGCCGATCTTGCCCGAGGCCGTGTCGCGCTCAAAGACAACGACGCGGCCGTCCGACTGCAGGGCCGAGGCGACGCGGCTGCCGTCCTGGCTGAAGGAGAAATGACGCGGGTTGATGCCGCCGGCGGGGGCCGTCTGGACGTGGGTGAGGGCACCCGACTCGGCGTTGATGGAGAAGGTGATGAGCGGGTCCGAGGCGACCTCGGTGCCGTTGGCGAGCGTGTACTGGAGCGACGCCTCGTTGCGCGAGGAGAGGGTGATGAAGTTGGAGTTGGGCTGCACGGGTCATGTTAGCGTGGAATCGTGGTTGGGCAGGGAACATGGGTAATGAAACTTACAGCAAGATAGAGCTCGGCGGCGGAGGTACCGGCAGGAAGGGCGGTCTCGTCACCGTGGGTGGTGGCGTTGTAGACCTGGGTGAAGCTGAGGGTCTGGTCGTCGTTGTAGGTGACGGCGAAGCCCTGGAGGAGGTTGGAGAGCTCGCAGGCGACGTAGAAAAAGGTCTTGTCTCCAGACTTGAAGAAGGCGCCGTGCCTGGGGCCGGTCCCACGGGCAAACTCGTGGCTCGTCTATACGGATGGTCAGCATTCTGTGGACATCAGCGTCTGTGATTATCATTGGGGATACGTACCGTGTCAGTGGTCTCCAGAGTCTCCTTGTTCACCTTGAGAACACGCAGGAGATCGGCACCCAGATCGGGGAAGACGAGGAAGTCGCCCGTGGGATCGAGGATGGCCTCGTGAGGGCGGGCCTGGTTCCGAGGCTCGGGGAGGTTGTCGCTAGGGGCGGGGTAAACCCGGGACTTGATCACCGCAATCGCGGCGGGATCGGTGATGTCGAAAGTGTCGATGCCGCCTCCGGCGCTACAGAATCGGGGTGTTAGCGGTTGTTCTCTCTCTCTATTTGGTAAGTGGGGGTTGGCGGGGGATAACTCACTAGTCGGCAACGGCCAATCCGCGGCCGCCTTCGCCGTAGACGTGGGTGCTCACCGGGCCACCGACGGTCTGGCCTCCGCTCAGCTTGGCGAGAGTGAGGTCATCAGCGATCTGGAGCGCTGAGAGGTCGCCGTTCGCGCCGCCCCAAGCCTCGTTGACGCAGTAGAGAACGTCGTCGGCCTGGGTCAGCCAAGACGGAAAAGGACCGCAGGTGTCGGATTCGGCGACGGACTGCAGCGTTGCCTGGTCCAGCTTGAGCGTCAGGAGCTTGCCGGCCCCAGCGCCGACGGGGTAGGTGGTGACCCAGAGGAGGGACGATTCGCCGCAGGGAGCGGCTGTCGCCAGTCGGAAGCCAGCCGACAGGGCGACAGCGATGCCGTGTGAGGTCCGCATGGTGGAAGCTTAGCCGAACGCTAGTTACCTAGGTAGTTAGTTCGATGTGGCGTGTTGCCGTCTGTGTGCCGAGTTCGCGTGGTTAAGCGACCCAAGCGAGTGCAAGCGATGTAAGTGATGTAAGTGATGTAAGTGAGCGTTGAGTTATGTATGTTTTTTTTTCTGTGTCCAAATCGCGGCCGAAAGATCGTCAAAGTACGGAATACAGATTCCCAAGTTCTCGGAAAGCTCATGCAACGCGGCGGGCAACACCTTCTAATATGGGCCCCTGAAACAATGCCGATCATCACACAATGGGGAGAGGTGTGCTCAGGGGACCAGGACAGGCGGCACAATGGGGGGCTTCCCGCGCCGCACCGCTCAAAGGCTGGCTTTGTTCGTTGCGTCAGATGAGGGCCAAGCGAGGGCCAGTTATTGCCTTGTGGTCGCCATCATCCGCGCCCCCGCCCATGCGGGCCCGTCTGGCGGCCAACGGTTGATGGAAAAACATATCAAAGCGCCCCTTGCAGCAGTCCGCAATCAAAGACCGGGAGCCGTTGCGTCTCATTCCGCACCACGACGGAGGCTGGGGGAGGCCAGCCGCCTGCCGCTGTCCAGTTCGAGCCCAATTCGAGCCCGTGGGATCCGGTGGGATCTGGTGGGCGCCAGTGGGCGCCAGTGGGAGCAGCTCCAGCCTGTTCTGGCTGCTGGGTCCCGATGATTTATCCGGCTCTGTCGGCGCGGGACCAATCCGGCCACACTCAATAACAGCTTGGCGGGCATCGCGAGACAGCAGCAAAAGGGCAAAAGATTGACGTGCAACGACAGCATGGTCGGAGCAGGTCCCGGGCTGAGAGAATTGGCAGGCTGTGGAGAGCCAAGAAGGCGCCGCTGCACGCCCCAGGCAGTGGAGGCACGCTGTTGTCGTTCCGTTTGGGCCAATCCTTTTGGCTGCTGCTCGAGGAATGCCCGGTGGCCCGGGAAGGAAGCCTGCCTGGGTGGATCCTCATGCAGGGGCGCGGCAACTGCCCGAGCTGCCCACTGCCCTTGGGGAAAGCGTGGAGAAGGCGGGGAGAGCCGCTGTTCTTTGCCCTGAAACAACAAACTGGCACCCAACAATGCCGGCAACGTGGGCCGCGGTTGTTGCCGCTGGCCGGACCCAATCGTCCCAGAGTTGCAACAGGGTCCAAAAAAGGAAGAATATGGGGGGAGAAATCACATAACACGCCGACACATGGCCGAGGAGGATTCATCAGCAGATGGAATCATGGAAAGTCTGATCAGGTATGGCCTTTGTCAGTGTTTGTCGGCGGCCTGCAGACACAGCCCGCACCGAGCCTTCCATGGACTTCGCCTCCAGGGACCGCAGTCGTCAGATCTCATCGCCTTCTTCTCATCGAACTAACGGCCGAGACCCAGCAACGGCCATAGGATCCGTGCACCAACAACAGCATTGTGGCTTCCCGCGAACAATTAGGTGCCGTCGAGGCCTCATAGGGGCGGGCTTTTCTTTGATATTACCGGCAGCCAGCCACAGGTGTCGGCCGGCGGCCCAACCCCGCCCCCGTCTGATGTCCCAGGAACCCGATCCCGGGGTGCCGTGTTCGAATAAAAACGATTCCCGTTGTGGCTCTCCTCAATCTATCCCATTCGAGCAGACGCCCTGCATGAGCCGCTGCGGCGTTGATGGAAATGGAAACACGGGCCCTGCGATGGAAGCTCAAGGCGCCGAAACCGGCACGGCATCGAGGCCGCATGCACATGGGCCGTCGCCCAACCCAAGATGTACGAGGCGAGCCGTCGACCCCATCTTGCGGCTCAAAGGGGAAATATATATATCACGCCGATATTTCCTGCCACACCCTTTGTCCGATCTACTCTGCTCTTGGAAAGGATCGTTGCTCTTGTCTTCGGGAGCGAAGGCGATGATCACTATGGCCGGCCTTGATATTGCAGTGTGCGCACGTGGAGGAATCCAGCTCTCCTTCCACCCCGGATTTCGGGGTGCGGAGAAGCCATTGTTCATCGCTGCATATCCGTACCACAGGACGAATCTCTCGGGACCGGGGCTGCATACAGAGCATGCGGTCCCGCGATCTCCCATCTTCTGGCTCAGCCGGAAACTGGACACTAGACCAGACAAGCAACACAAAGTAAAGTTGCCAAGCCGTGGCTCTCGTACTCATCGTTGCCTCACTTCCCATTCACCTTCCCATTTCAGCATTCGCACGGCTCACGTCTACGTAGCTCGCCCAGTCTACCATGTCGTCGAAGTCGGCCGTACCACAAAATGCCTGGGTACATGCCTTCTACACAGCACGACCCAGAAATACCAGTCTTCGCACAAAGTACTGTAGGGCACACCTCGAAGCAAGCTCAACGGTACAGACGCAAACGGACATGTCTGGTTGTGTCTCTTCCCCCTCTCCACCCCCGTGCCCATCCCCCGCTCCTACGCATCATCACTAGCATCAAGCTCGCCGTCGACGAACCCTGTTTTATGCGGACCACCTCCGCACTCCACAGGACACACCATGTACAGCAATCATCATCCTGCCCTGCCCCCGAGTCTGAGCACTCGCAAGTTGCACCTCGTCACCGACGTCGAAGAAAACGGCTGCCTCAGCCACCACCTCTTCCCTAGCTAGCGCTAGCGCCGGGACTTGTCCCATCCCAAGACGCCCGTCCACCACCACGCTACCATAACCATTTAACCGCTATCTTTAGCCGCCGCGAGCCAGCCAGCAGGTAATGATGGTTCCGACCCACATTCCCAGATCCACGACGCACGCACGCGCCAACAACTCCATCTTTGCTTGCTCACTCTGCCGTTCATTGATCAATGGGGTCAACCCAGGCCATGCAGCTAGCAACCGATTCGGACAAGGTCGGTTTCCCTGGCACGCGCTCGGGGCCTCCACAAGACGCCCTAGAACTTCCATGGAAGGACAGCGTGCGGGGCGGTCGGGGTTGGAGGGGGGGGGCCACCACCTAACTCGACGAGCTCAAGTACCAACCCGGTACCACAGTTTCCCTCGGGCACGTGCCCCGGCGCCGGGTGTGATCCTGGTCCGGGGTCAGGCAAGACTTGAGCAAGGGGAGGAGGACCGTAACCCGGCAGGCACCTAGGCAGGCATGTTGCGAAGAAACGGGGGGGGACTTTGTACTGAATACTGCGCCTGGAATTCCGCAATGTGGACCGGTGAAAGACAGGGACGACAGAATATCATGAAAAACATGGACCTGCCGAGAGAGCACCGCGGGCGGCGAGCGAGTAGGAAGGGAAACTTGAACCAAAAGTGATGATAACCGGAACCGCATTGCAGCGTAGCGCCGTCGTCGGCCCAACAGACAGCGCCATCTCATCCAACACCCACCCCCATCATCTCTCCCATTCTCATGAGGGAGAAGCCGAAAAGCCCAAAAGAAGAAAAACAACCGAAATTCTAGACCGGCCGAAGCGAGAAGAGGGGCCCTCACTGCCGTAAATTAAACAGTTACCACAAGTCAGGAACCGAAACTCAATAGATGCTACCGTAGGTTCGCAGGTCGGGTTAGGTTAGGCTCCCCCCCTGCTGGCTGGCGTTTGCCGAATGCCCTTCCCAGACAGACACGCACGTCCGCGACGAACGAACCGGTTGAATACCTAAGATCAAATCAGGGATGGAACCGAAAAAAAGACGACGGCATCATGGTCCGGTAGTTGGTAAGAAACAACAATACAACTGGCTGGCTGGCTGGCTGGCTGAACCGGGTAGTCAGTCAGTCAGGTACATACCCCCCCTGGGGGTGAAAACGGAACGTAGGAAGAGGGGAAGAAGGAAACGGAGACGTTGGTTAGCTGGTCTATAGGTGTCGTGGAAGGGATATATCACTACCACACTGTAATCAACACATGGTCGGACCGGACCAAACAAGTGATGTTGTTGTAGTAGTAGTAGGTATGTGTGATTCGATCCAAGAACCGCGATGATGCATCCCCATAGTTTATCCCCTAATAAACCCCCAAGAATAATAACTACCGAAGTAAAGCTAAACCCTAACGCAATGCAACCAACCGCCCAGAGATGATGAACCAACAATAACGGCCGCGTCATGCTAAACCACCCAAACCAACCATGCGCTTCTCCAAGCGCCCATCCATCGTCGTGTCGCTAAGATAGAAAAAAAAGAAAAAGGAAAGAAAATAAATAAAAGGTAGGGGGTATCAAGTAGTAGAAGTAGCAACAACAGCAGTGGCAGTAAGTAAGTAGTAACTACTTCTTCAATGACTCCAATCGCCGCCGCCGCCGCCGCCGCCGCCGCCGCCGCCGAGATCCAAGTTCTCTATCCAGCCCCTGACGGCCTCACGCAGGGGGCTTTCCCTTTCCCTCTCCCTCTCCCTCTCCCTGTGGTGATGGCCCCCCCTGCTGCTGCTGCTGCTGCCATCCAGCAGCAGCTCCTCCTGCTCCCTCTCCCCAAGAACATCCTGAATGATGTCCTCCAGCGCCGACAACAACACAGCCTTGCACTGCGACCTCGGCACCTCCTGGGGGAGCGCAGCCGCTGCTGCTGCCCCTCCCCTTCCTCCCCCTGGCCCTTCCACCACCACCGGCAACAACACAAGCCCCTGTCCCTGCTGCTGGTGCTGCTGGTGCCCAGAACTATTAGAACTAGAAGGAGGAGGAGGACACCTCAGCTCAGCCGAGATGGAATCACTCCTCTCCCTCTCCCTGCGCTTGCTAGTCGACCGAGACGAGCTAGTCGACGAGCTGACCTTGCTGACGGCCGTCGCCGTCGCCGTCGCCGTCGCCGTCGACTCGGCGCCGCTGCCACAGCCGGCCGAGGCAACGACGCGCTCGACCGCCTCGACGAGGACGTCGTCAAAGGCGACGACGGCTTCCTCGATGAACTCCTCCTTGAGCTGCACCTCGTAGGAGACGGCGGGGTTGGTCGTTGATGTTGTGCCCGAGCTCGTGGTTGTGGTCATTGTGATCGGTGGTGAGGGGGTTGGGGGTGCTGCGGGGCTGGTTCGGTCTGGGGCGCCCGGGGGTTTGAGTCGGATTAGGCGGCGGTAACGGATGCGTGTGATGGTGAAGGTGGTTGCGTCGGCTACGATGGCCGAGGTGATGTCGATCCATTTCTCCGTGGGGGTGTCGTCCGATGAGGGGCTTGCCGGGAGGAGTGGCGGGTTTGGCTCGGCGCGCATCGATTCTCTGATCTGCTCGAGGATGTCGGGTTGGGCTGGCAGGGCTTGCAGCACAAAGTCTGGGTGGTAGTGCTGCAACCAGCCGGCGACGTTGAGCGGGACATCGCCGTCGGCAGCGAAGCGGAAGGATTGCTCGAATGCATCGAGCCCTGCACCGAACCCCGAGGCGGATAAGTAGCCGCTGCTGGATGGCGAGCTCACGGCACTCTCAAAGGATGTGATGAAATCGGGTAACGGGACATCCACGTCGATGACACCGTCATCTATGTTGATCGAAGTCTTCACCGGCGACTCAAAGGCCCCGGACGGAGCCGGAGTCCTCCGTGCCTTCTGCGCGACACCAGCTTGCTCCGAAGGACCCAAGGATTCAGTAGAGGCTAAGGGTGGAGGAGGAGGTGTAGAATCTCGGGGGCCGATGGCCGCATCGTCGCGAGCATCGCCGGCCCGTCCACCACTCACTGGGCCTCCCGCACCCTCGGCTTCTGGGCTGGTCTTGGAAGGCCCCGTGATCGAGGGCTGTCGTGCCTTTGTAGGAGATGGGGGGCCCCCATTTCGTCCGTCAGTTGGCACCGGGGACCTGCTCGTCGAGTCTCTTCTCCGAGCACTCCAAAGGCCGCTAATAACACTCCATCTTGAGCTCTGTCGTCGTTCGCCGGCTGTTGATCCCTGAGATCCCGGGCTATCATCCCTCGTGAGCCGCTTCAGATCATCCTGAGCCATGCTCATGCTGCTCCCAGTGCGGCCTTGGGCGAAGATTTCGGGCCGGCGAACGGTCGAGAAGTGCGGGATGCTGGTCTCGGGCGTGATAGTCGCCGTGGTGGCGGCACTACTCTTCCGTGTATTCGGATCGCTCCCGCGGATAGGCAGGTGGGTTGTCCGGATCGATGTAGCATCCGAAGCGCGCCTTTCGTGTCTGCCTTCCATGCTGAGGTGTGCCAGGGGAGGGGGGACAGCACCCGAGCGCGCGTTGTGCGTTTGTAAGCTGAGGTTGCGGGAATGTGACGGCATACGCGACCCTGTGCGTCGGTTTATCTTCCTGCGGAGCGACTCCTCCTTGAGGATAGGAACAACAAACGACGGAGGCGACTGTGAGAGGGCGCCAAAGGATGCCGGAGTGCTCGGTCGGTGGGCCCTGATGCCAGGGAGTTGCTGGGATGCCGGGAGAAACGCAGACAGCAAAAAGACCAGGCGCCGCGCAGCTATCTTGTTGTCGCTCAAAATAATCGTTCGAGAGGGCACAAGTGTATCCTCCTCGGAACGGCAGCCTTTCTGCTGCTGAAGGAGATGCCGACGGCGATACGCGGGCGGGCTCAGCGCCTGGAGCCAGTCGGTGTGGGTGGCGAGGAATCCTGTTAGCAAGTTGAAGAAGAAGAAACCCTGCTCCCTTCCACCAGCCCACTTGGCCACCCAGCGAGCCTCCTCTCGCCAGATTGGCCACCGGTTCTGCCCCGTAGTCACGCGAGAGGCCCGAATACCCGCGACGATTCGAGACTTGGCGGCACCCATCTCGGTGCTAATCTTTCGATTGTCGAGTAGACAGTTGGGGAGCAGTGTGATGTGCTTCGCGTTCGTCTTTGGAGGCTTGATGGGCTGTCCATCCTCGCTGCGGCGGCCGGGTGCTGACGAAGCCCTGGCTAACTGGAGAGACAAGGCAGGACGGGGGTCCGGGGACGCAAGATCAGCCTGTCTAAGCATTGTCAAAAGGGTGGTGGCGACGACAGATTGCAAATGGCTCAACGTCCGCATGATGATGTCCCAGTGCTGCGTGATGGCGTCGATTTGGTCCTCCATGTCATTGCCATAACTTGTCTCGAAGGAATCGGCCGCGCCAAACCCTCCTTGGCCTACCAGCGTCCAACCGGAGCGGCGGGTGGAGCCGAACGACGATGGAAACGAGTCTTGCTCGGCGTAGGAGCTGGGGCCTTTGAATGCGGACCGCAACGTGGCGGACGTAGAATGTGCTGGCGAAGGGGGCAGGGTGATTATGAGGGCCACGGCGTACATGGGCGTCCTCTTCTGCCTCGGCTGGAACTTCTTCCTCCTGGCTTTCATATCCTCCACGCTCTGTGGAAACGGGTAGCCTGTGGCTTCTTCGGAAAAGGCGTCATGGAGAGAGGGCATATCCTCATCGAGTGGGAGGTTGACAGGAAACAGCCTCGTGATCAGCACCTTTTTCCGGTCCGCGGTTCGGCTTGGCGTGGGAGGTGCGGGAAAGGGTGGGGGGTTCTCGGAAGAAAACGACTGGGAAAGCCGGCTCGCCCTCATGGTGGACCTGCCCAGGGAGCCGCGGCCGTCTCCGAACATGGAGGCGCTCTCGCTCGGCCGGACGTCAGAAGGCACGACATGGACCTTGGTCGAGGTCCCCTTGTATGCCATGAGCTCCGAGTTGCCGAATATGCAGCTGGAAAAGGTGGCCAGCTCCTCGCGGTACTCGCGCCAGGCGCGCTGGGGTTCGCTCTCCACATAACCCTGGTTGCGACTGTGGACCGATGGCCTCCTGTCGAAGGCGCCCTGGCGAACCTTGGGGCTGCCGGGCTGGATCACGATGGGGCGCTGTGAGTAGCTGACGCTGGGTTTCCGCGGGGAGGCAGGGGTCCGGCGCGGCTCTTGCACCGAATAAGACCCGGCTGTCGCGGAGGGGCGATCCATGGACGCGGTCGGAACGGGCGGGGCAGGTTGGCTGTCGTACAGAAGCGAGGCGGCCACGGAGCTCAGGGCGTCCTGCATGATGATGATACGGACATCGCGCACATCGAGCTCGATGTCGGCATTGTAGTCGAAGGCGCTCGTCGAGGAGCCCGTGGGCGTGGTGGCGCCGCTGGACAGGGGGTATAGCTGATTGACACGGTGCTCATACAGGTCCTGGGGATCCGGGAAGAGCAGGTGGCGCGTATGGATGTCTTCCTGGACCGACTCGAGCGGAAACGGCCCGTGTGATGATGGCTGGGGAGAGGGCAGCGCCCCGGTCCCTGAGCCGGCGCCGAGATTGAACAGCTTCCCGAGCATTCCAAGGGTTTGTTGACCAGGCGTCCGGGAAGGTAGGGAACGGGAAGTCTCGGTGAGCGGTAGGCGGCTGTCCGGATTCAGCAGTTCAGACGGCAGCTACGCGGCAGACTAGCATCGTCGCCGGTGGGCTGGGCGGAGGCGCCATGCGAGGAGTGACGGTGAGGTTGATGCGGTGGGATGAGAGAGAGGCGTCGAATGGCATGCCACGCTGGGAGCGAGAGTGCCCGGAGTTCCGTGTCCCTGCCTGCCGCTCTCGTCGCGGGTCGATCTGGGCTGAATCGCAGCTAACAGGGGCAAACAAGAGAGGTCAAGTCAACGGCCAAGACGGGAGAGAGTAGCTCATTTGATGGGATGATGATCTCGGCCAGACAGCGTTCACGAGACCACCTCGACACGACCAGGCCAAACCAGGCAGGCCAGACCAGACTAGAGGCGAGGGCCTGCGTTGTCCGGAGCGACAGCGGACTGAAGTGCCGGGGTTGCGCGGTGTTGGGTTGCGGCTGGGGCGGGCTGGCTGGGGCTGGCCAGATGGATATAGGTACCAGGAGAAACCGGACAAGCCGCCGCTCTCCTCTGTCGCTCTCGAGTCTCCAGTCGCTCTTCCCGGGCGGTTAGCACGAGGAGCGGCACCCACAACAGCGAGTGGGTTTTGGCAGCATGTGGAGCAGACTCGAGCAAACCGAGAACGGCCGGGTCTTGGCTGCAACGAGGAGTCGCGGGGGTCTCCCGGGGATACGCAGAGTAAAGAGGGGAGAGAGAGCGGAGTCCTTCGTAATCTGGAAAGCCGGAGTGGAAGCGGAGCGGAGACGAGCGGGAGGCGCACGAGGGGAAGTCGTAGGTTTGTCTTTTTTACGCGGCTCTGGCGTCTGCTTCGAAGCCCCCCCCCCATCAATTGTGTTTGCCAGCGTCTGGTCGCTTTTGCGGGGGCCCCGGGTCCAGAATGGCGGTGACGACGAAAAGCGGCGGGTTGAGGTCCGCGTTGCGCGCGCGCCCAGTTGCGGGACGTGGGGGACCCGGAGACCCGCTGGGGCGTCGACTCGCCTGGGCTGACCCGCTTTCGCCAATTTCCATCCTGGCTCGAGCTTGGACAGATGCCAGTCGGGCAGGGCTGCACCCAAAAATACCTGCAGAATACCCCCCACCTCATTCGCAGGAATCGCTCGGAGCCCACTACGGCCAATGTGAGCCATGCCTGAGCCAATGACTTGGGCGCCCATCTGCGTTCCGTACAGACGCCGTGGCTGCACGACACACGATCCGTCCAGTGACTTCCGGAACAGTCCCGCTGGATCTGGCAGAAGAGTCCACCGAGCTCTGTGACTGGTGGGTTGTGTGTACGACAAAATACAATACTGAAGGTGTTATTTCGAGGTGTAGGTAAGCTCGCTCGAGGTAGGCTACTACAGTAAGACGACTGTGGATGAACATACATCCGGGCGCGCAAGAATCGCGGGCACCGCTGGCAGGATAAGCCCTTCACCCAAGGCGACACTACCTAAGAACAGCCTGGAACTTTCCGGCTCGACTTCTTCAGCCGACTCCAACCCCAACCCAACCCATCAGTTTCACCGACAGAAGGAGATGCAAATACTGTGTAACAGGTCAAACACCATGGCTCTGCCGAGGCTGCAGCGGCTCGTCAGTCTCGGTTGCCCTGCCGAGCCGTCCCGGGCTTATCCGTGTGGTTTATCAAGTTAGGTATTGCCCCATTTCACCGAGACCTCGCCTCGGGATGGCGGTTTTGCTGCGTCTCGGTGGTCGAGTGGTCGAGTGGTCGAGATTGACGCATGCATGCGACTCGCCCAATCCTGGTCCTTAACTCCGCTCGTCCCGACGTCCAACGATTGGACACGACTGCATCCGGATCCGGGCAGTGCCGCGTGCTGACGGCCGTGTTCCGACCGTCTGCCGGCCCTCTCCCATCAGGGCAGGTGGTCTTGCGACCAGCCCAGCAAGCACTGAAGCAGCCAGGCAGCCTCACCGCCAGAAAGCCGCAGCCGTTTCTTGCCGTGCCGGCAGTTGATTGATGAAATGGCTCAGGATGGGTCAAAAAAGACGCAGTTCGAGTCAGTGCAACTCAAGGCTCATCAACCCACCGAAGCCGCCCTGTCCCTGTCCCCTGTCGTTGTCATCTTGACCACGGAAGAGTAAAAATGGCATGCTCGCCCGTCGCCCACAGCCTGGATTAGCCTGTTTGCCATCGGCTCGCCCAATCTCGCCCTCGGACGCCGAGGAAGCGATCAACGCGACGACATCACCACCGCGTTCCTGTCTCCTGCAGTATCCCAATCCACCAGGGCGGACAACATCCCTCACATATCGGTCTCACACCTCACTCACGTACCAACACTTCGACCTCAACCACCCGCCCCCCTGCACTCTGCGCGCCGAAATGCCACACGACCAATAGCGTCGCCGAGGCCGGCATGATATAGCCCAATAGGGCAACCTAAGCCTGTGACCTCGCCACATGCTGCAGCCTGAGTTACCTAGTGGCTCGTCCTCATTCCCGTTCCTTGCGCCGCACACACACTCACACAGTTCCCGCACCGGGTAGCAAGTCAAAAGAGGGGCAGAGAGTCAACCATCACCGTGGCCGATAAACACAGCGTCACAACCTGGAAGCTACCGTCTTGGAAAGTACCTACATAGGTAAATGAGGAGTCGATCGATTAGATAAAGCCGTAACCATCTATGTAGATCTCATTTTCCATGCTTGTGCAACATCCCCGCAACCAGGAAACCCTCTCGTGTCTCTTACGTACAGAATACAGCAGATCCAAGATCCAAAGCGAAGCAACTTTGCATAGCAGGATGCAGGTGGTGATCCCCGCCTCGCCCACCCAAACTGATGTCAACAACGACCCCACCCCCACGCCAACCCCCCCTGTCCACTACCCCTTTCGCTGGCTCCGAGGCCACGGATCCGGGCCGCCGTGGCCAAGCGAGGTTTTAGGACAAGCCACACACGCACACACTCTCCTAACGTCACAGCGGGCATGGATGGACATACACGCACCCTAGCCTCGGCGACCTTCTTCCTACTCTCTTCCAGCGTCGTTGCCATCTTTTTGGAAGTCCCATGCGATGCCTTCCAGCGCGGATTCGGGATTATCGAGCTTGGATTCGCGGAGCACGAGGGCCGGGTCCAAGGCGTAGCTCAAGTATAATCACAGGGTGTAGATGTAGGCGGCCTGCAGCCAGAGGGGGGGTCCAACACGCACGTGAGGAGGGCACTAGTGGTGGTGGTGGCCTTTTGCTTGAGATGGGCTCGTTGGATTCAACAACTGCTCAATAAGGGCGATACAACATTGGCACGGCTGACACAGTTATATCTCGGCAGTTTTTACTGATTGTATGGGACGTTGTTTCTCAACGTCTATTTACTTCGCCTGGAATTGCTTCAAGCGTCTGCTCAGTCCGCTTCCTCTCTATCAAGAGCTGATGGCCAAATAAAGGCAAGAGATGAGAAAGAGCGCAGCCTTGAAACGGCGTTGTAACCTGGAACCCCGTTCGGAAAACTACCTCACCGTAGTAATAGCCGAACCCCATCCCCTTCACACCTGAACCAGGGTATTGCAGCACATCAGATGGTCGCACATGCCCTTGCCGCACAGGATCTGGCACGGCCGCTCGGTGCTCCCGTTGTTGTTGTTCAGGTTGGTGACGACGCGCATCTCCCTCAGCGACGAGGGCGCGGGCGAGAGCGAGGGGACGAGCGGCGGCCGGAACAGCTCCGGCTGCAGGGTGGTCGAGTGGATCCCGTAGGCGTGCAGACACTCCCTAATGGTCTTGGCCTTGGCCATGAAGGTGGCCACGTCCGGGTCCGAGACGACGACGTGCGCCGACGCGATGGTCTTTTTCTGGTCGAGCCGCCACACGTGCAGTTCGTGGACCGAGGCGATGCCGGGGATCTATTGGAGGAGTACTGATTAGCATCTCTTACTATTTTGGGAACCAAGGCAGAGGAAGGTATACACACCTTCTCAATGTCGTGCTTGATGTCGCTCAGGCTGACTCCCTCCGGCGCGCTCTGCAGTAGGATCTCGCCGGCGTGCTTGACCAGGGGGAGGGCCGTGAGCAGGATCATGAACGAGATGCCCATGCTGATGGCCGGATCGGCGTAGAAGCGGGCCGGCGAGCTGGTGAACCAGATGATGACGGCGGCGATGATGACGCCCACGTTGTTGAGGGCGTCGCCGACGACGTGCAGCAGCGCGCCCATCATGCCCAGGTCTCGGCCGGGCGCCTTGATGGAGTGCTTGACATGGCGGTGCTCGGCGTGGAAGTTACCCTTGGAGCGGCACTCGGACTGGCTGTGGTCCTGATGGAGGCACGCGGAGGAGGACTCGGTTCCGGAACCGGTTTCAGACTCGGAGTCCGAGTTGTGGCCATGGTGATGGTGCTCTGGAGGAGAGGGTACTGTCTCAGTTTTCGTGCCTCTAGCAAAGGGGTATACGGAAAATTAACCATGCAAGAAAGCGGCCGTAATGATGTTCAAGCCGAGGCCCACGGAGCCCATGATGAGGACTAGCTTCGCCTCTGCGACCTCTTGGATCGAGATGAAGCGCTCGATGGACTGGAGGAAGATGCTAATTCCGAGCGCGAGCAGGAAGGCCCCGTTGAAGAAGGCACCGAGCAGTCGGGCGCGCTGCCAGCCAAAGGAGAAATCCTGGCGAAACTCGGTCTTCTCGGAGATCTGGCCGAGGGTCAGTCGAGGCCTCTTGGGGGTCCTAACTGGACACGAAGAAGAAGAAAAAAACTTACTATGATGGACACCAGGGTCACGATGAAGCCGACGAGATCGTTCAGCTATTTCGAGCATCAATTAGTATCGCCAACGAGTACGCGCGCCCAAGGGTGCTCGGCTCACGTAGTGAAAGGCATCGGCCATGAGGGCCAGACTGCCCGTCTTGAAGGCAATTGCGAGTTCGCAGATGAAGAAGACGGAGGAGATGGCGATGGCAATCGACATCTTCTGCCTGTCTGCGAGTTTGAAAGCCATGACTGCAGCTTCCAGTCGAAGAAGGGCCCTCGAGGTTTGATGCTAGGTTTCGTTGGAACGGTGTTTTCTTCAAGCGGCCACAGAATGAGTGGCTGGTGTAACGAAGAGCGGCAAGAAACAGCAGGTCGCATGGCAGATCCCGCCCGCAGAGAGGAGAACAAGAAACAGCTGCTTATGTCGTCGATGTCTCGGCGGACCGGGGCGGTGGTATGGGGGAGCCTGATGGTAACCGGCGGCGGGCCAATGCACAGGGCTTCAGGACCGGGAGATGGGTGACGTGGACGAGAGTACAGCAATGTGTCTGGCTCGGAGATATACCTACCTATCAAGGGAGTCACCGGGAGAGGGCATGGCGGTGAGCTGGGTCTCATGGGCTCAGGGGTATTCGCAGGTGTTTGGCTTTGGATATGCAGATTGGTCTTTGATAGCCCCTAGGGTGCGTCTGTTTCCAATGCGGCGGTAGTTCAATATGTGACGGATGGATCAAACATGTCGTCAAGGACCAGGGTCTAGCTGGTATATACATCAAATTAGAGGATTGTGGTTTCACAGCACCAAAGGCGAGGAGGGGAGAGTGTGTGACTGTGTGTCAACTTGTCAAGGTGCACACAGCTCACGACGTCGGGGACAGCGGCTGCAGTGCTGAGCTGTGCAAACTCAAAGCATGCGTCTTACCTAGTACGTCCCTGGAAGTGTGCAACCATGATTCCGCAGAAATTGATTCGGCGCAGTGATGTAACTTTCCTTTGTTGCCCATCAGGAGTCCAGGGATCGTCCCGGCATATCAGAGCAGAGATGCCGAGACAGCGAGACTGTGACTAAGGAAACACGAAACAGCAACTGATTGCTGCGTGTAAGTTGTGGCTGCAGGCCAGACCCCAATTTGTACCAGTTATGGCCCGTGCGCGTAGACTTCAAGTTCTCCACAGACAGGCAGCCAGGCACCCAGGAGAGAACTTGGAGAAGGCGGTGACTGGAGCTTTCCAACCCCACAGATTCTGCCGGCATGAGCTCCTTCAGTGCATCCATCCACCCCCCGGGACGTTCCCCTGTCAATTGCATTTGCAGCCACCACCGTGGACCAACAATTGGACCAACAATTGGACCACTCCTGCTCTTGACTGGCACTCTGCGCCATGTCCACCACTCCAAGGCAGCATTCGATTCTCCGCTGGGACGGTGATTGATGACCACCACCCTCCATGTCGGATCGCAGTGCTTCGTCGGCTGCTGTGCCGGGGCCCGCAAAGGGCGCGAATTGGCCGACCCATCTCCGCCAGTTCACGAAGCCCAGCCATGACCCCCACCCCCACCACCACCACCACCACTACCGGCCCCTCGAGCACGCATACTCAGACTCCCCCGCCGACACGGCCTCGGCCTCGAGCAACTCCACCTTCCGCGAACGCCCCCCGTCTCGATTGCGCGCCGAACGACGATGGACCGTCACCGTCAACGAGTCGCTTGCCCGGGACGAAGTGCTGCTCAACTTCGACCTGGTTGGCCATGACATCAAGCCCGGCAGTCTCGTGGCTATCGACGCGTCCAAGCCCGACTCGGAGAAGCAGCACCTGCAAGACCGCAAGGAGGGATCCTCGCCCGCTGCTGTCGAGCGGCGCTACATCTGTGTTGCCAAGGACATGTCCAAGGAGCTGAAGGCGCGGTATTCCACCGTCGAGGTCTACGTCGCAAAACACATTGCCGATGTGTTTGGCATGAAGAAGGGCACCCACGTCACCCTCACCCCGGTACGCTCGCTCGGCCATCTTCCTTGTTTGCTGTTGTCAGGCTCGTATGTGCAGTACTAAAGGTTCAAGTATAGATCGACGCTAGCAATCCAGCTGTAGAGGCCTCGCATGTCGAGCTTTGCTTCAAAGACCAGTATCTGTCGCGAGCCGACATGTGGCGGATGGCCGTCGGAGAGTTGGCTGAGAGGACCGTCTACAAGGGCCAGATGGTTCTGTTCATGGGCACCCTCAAGGCCCAGGTGACGGCTGTCTATGTCGACGGCCGCAAGGTCCAGTCGGCCTTCTTTGGCCGCGACACAAAGCCCATCTTCCGGAGCGAGTCGGCCCGCTACGTGCTCTTCATCCAGATGGCCCGCGAGATGTGGGACTTTGACCCCGACGGCTCTGGCGAGATCATGTTCAACAAGGTTGTCAATGGCTTTCTCCCGGCCTTGTTCAAGAAATGGGCCACCATGAAGGTGAAGCATCTCGTCACCATTGTCCTGTTTGCCCGCGTCGAGTATGACACGGGCATCTCCACCGAGCTGGCATGTGCCTCGGTCCAGGACGACTACTACACGGGCGTCCAGACCTCAGAAGACCGCCGCCCTTATAAAGACTTTTACCGCGTTGTGGTCAGCGAGATGGGTAGCGGAGAGTGGACCAAGATTCTGCACCAGCTCAAGCGCGAGTTCAACTACTTCCGCAAAGACATCAGCACATACCATCAGAAAGCCATGGGATCATCCGCCACTTCAGAGGATGCCGGCGACCGGGAGGTGCTGCTCAACAGAATCAAGGCCGAGGCCTCTCGGGCTGTCCATGGCAATTTCCTCGAAGCCATCAACATGGCCTCCTCACTGTACGCCCACGACTACATTGATCGTGACTTGACGAGGACCGGTGTCTCCGTGGTTGTCATCAGTCCTAGCCCCGGCGTCTTCGATGTCGAGTATGACGCACTGCGTCGCACCACTGAGGCCCTTGTCGGCAACGGCATCGGTATCGACCTGATATGTATCCCCAAGGTTCCACTGCATTCCGTACCCCTTTTCCGATTCCGCAACCCCCATCAATCCGGGCGTGCGCCGCGCAAGAGCAAGATAGACTACAGCCAGGGGAGCACGCCAAAGCAGACAACCCTTGTCTTTGGGAGCTACAGTAGCCTCGCGGGTTCCTACTCGCCGAACAAGAGATTGGACGGCACACGCAACGGCGAATCTTCTGGCTTTGCCTCCTCCTCCTCCTCCTCCTCCCAGGATGAGTGGGTGTCTGCTATACCGCAATGGCTTCATGTCTCATACTGGACCGGTGCTTCCGAGGAGGAATTATCCTACCAAGGCATTGCTCTGTCCGTATCAGACGCCACGCACAACCAGGGCGGCGACGATTTCCCAATCCGTTGCCGCATGTACGACCTGCAGATGAGGAGCGTGATGGAAACAAACGAGATCGAGACCAAGCCGCTGCATACGGATCCCTGCTTTCCACTCAAGGCGGTGCTCGCCAGCCAAGTCTCCAAACCACAATTTGACCTCGATGGCAATGTCCTCGTCAAGAACGTGCGAGTGCCCGAAACCCTGTTCGAACACGTGTTCGGCTTTCAGAAGTTTGCTCCAGACAGGCACAGCAGGCACGGGGAGCGGTCGCTCTGGAAGCAGTTGCAAGAGTACGACGACTGTAGAGCCCGTTTGCCCTCGCGCCGCGGCGCCAGTCATCCGAGGCATGCCCGGGACTACGAGGAGACGCCCAGGCGGCAGATTTTGGATGATATAAGCCTTTTGGGCTCATCATTTAGGGAGCGCCGACCCTCGACGGCCATCCAACAGATGCTCCCGGAACTTTCTCCCTATTACCGCCCGGGATCCGAGAAGCCAGAAACCCGACCAGCCACCGGTAGGAGCATAAGCATTGAATCCACCAAACCCCAACCCGAGACCGCATCGTCGCCTCTTAAGACGCCCAAATTCATGCGTCACATCAGTTTGGGTAACCGGGGTTTCGGTATTGCCGCCCCAAAAGCGGTCACGGCCGAGGTGAGCATGGAGAGCGTGGGTGCCTCGAGATCTGTGACGGCGTCCCGTAGTTCACAGGATCTACGGATGACACCGGCGAAGACGGGACAGCGGCCGTCATCGTCTCAGAGATTGGCGTCAGGAACACCCACGCCCACATTCTCACAACCAAGCCTCTCGCCGTTTTCGTTTGCGCCGGGACCACAATTTCCTACCGACACGCCGTCTCGGCCCATCGGAATCAGACATCAACAGCTTGCAGGCGAGCTTACCGCCAACATGTTGTCCGGTTCCATTCTTGCAACAACGCTTCGGCCAGAGCCAGCTGTTCAAGACCGCGACTTTCGGTATTCGAGCGCCATCAGAGCAGAGGATGCCAAGAAGCTCTACAACTCCAAGCTGCTTGCGGGAGCCATACCAGAGCTGCCATCCACCCTGTCGCCAAAGACTGCCCTGTCTCCCTGGCTGACTCTGCTCAATCCCTCGAATCCCGACACCAATGACATGGACATGGCCATGCTCTACAGCCGCTGGCAACACGTGTTTCCAAGGCCTCAGGAAATGAGAGTTATGAAGTGGAAGAGTCTGTGCTCGCCGGCCTCGGTGCCCTTGACGTCCGAGTACTTCCCATCGAAAGCGCAGTTTGAGGCCCAGTACGAGCGTCAGCCTTACAATGTGTCTCAAAACCTCGACGAGGAACTCTTGGAAGAACCGAGATCGCGTGATGAACTGCTGCGTGAAATGGTTAGTTTGCGTTTCTCCCAGGGGTTCCAGATTGTCGTCGGCCCGGCGGTCGCGAGGGCGTTTGGCCAGAAGCAAGTCAAGGTTGCCGACATTTTCTCGCGGAACCACATGATGGAGGACGGCATAAGTATCTTCATGTCTGTCGGCAACACAATCCACCAACTCTCATGCGTCAACGGCACCGAGGTGGAGGTGAACATTTTCGTTCGGAAGCCGATGGATTCATTTACGCAGGCCTACAGCGAGCCGCCCCCGTACAAACCCGCGATCCGGACTCTGCTAGATGGCGGATACAGGACGAGCGAGTTTGAGCTTGTCGCTCCAAAATCCGAGAGGAACTGGAATTACATTGACGCATTCGTCGCCGGCCACAACGACGAGCTGACGGAGCATCTCCGTTTTTGGCGTGCTAGGTTTGTCCTGATTCCAATGACGGGCCGGCGCTCGTCTGTGCCGGGGACCGAGACGGGCGACAATGAAGAGGAGATCCGTATCGAGGGCATCAGGAAACTCGCCCAGGTGTGGCAGAGGCATCGCTACGTCCCTCCCAACGAACGGCGGCTCCAGGGTTCCGGCACCCGCGTGAAGAAGGATACGAACCCTCTGGACATTGTCTACAAAACAGAGGACGCCTCGGTGGTCATTGCCGCCGAGCTCGAGACGCTACCGCTCTTGGAAGGTCTCGACCGCAGAGGTCAGCTGGTAAGAAATCGGGAGCCGTTCTCCAAGAAGAGCCTCAACCTGGCGGCGCTCGGTGAGGCTATCCAGCAGCCCGAGGAGAACGGAGGCGTTCGGATGCAGAACCGCAGATGGCACTTCCGGCTTCACTACAATTGTTTCATCGGCTCGGATATGACGAGCTGGCTCCTGGACAACTTTGACGACCTGGAGGACCGCGAAGAGGCTGAGGCTCTGGGCAACCGCCTTATGGTTTCGGACGAAAAGGAAAAGGAGAAGGATGGCAAGAAAGACAGCGGGGGTCTGTTTGTACACGTTGAGAAACGGCATCCGTTCAGAGACGGGCAATATTTTTACCAAATCAGCAGCGACTACGCAAAGCCGCAGCCGCTGGGCTGGTTCAACTCGAAACGAAGCCAGGGATCGGTGCCGTCAACGCCGGTGGGGGAGCAGCCGCCACGAGATGCACGACCGAGCTTTTCCAGATCAACGTCGATCCACGAGGAGAAGAGCTCGCCAACATCGGGCTCAACGACACCGACAGGGCCACCCACAAAAGGCGGGAACCGGCCAAAGGTGATGCTGAGCAGGGTCATCAAGTACGACGTAGACCATAGGAGGCGGTCCTACCGGCCCGAGATGGTGGAGTTGCACTACGACAGGCTGCACAACCCGGACAACTGCTACCACATCCGCGTCGACTGGATGAACGTGACGGCGAAGCTGGTGGAAGACGCACTCGAAAACTGGGGTCGCGAGGCCGCACAGTACGGGCTCCGGCTCGTCGAGGTCCCCATCGCCGAGGCGTGCGCCATCAGCGAAATCAACCCGTTCCGGCGGCCATACGTGATCAAGCTGGCGGTGCCGCCTCCAGACGAGTCACCAGTCACCTACTACGACCCGACTTCGTTCACCCCGCAGGCGCAGCCGGGGCGGCACTTTTACCAGAAAGCCATCCTCCGGAAGTTCAACTTTGTCCTCGACATGGAGGCGGCGTCCAACTTCCCGAGCAACGTGGACGTGTCGTACTCGTGGGGCAAGCCCGACTTCAAATACACGCAGTACATCCACCGGTCGGGTGCCATCCTAGCCGAGATCACCGACGACGGCGAGCTCCTCCTTTTAGCCAACAGACTGTACAGTAGCCGAGCGTTCGCCGCACGGGAGCGAGAAATGCAAAAGGAGCTCCGCGGCGAGCAGCAGCAGCAGCAACAGCAACAGCAGCAACAGCAGGGGCCAGCCGGCAGCGGCACGCCCGGACTCGGCGGCACCCCCAGCCTCCGGGTCATCACGCCAGGCTCCTACACGCCCTACGGCATCCCCAACCAACAAACCCCCTTTCACGACTCCACCCCGATCTCATCCCCAGCCTTGAGACCAACCACCACCACCACCACCGCCACCGCCTCTTCCTCCTCCCTCCTCTCCCCGGCCATCCGCCCGGCCCTCTGCGGCCCGTCAGGCGGCGGCGGCGGCGGCGGCGGCGGGCCTGCATTGTCCACCTGGGCGACGACGCACGAGCAACCAGAGTCGATCAAGGACGAGCTCCAGGCGTTTTGCCGCGACGCACAGGCGCTCGAGGCGTTTTACAGGGACCTCAGGACGGCTGCGCCGGCGACGACGAGCGCGGGCGGGGCGGCGATGACGCCTGCTTTTTCGGCTGCTGCTGCTGTCTCTACTGGGACTGGGGGTGGGGGTGGTCTGGCGATGGCCGAGGGGAGTATTCCGGTATTGGGCTTGCCGCCGGGGGTGTTGGCGCAGTATGGTGGTGGTGGTGGTGGTGGAGGGGAGGCCAGTCCGAGGGCGGGCAGTCCTGGACCGGCGGCGGCGCTCATGTCGGCTTCGCAGTTGTTGTTGAGGAGGGGGAGTGTGCAGTATGAGGGGCTTTTGGGGAGTTTGAGGGGGGTGCAGGAGCGGGAGAGGGAGCGGGAGAGGGAGAGGGGGGGGGAGAAGGGGGGGTCTTGATTGGGTGCGAGGTATATTTGGTTGGAGTTGACTTACGAAAATCTTTCAATGCCATATCGGCTGCCCTCTTTATCTAGGTGGGATGGGAATGCATTGGCATTGTCCGGTTGGTCTCATCGGATTGCGTCTTTTGTCATTTGCTCTGCAGTTGGCCCCAACTAGGCACGAGGAGGCCTCTTGTTTTGTATGTTGGGCCTTTCGGGACAAGCCGAGTTGGAACATGACATGCTGCCTGACGTAGCCACACGCATACGTAACCAACTTGGCGGGTTGATGTCCTTCTCAGCGGTGGCGCGGATAAGCATTCCAAGCCTTTCTTGGCAAAGCTTGATTGATTGGGCAGGGCCGATCCCTGCTTGGCGTAATTGTGTGGTGAGACAGCCACCCAAGTGCCGACAGCGGTGAATTAAGCCTACCTACGATTACGATCAAGGAGGGCAAGTGTGGCGTACGTACCTATGGAATACTGAATACATCTGTACAGAGTACCTTATGAGCTTAAGGTATGTATGTACCAATCACATTAATGAAGCTGTTGACGCCGCTCAATTCTTGTTTTTGGGGGACGGACGGAAACGACACTTGCCAGGGGGGTTTGCATCATTAATTTCCGGAGCACGCGTGCTGCATCTAAAACTGGTCTTTATGTTCGCCCCTTTTGCACTGATCATAACATTATTCCTCGAAGGAGCTGTCGCATTTTGTGGATCAGGCTTTGTTGCTGCTGCACGCGATTGCAGTGCCTTGCAGTGCCTTGCAGTGCCCCCGAAGCTATCGGGTATCAACAGGGCGGTGTGAACACACGAGAGTCCGTGTGAGCTCTTTCCCAACATCGCCAACAGCGATCCTTTCAAGCCCCAAACCATCCCCAAATCTCACCCCTTCCGAAAGCTTCAACAAAGCCCAACAAAGAGTACTTGACACGCGCACTCGGGCTTTGTCAAGGCAGGCAACCTCACGCCGCGGGCTAAAAACGCGCCATATTTCCTGGCAACTCAAATAATCCACAGCTTGTGTGTATGAATACACCTATTGCCCGTGCAATCGCTTTCTCAAGCACCCCCGTCCCCATCACCTTTTCGGCACTGCTCAACTAGTCTTGTTCATACGAACCTTTACGCGCGGCACAATGACGTCTTGTAAGAAACCCAGCGCTGCTCATGATGACAACCCACTCCAACTCCCATACATGGTCGCGATAAGACCTATCGAAAACCTTGATTACTCACACACCCCAGACAACGCCTACCGCACCAGGATGGCCGCCTCCAGGGAAGCCGGCCAAGACTCGCGCTGGAACATCTTCCCGCACGCCCACAGCAGAAGCGAGTCTTTCCCCCACACATGGCAGGCCGGCAACGAGCTGGAGGGCCAGCCACTCACCCCGGCCAACACGGCACCTCTCCCCTCAAAGTCATCCGAC
Source organism: Chaetomidium leptoderma (assembly GCA_033296705.1). NCBI lineage: Eukaryota > Fungi > Ascomycota > Sordariomycetes > Sordariales > Chaetomiaceae > Chaetomidium > Chaetomidium leptoderma. Next base: position 44,380 of record MU856866.1, on the reverse strand, counting down.
AGTGGACAAGGCCATGACACAACAGCCACCCGCCCAGAGACCGGCGAGTCGAGCGCAGAGGGGCCGGCCACCATAACCCAGGGCGTCCTGCGCCGGAGGACCTCGGCGAGAGACCATTCCTCCGATGCCACCGTAGAACATGGCCCGGAGACGACAGAGAAGCCCAAAAAGGCAAACACCTTCTTCAAACACCTCACGCCCAAGGAGCCGTTTACAGTCCGGAACCAGCTCCAGCGCACCCTGCTGAACTCCTGGATCAACGTCCTCCTCATCGCCGCCCCCGCGGGCATTGCCATCAACTTCGTCCCCTCGGTCGACCGCGTGGCCGTGTTTGTTGTCAACTTTATAGCCATTGTGCCCCTGGCCGCGATGCTGGGCTTTGCGACCGAGGAGATCGCCCTCCGCGTGGGCGAGACGCTCGGCGGACTGCTGAATGCCACCTTCGGCAACGCCGTCGAGTTGATCGTGGCCATTATTGCCCTGGCTCACAACGAAGTCGTCATCGTCCAGACCTCGCTCATCGGCAGCATCCTCTCCAACCTGCTGCTCGTCATGGGCATGTGCTTCTTCTTTGGTGGCCTCCGCCGCCAAGAGCAGTACTTCAACACCACCGTCGCCCAGACAGCCGCCAGCCTCCTCGCCCTGGCCGTAGCCGCTGTCATCATCCCCACCGTCTTCGACATCGCCAGTAAAACCCCTCAAAGCGACGTGGCCAAGCTCTCCCGCGGCACCTCGGTCATCCTGCTAGTAGTCTACGGGGCCTACCTCCTTTTCCAACTCAAAACCCACTCCACCGTCTTCGCCCAAGAATCCCAAAAAGTCGAAGCCAAACCTTTCCGCAGCCAAGGCCTCAAAGAAGGCGCCGTCGCCCAAGGCTTCGTCGCCCCCGCCGGCGTCATCAGCGGTTGCCACGGCCTCCCGTCGAGCCGCTCCGACAACGAAAAGATGCGCAGCCTCCTGACCAACCCGCCACGCAAGAACCTCCAGACCGCCGCTGCCGCCGCCGGACAAGACTATGACGACGACGAAGAAGAAGAAGGAGAGGAGCCCCAGCTACACTTCACCGTCGCCATCGCCACGCTGACCATCTCGACCGTCATCATCGCCTTTTGCGCCGAGTTCATGGTCGACAGCATCAGCGCCGTCACCGCCGGCGGCGTCGTGTCGGCCGAGTTTGTCGGGCTCATCCTGCTGCCCATCGTCGGCAACGCCGCCGAGCACGCCACCGCCGTCACCGTCGCCATCAAGGACAAGATGGACCTGGCCATTGGCGTGGCCGTGGGGTCCAGCATGCAGGTCGCCCTGTTCCTCATCCCGCTGCTGGTCATCATCGGCTGGGGCATGGGCATGGACGAGATGACGCTGAGCTTTGATCCGTTCCAGGTGGCCGTCTTGTTTGTGGCGGTGCTGCTGGTCAACTATCTCATTGCGGACGGCAAGAGTCATTGGTTGGAGGGCATGCTGCTGATTTGTCTGTATTGTATTATTGCCGTTTGTTCCTGGTGTAAGTCTATGCTCCGCGCCCGCCCCCTTGTTTTCGTCTTGGTTTGGGAAATGGATTTGGCTAACGATATGATGCAGGGTATCCCGCTAAGTCGCTAGAGGGAAGCGGGTAGGGGGGCTACGTCAAAGTCTTTCCCACTCTTACTCCTCGAAACGTGACCCCCTACCAAGTGGCCGGCGTTGGTGTCGTTTCTCCAGACCAACGAAGTTGTATATATTGCTATCTTGTACTTATGGGCAGGAATCTAGTGCATCCTTGGCAGGAGATCTGCGAGCATCCGGGACAAATTAGACTTTCTTCGTTCCTTTTTCTTTGGTTGTTTTCTTTTTTTCCTTCTTTGCTTCTTCCGGCTATATAATATCAGCGGTTCGGTAGGGGCAGTGGGAGAAAGGGGCGCGATGAATAGAACAGCCACTCGCGTGGGTTTACTTGGACTTGCGCAACGTACCGGCGTATGTACCGATCTATCAGCTTTGACCAACCACTACCACAGCCCGGGTTAGTTATACTTTGCCTGCCAACTCAGAGCGCTTGTTTTCGTGGGACCATTTGCTAACAACTTTGCCTCTGATTAATTACCCTCACACAGAACGGTGGACACACAAACGAGCGATCCAGTACATACCAGTCGCGACGGCCAGTTAGTAAGTAGTACTAACACAACACAATTAATTCATTACACTCCTTGGATGCTACCAACACCACCACCACTACTACTGCTGTCTTTCCTTTTCCTCCATGCTGCCGTCTATCCCCCAAAACCCAACCATCCCAAGTTCTAACCCAACCCCCAACCCCCAACCCCCCCCCGCCCCATACCGAAACAGACACAAAAGTAAAAAGTAACAGAGACAAAAAGAAAAAAGAAAAAAGGAAATCAAGTACTCCCCAAAATCCTCGAATACGCATCCTCCACCTCGCCCGCCAGCTCCAGCAGCGCAACAATGACAATCTGATGCGTCAGGTTCGGCAGCCGATCACGATTCAGGCCGATCCACTCAAGCGGCGGCGTGGCCTCGCCCATGTCGCGGAGCTGCGGCGTCTCGATGACGGGCGGCTCGAGCGCGACATACTCGTACTTGGACAGGGGCACCTTGACCTCGGCCGTGATTTTGTTGTTCTTGTTCTGTCTCGATTGTTGTTGTTGTTGTTTCTCATCCAGCAGATTGGAGGAAGACGAAAGAGGGGCAGTAGTGGCAGACGACGACGACTGGGGAGGCACCACCCCCGTCACCCGGATGGCCGTCACGTTGGGCAGCTCCCTGCCCCACGTCTGGGCGAGCGTCTTGGCGTGGGTGGCCCACATGCCGCGGATGTAGCTGATGCGGCTGTAGTTCCAGCCGACCTCGACCTTGCCCTCAAAGGCGCTCTTGAAGATGTAGTCGATGCGCTGGCTCTTGGACGCCTCGGGCCGCTGCCACGTCTGCATGACGGCCTCGACCTGCGGCACCTTGAGGATGGTGCCGCCGCGGGAGCCCGTCGCGCTCCGGACCACGTCCTCGACCGACAGCTCCCCGAGCGTCTTGGCCGGGCCGTTTGTTGTTGTCCGCACCCCCGCGAGCCCGATGCGCAGCTGCCCGAGCGTGAGGCCCAGGACGCTGTGGATGCGCCCGTCGTCTTCTTGCACCGACGCGGCGAAGCGCGCTTGCGCGTCCAGCGCTTCCACCTTGAAGACTTGGTGGTCCGAGAAGGTGCTCGGGAACACGCCCAGGTTGACGGCTCGGAGCGTGACCACGACGTCCGTGTCGAGCGAGATGGGCGATTTGAGGACCCCGCCGTCGTCGTCGTCGTCGTCGTCGCTCCCTAGCTTGGGAATGCTGAGCCGCTGCATCATCACGCCCGCGGGAGCCGAGACTGCCTTTCGCTGCATGTATCTCTCGATCTCTTTGAGGGAAGTCTCAAAGTTGGCCTTGCGCTCCTGCACCAGCCGCTGGAAGGCTTGGTACAGGGCAATGCCCTGCGATGCCGACGTCGTCGTGCCAAACACCTGGACGGCCTCGCCGTCAAAGCTGGCCACCAGCCGGTCCCCGCTCCCATCCCGGCTGCGGCGGACATTGTACATGAGGAACTCGAGAGACGTGATGTCCGCCACAAGAAAGGCCTGGTAGTCAAAGGCAGCCTTGACTCGGAACTGGCTGAATCCCACCGACGCCTGGATAAGGGGCGTTTCGTTGAGCGCCTGCTCCCTCTCGGGCCACTTGATCGACGTGCGCAGCTTGAAGTTCTCAAGCGTGATAAACCCGCTCATTCTGCCCGTGCTTTCAATGCCAATCATGCTGAAGCCGAGACACAGGTTCTGCTCCCAGTCTGATGTCTTCTTGGACGAGATCCAAAAGTCGTTGATGGAGAATGTCGATCTGCCGAGGGCTTGGCCAAGGTCCACGACAATCTTGAGCGCCGAGATGGAGATGCTCGCTGTCCAGGGGAAGGCAGCTGTCGCTGCGACCTGCTGGTAGCGCTGCACAAGATGGCCTTGGGACGTTTCGGTGACGAGTTTTGCCACTGGTCCTGCCGAGGGGTCCGTCATCTTTCGCGGCAGCCAGATCTCGCGGAAGAGTAAAAAGTCCTGGAGCTGCTTTGCATTGACCGAAACCTCCATGGGGCTGACCTTGAGGATGGCAGACACGCCGCTGGTGCCGCTGAGATGCTTGCTGTTCAAGAACGAGAGCACGATGGACTGCACCTTGAAGCTGCCCGTCGACTCTCGGGAGTAGACATGTTGCACCGAAGCCTGCAAATTCGTGAATGCCCCCGAGATGGCAAAGAAATTGCCCTGCTCCATCGAGTTGACCGTGTTGGCGGTGAAGTAGACGTCTTCGAAACTGGCCGTGGCTGCTACCCGCGCAATAGGCTGGCAGCTCAGAGAGAACTCTTGCTTGCAGATGCGCAGTCCGAGGTTGAGCTTCATCCGGCCGAGAACAGCCGTGGGATCAGCAGTAAGGATGCTGTCCTCCTCGGGAAGCTTGACCTTGGCAGCAGCAGCCTCCCGGGCCGGCACAGCTGGCTTGCCGCTCTTCCCATCGCGGCTGCTCACCACCTTCTTGACGCTGTTGCTAATGTCGACCACCAGTGGTACCACAGATGGATACAGGATGTTGCTGGAGGCATCAATCTTGACCTCGGCATGGAGCGACGGATCATCTTTGCCGTTGTCTCTATATTCCACCTTCCACGCCAGCCCAGGTGCTCTCAGCGTTGTGTTGCCCGTTGTTTCGTCCGGGCCAGGCTGTCCCTGCTTTCCTGAGCTGGACGGCCGGGTTGACTTCGTGGCCGAGACCAAACCCCCAGGGACATTCTTGCTTACAAGGTGCACAACGGCACCCGCAAAGTCGGCATCGACAAGCAGGGACTCGAGTCTCTTTCCGCCCAGACTGTTCTTCCGCGGTGCCTCCTGTGGCTGCTCCGCTGTCGTCGCTGGTCCTGGAGGATTGGAGACGACTGGGTTCCAATTTTGGGACGCCTGCTGGATATTCTTGTACGATAAACTGATAGAGTCGTTCAAGTGGGCAGCAGGGATAATGAAACCCGAAGTCAGCCGTACGTCCAGCGACTTCCCAACTGCCTGGAAAGCAAGGCGTCGGGCGTCGGGCGTGGACACGTAGGCGACGTTGAAAATGACCTCGGGCAGCAGCGCAGAGTTGGGAGACCGGATGATCCTGTCGTGCGATGGGCTGACCATCTGGAGTTGCAGGTCTTCGATAGTCAGCCTGGCCGAGTTCTTGGTCCGTGTGCCGAGCTCGATCCTCTGGAGGGAGAGGACAAGGTCCTCTTTGCCAACAGTCGGCTCCTCGTCCGCCTTGTTGACCAACCAGGCCATTTGGATATTGCAAATCTCAAAGCTGTAGGTGATGGAAGACAGGAAGGTGTCGATGATATCGGTTTCCGCCTCTGCCTCCGCGTCTGCGTCGTTGATGGCAATGCGTGGTTTCGACTGCCTGAGTTTCCGCAGATATCCGAGCTCTCGGGAAGTGTCGAGGTCCTTGATCTTATCGCCCATGTAGCCCAGGACATCGACGACGGTGGAGATGGTATCAGGAGAGAGGTTGACTTCAAAGGCGTCACTTTTGACATGGAAGAACCTCTTGTCTTGACCGTCCTTCCCGGGCTGCGAGGAGGCCGAGATCAGAGCGCCAAACGAAACGTTACCGCACGATGTCATGGCTTCAGCACTGCCCCTTTGAATCTCAAAAGCAACACGGCGCACATTGGCGTTGAACTCTGGGTAAGTCAACAAGGGGCCATGCTGTTCCACCCGGTTGGAGAGCCCGAGATGGATACTGCCGAGTGCGAAGGAGATATGCGCCAAGGGCCCAGCCTCGGTCTTCAAGGGACTATTCCCAAACACACTAAGACCGGCAAAGGTCAGATTAGCGGCGTAGACCAGGGCCGGCGATTTCTTCTCCGTTGGCGCCACCACAACCGCCTTGGGTGTGTCCCCAGTGACCTCTCTTAGATGCTCTTGGACACTTTTGACCTGTTGTTGCAACTCGTTGATGACATTCGAGATCTCGGGCCGGTTAAGAGCCGATAGGAGGCTGTAGACCGCGGAGGCATCTAATTGCACCAGCTCGACGGACGCAAAGACACTGATGAAGTGTTCTCCTGGTTCGATGTAGCTCCTGATCCGCCCGTTGGTCGGCGGGATCTGAAGCAGCGAAATGCTGCGGGAGACGTTGTTGACTTTGATCTGCATATCGTGAGAGTTTTCCTTGATGTCGAAATCAAATATGATTTCTCGGCCAAAGTTCGCAGCCATCGCAGCCCTAGACACTGTCCCATGAACTGCGTAGGTGAGAGAGGGTAGTAGGGGGAGGCTGATGGTGTACCGGTCCATAAAGAGAGCCACGTTTACTCGGAAGGCAGACAGGCGGTCGGTAATCTTCTTTGACGACGAGGTAGACTGAGGCGAGGATGGAAGCTGATTCTTCAGCTTGTATAGCTGCGAAAACTCGTCACGGACCAGAAGATCAAGGACTTCTGCCAGAGTGACAGGGTCCTGCTTGACAACCAGGCTCAGATATTGGTTGCTAGCCGCCGTCTTGATGGTATGAGAGTCGGTTGTCTGGTTGGCCCGCAGCTCGTGTGAGACATAAACGCTGGGTTTCTCCAGGACCAGCTTCGCCAGCTTCTCGTGGTAGCTTCGGAAACTTGAGGTAACCGAATCGCAGCTCAGAATCAGATCCGTGTCTATGGTATTGTTGGGGCCCTTTCTGACCAGAACGGACGCCTGTGCTCTGTTGCTGAATGACGCCGAGTAGAGGTTGACAGCCTCCAGGATCAACGACCCATGGCCCAGTGATATGACACAGTGCACCATGCCTTCCGATGACTTCTTTGGTGTAGCCGAGGCGCTGACCTTTTGTGACTCGACTGGGGATTGAGCGGCGGCCCGAGATTGCCTGCTTTTGGCAAGCCTTAGGATACTGTCTGCTAGCTCGCACAGCTCCCAGTTCAGGCTGATGGCGGCATCCTCGCACGAGACATTCAAGATAGTCGAAGAACCGGTCGCCCCGCTGATGCTGTCACGTTCCTCACCGGGAATGGCTGGCTTGCTTTGAAGCCTCCCAGTAAGGTCCACCAAGGTGATCTCGTTTTGCTTCGGTCCGGGGTTGAGTGCGAGCTGGAACTGCTTGATCTTCACCACAGCGAGAGTCGGCTTGTCTTGGGATGCGGGTTTGGAACGGTCGGTTGATGGCTCAGCAAACGCCATGTTGAGGAGCGCGCTCCCTTCGAGGTTGCCCAGATCCCAGCTCCGCCACCTTTCAAATGCCGTGACAACTTCCCGCCTCAACTCGGCTGCTGAGGCTGACGCCGGGGTAAGACAGTCAAGTTTGATTTGCGCGCCTCCGTTGGGTGCCAGGAATGTCCACACCTGGCGGAGACGCATGGCTAGCTTCCATGAGTCGAACGTCCGTAGATGTTGAGGTGCAGAACGAAGGACGGCGGAAGGGCGGATCAGGAATGACGGATCCGGGGCTCCCTGACCCGCGACGGCAAGACGATGCACCATGTTCTGCAACATCATCTTCTCTTGCGATGAAACGTCAGAGAAGAGTTTGCCAAGGTCGGATCCTAGAACGCCAATCCGGTCAACCAACGACGCCAGGTAGTCAATCTTTCCAGAAGATGTGCTGGCATGGATGCCACCAATCTCGGCGTCAAAATATGTGACATCCTTGTTTCCCATAGAAGCCAAGACGCTGTCAAGCCGGACAAGTGCAGCTGCTTGGGGGTTGTCCATGCCGGATAGTCTCTCGGCTGCCGACACCTCCATCAAGTCCAGTCTCAGGTGGAATGAATGGCGGGATTCCTTTGACTGCGGCAAGAAGGCATCCTGCCAAGTGGTCTGAGACCGTGACGTGAAGGTGAGCTTAGTGAGAGCGACATCGTATTGGTCCTGCTCGTCGGCCGCCGGGGTCAGGGAATCCGCTTCGGGGGAATTGATGAGACGGAAGTTGACATGCGGGAGTCTGACCACCAGGTCGTTGACGCGCCCCTTCATCGTCTGGTCTTTTTGCGCATCGAAGATCTCCTTCATAGAATCCATCTGCAGTGAGTCTAGAATGCAGTCGGGGTCGGTGTGTTGCAGAGACGAGAGCAAGCTTGCAACATATCGCAAAGACCTGGGGTTGCAGAACGCTGTGAGCCCCGACGGCAGTTCGAGCAGAATGCTCGAGTAAGCGTAGTCTTCATTGAAAGAATTCGGGTCAACGTCCTCCAGGTCGAAGGTGACTGAGCCGACGTCGGCCGAGTCTTCATCCGTTTCAATGCTCTGCATCATTGCTTCTCCATGACTCGGTCGGATGTTCTCAAGGGGAAAGTAAGGTGCGAAGTATTGGCTCGAGAAAGTAACCGTGTTATGGCTAGCTTCTTGCTGCTCGGCCTGGTCCCCGGGCATGCTGTAGAAGGCGGAATGGCGGGTGGATGGAGAAAGTTCCCGCCCTTGCATGTATGAGTGGCCTTTCTCGCCGAACCGAGTGCTCAGGGGAGAATGGTACTCGGATCGCTCGACATGTTTCCCCTTTCCACTTGAACGTTTGGAATTGAAAGGCTTGAGCACACTACTCGGTGCTGAACTAGCAAGGGACAGAAAGGAAGACTTGTGGCGCAAGCCCCGTGACCGTCTCGAGCTCGTCTTCGAGCGCAGGGACATTCCATCGTTCCCAGCATCTCCCGGGCGGACCGGCATGGGAACCGGCGGTACACTCTGAGCAGGGGTGTCCACCAAATCAGGCGTAGAGTCGTCTTCCACAAGACCTGGAAGGACGAGGAATGGGGTTCTGTGTGTGCGCTGGTCGTGCTTGCGGACAAGCTCTTGCTGAAGCTTTCTTTCCTGGGAAAAGTCTGCTTTGCGCCCAATGATTGCTACCCGTACGCTCGTTTCCACGAGCGCGTCCGCCTCAACGGCGTGTTGTGAACGAGCCTTGTGTCTTGTGGCGAGCTCTGCGTTGAGACAAGACAGTTTAATATCCGGGATGCTGATGTCAGCCCTCCTGGAATAATGCGATCGCGCCCAGTCATTGTAGTTGACGTCGATTGCCCCCGTCGAGAAAAGAAACGCGGCGTCTTCGGCATGAAGCCAGAGGCGAACGGAATGCACAAAGACCCGAAGGAAAGTGATGTCGTAGACAACGATGGAAGAGAAGGGTACCAGGGCATTCTCGTCGTCGTCAAACGTGAATGCAAAGGCCTTGCCTGCACTGGCGAGGGTGGCCAAGAACTCGGTGGTACACTCGCCAGTCAGTGCTCCGAGCGAGAGATCCCAGTTGCACATGTAGGTTGGCTCTGTGGGAGGGAGGCCAAAGAGACGATGGCCGTAGACATTGAGGCCATCTATAAACAGCTGCGTGCTCGACGTGGCGCTCATTGGAGTTTCTGCGCCAGATTCGGTGTTGCCCAACGACAGATTCAGGGGGGCGACCACCAGGTCCATATCCATGTAGTAGTTGGTGAAACGCAGGTCGAGGCATAGACTTGCCGTGTCGATCTGTATGTGACGCTGTGAAGAATAGAGGTTGGCGGGGAGCAGAACTCTCGGATCGTCCGCTCTGATGCTGAGTATGACATCCAAGTCGTTCGACTTCTTAAACGGCGGTTTGTTGGCAAGCTCGGCATCCGGGTTGCTCTCCTTCAGGCGCAGCATGTCCTGGTATTCCTCCATTGTCTTGAAGTGGATATCGTCGCCAAAATAGTTGTCTTTGACCTTGAGGCAATAGCGGAGGATGAAGCCATAAACGTAAGCCATCGGCGACTGCCCGCTGACGTTCAAAACCAGCGTGTCCGTGTTTGCGGGCGAGGTGGTAGCATTGTAGTGATAAGAACCCTCCACGACCAAGCTTTCCAGCCGCCCAACCTCTTTGGAGGCGAGGAACGGTGCTTGTGTGTTCCATGGAGGCAAATGAAGGTCGATTGCCGCAGTGTCAGCGCGGATGTCGAAGGGAATGTCATTTTCGCTTGGCATGTAATTGTCGATTGGAATACACGTCCCAGATTTGAGCAGCGGGCTGGAAATGATGAGATATGTGTTGTCTCCCATGTCGGTCGGGTTGTTGACGATGTTTGCGTCGTTGAGGTTCAAGAAGAGGCGCACATTCCGGAGCTGGAGATTGAGATGGTACTTGAAGGGAGTGAAAACCAAGTAGTCGGATGGTGGCCCGCTTGTCCAATCGTCGACCAGATCGATGAGGAGGAAGACATGGTCTCGCAAGATGTAAAGCTCCAAATCGTCATTGTCGATATTGAAATGCCATTGACGAAGAGCGTTCCAGCACAGCGGTGTCGAGAGGTCGCAGGAGATCCTCTGCCGTCCGGATCTCCAGAGGAGTTCATGGTTGATGCTGCTCGAAATCTCGGTGCTGGGAAGGTCCACATCGAGGGTGTTGGTATATCCAGAGGCGCTGGCGGCCATGTCCATCGAATAGGACACGGTCGCGTTGGCTGGGACCCGAAGGTCGAGCCATCCGTGGGGCCGCTGGTGCAGCTCCGCAGGCTGGTCCGATTTCTTGGATCGGCGAGCCTTGTGTGTGTCATGGCTATGCGGCTTTTTCGGAGTTGGCTCTTTGCCTTTCCACCTCCAGTTTTTCGACGCCTCTCTCAGCGGGATGCGGATGGTGGTGGCGTCGGTGAGTTCCACGTAGAACTTGAACTGGGTAGGCACCCGATACGCATCCGGGGCCAGCTGGGGAGCTGGAACCGCGTCCTTGCAGAGACTCGGAACAAAAATGCGCTGGAGCTCAGCTCGGTGTCTGTCGGCCCACGGCCCGTAGTTGATGGAGCCCCCGTTGATGGACAGGCTGATAGCCCAAGCGGGGGGCTCGGCGCCGTTGATATTGGGCACTTGGCCGGGAAGCTTTTCTTGCAACGGCGCGGGCACTGACCCGACCTTGCCGACCACGTCCCAGAATATGGTCAACGCCGCTTCAGGGCTGTCTAGGAGCACTGGCATCGCGGCGTACTCAGACGACGCCCACCGTGACTTTTGGTCTTCGGCATCATCAGACAGATATCGTGAGAGCCCCTGCCACTGGCCCGTCCCAGGCACCTGGCTAGTAGCAGTCCCGATTCCCCTGCTAGAGGGAGAAAGAGACTCGACTGATCTGTTCCAGAATGGGATCATGTTCTTGAGGCCTTGCCGTAGCCTGCGCCTTTGCCAGTGGAGGAATGATCGTTTGGGGCGAGAGAGCGATCCCTGGGCAGCGTGTTTGTCCCGGACGGCGCGGTCGGCTTGCTCCTCTTTGAAATCCATGTTCTCTTTCATTTCAACCACTGGATCCGTGAACTTGAATCTGATGTACTGGCGATAAGGATCGATTGTCGCGGTATCAGAGGCATCGATGTCGCCGGACAACGAGTTTGTCTTGACGATGAGGATGGCCTTGGTATTTTCGTTGCCCATCACCAGTGCTGCCCGATCGCATTCAAGACTGACGGGGAGAAGCTGCAGGAGTAATGGGAGATCGGCAGTGCCGTCTGGGGCGCGGCCATCTTGCTGTCTGCGTTGGTCGGAGCTGGAGGAGTCGGGACTGGGGGCACGATTCTCTTCGTCGTTGTTACCGGCGTGGCTATCCCGGGCGACGCCTGATTTCTCCGTTGCGACCGAAAAGCGAGCGGGCGATGAGCTCCTGGCTATCTCTTGCTGGCTGGCCTGTCTTTGTCGTAGCTGTGCCGGAGGATCTGGCGCTGTCGCTGGTGGGCCCCCTCGGCCCGGATTCGCCCCATGAGCGGTCTCTGCAGAATCTGCAAGGCCGGCAAGAACCGAGTCGTAGGCAGGACTTCGATTGTAGATGAACCATTCCAAGCCCTTGAGGGACACCTTGACCCGGCATGGAAGCTTTTGGGAGAGGTCCCCTGGGACGGCATCAGTGTCCCGCTCAACCCCCTTTTTCTTCCCAACTTTCACCTCCCGGACCCTACGCAGCCAATACGCCCAAGTAATGTGACCGTTCTGCACCAAAATGGTCTCATTGTTGCCGTGGTATCGAAGGCCCGTGAAAAAGATGCGGCCGGCGAGTAGCGAGATTTGGAGCGCCTGGATGTCGATGTAGACACCATGCTGGTGCCAGGTGTATGTCCTGATTCCCCAGGAAACGATGGATGCGAATACCCGGTTGAAGTATAACAAGGAAAACACCGACCTGGGTCCGTCAGCAGGAGAGCAGCTGGGGACGGTCCGGTGCCATGACACTTACAGGGCACCACATCCGATAAGGACTCCAAGGAACGGCCTGTGGGAATCGAGAGTTTCGAGACGTCAGTGTCTGGTTGCGTTTACGAGTTGGATGGGAACTAGAAAAGATTGAGCATACGGATGGAACCCAGCCCCGGTACTCGGGGGGGGACTGTCGCTCGACATATCGAACGGGGGTCAAGGAAGACTTCGTGATCGGGGGGTTCCTTGAATTCTTCACTTCCAGGTTCGACGTGGACCACCGCAACGCTACATGGACATCGCCCTGAAGAATTCACTTGCGTCGCCCTCCATTCCCTTGTTCAGACGCAATGAGAGAGAGAAAAGCGAGCGGAGCCGGCTACTGCATGGCGAATGACCGAGTCAAAGCAATTGATGTGATGCAACCTTGAAGTTGCGAAGTTGAAGTCGGGGTTTCGATCCGAGGTTTGGCCAAGTGACGACCGAGTCGCGGACGGCGCGACTCTGAAAGCTCCCGTCGCGAACCGCTGCAGTGCATGGAAGCTTCATTAGTGCAAGCTTCAGGGGTCTCAATCACCGCCCCGCTCATTCCCGCTCATTCCATCTGTTCTGGTTCTGCGATTGGGCTGTGCGCCGCGAACGACCGGGGGAACTCTGGCGGGGCCGGGCCAGGCTCCAGCCCCAAACGACGTGACAGGCCACCCCTGTCCACCCTGCGATGGTAGAATGGGTGCTGGAGCAGTTTCCCGTTCTGGACGTTGGGGTGCCGTCGTCGTCATCATCCATTCCAGGTTGAATTACCCCCCCAACGGAGCTTCGTCCTCCAACGACACGCGCCGCGCAGCCTAATGGCGGCTTCTTGAACGAATTCAAACCCGCCATTTCATGCTCCCAGCCTGCCGACGAAGATGAGGGGAGGCACAGGGCAGAAGTTCGAGGCGGCAGCGACCATAATCGCGGGCGTCGCGTCCCTCGCCGCGACTTTGATGTCCATCGTGTACGCAACCTTCCCCCCTCCCTTTGGTCGATTCTGCGCTGGCTGGCTGATTGATCGCTGACGCTTTTCTTGAAACAGGTCGATATGGCTACAGACGTAAGAAGCCTACCATGGAACGTATCCACCCCCCATGACCACCTACTTACCGCGACGACACAGCAAGAACTACCGGAAGCCGTTGCTTCAACGATACGTGGTCCGCATCCTGCTCATGTATGGGTCACTTGCTCTACCCCCCAATATTACCACCGTTGACATGTGTCTAGGGTTCCCATATACTCGGTTGCTTCCTGGACCAGCATGGTCTCCCGGACCGCTGCCGACTTTCTCGACCCTGTACGGGATATCTATGAGGTACGACTTGTCCCAGGAACATTATATTATACCGCGCAAGCTCATCTCTCTCCTAGGCCTTCACCATCTACACCTTCTTTCAGCTCTTGATCAACTACCTCAGTGGCGAACGGGCCCTCATCATCATGACGCACGGCCGCGAACCGGTTCACCATCTCTGGCCGCTCAACCATGTACTTCCTCGTGTCGACATATCCGACCCGCACACGTTCCTCGCCATAAAACGCGGCATCTTACAATATGCGTGGCTAAAGCCAATCCTCTCCCTAGCAGCCATCATCATGAAGGCGACTGGGACGTACCAGGAGGGCTATATCGGGCTCGGGTCGGGCTACTTTTGGAGCGGCATCATCTACAACATCAGCGTCACCGTCAGTCTCTACTCGTTAGGCCTGTTCTGGGTTTGCATGCACGACGACCTGATACCCTTCCGGCCGATGCCCAAGTTTCTCTGCATCAAGCTCATCATCTTCGCCTCGTACTGGCAGGGTTTCTTTCTCTCCATCTTGGTTTGGCTGGGCGCCATCCCGGATCAAGTCGAGGGGTACACTCCCGACAACCTTGCCGCAGCCATCCAGGACTTTTTGATCTGCATCGAGATGCCAGCCTTTGCTGTTGCCCACTGGTATGCCTTTTCATGGCAAGATTTTGCCGACAACAGGATTGCTTCAGCGAGGATGCCCGTCCGGTATGCCGCCAGGGACGCTTTTGGCATCCGCGACCTCATTCAGGACTCAAAGGAAACCTTCCTGGGTGACAAGTATGGCTACCGCATTTTCGACTCGGGAGACAAGATTATGGCCCATGAGGCCTCCCGATCACGGCTGGCCCGGATCAAAGAGGGTATGCGTTATGAACGAGGCGGCAAAGGAAAATACTGGATACCGCGACCGGACGAGATCAACCAAACCACGCCGCTCTTGGGTGCTAATGGCGGGCCCAGCAACAGGAGCGGGTCTCTCTCTCCACATACCAATAGCCTTGATGAGCTTGTGCTCGACGCTGACGAAGAGCTTTTGTATGAGAGCGCGAGGAAACTAGAGTACGGGGATTGGAATGTGAGTGGCCGGTTGTTCCCTCTTTTTTATCCCGCTACCCCGTCAACTAACAGTGTGCCTACTAGTATCCGGTCATAACAGCAAGTGAACCAGCGAGCGAGCGGTATATGTCACCACATCCCAGTCTCTACCAAAACACGCCTACTGGCAGTTTCTATCAGCGCTCCTCATCAAAATCGGTTCCGACTCTCGATCCAGATGCGCCTCTGGAGAGACGGAAAAAGCAGGCCCCGGAAGGTCCTCAAGCGGGAGTCGGGGACAAAAAGGGCAAGAAGAAAGCGCTCGCTGATGCTCAAAGCCCCAGCTCAACTCACGAGACGGGCAAAGACCCTCTTGAAATTGCCTATGGTCCCACAATTGGGACGCATCCAGAGATCACAAAGGATGACTTTAAGGTTGACACAGACAGCGGACCGCACAAGCCTCACCAGGAGTCAGCGAGGCAAAGCGGGCAGAGTCACAGCTTGCCCGAAGACGACGGCCCAGCAGGGGAGGGATCCCGCTCAGAAGCCGAGGGCGAGACCAACAGAAGCGATCACAACCCGAGTCCGCACTACGGGGCAGACGGAGAGGACGAGTTTCAAAACGTGTGGGGAAGGTAAAAATCCAGCCATCAGTTTACCTCGTTGCTTTTCTGAGCGTTGGTGTTGTTCGGACCGCCTTCTATTACCCATGCTTATGTGTATTGTACATACATGGATGGATCAAGCATTGCATTGGAGTTGTTGATTGGGATATCTCTAGCAGGTTGATTGGTGCGGGATTGTACAATGTATATGGGGGGCATTCATCAGTTTACTTTCATACCCGGTATCAAGCGAAATCTCACACAACACGAACGAGCGGGCGCATGAAAGTTGGAAACTCCTCGTTGCATTAGCGGACCCATTTCTCCACAGGTTGCAGCGGCAGGCGAGCTTCCGTCACGCCACATGAATAACTCGGTCGCTGGATAAAAAGTAGCGCTTTCCATGGTATCGCCCGGCGTGTTATGTTGCTGTGCTGATCAGCTGCTCGACACGGCATGAGCCTAGGTAGGGAGGTAGTTCTGTCACGCCGAACGGCTCATGGCTCATGGCTCATCTATAACCCTGCCCGTGCACTGTCGCCGATTGGTAAAACCGGTCGGTCGACTACGTCAACATAAGCGGGCCCAAGCTCCCTTTGCTCATGAAGAGCTCCAGCAGGCAATTCAGCTTAAAACAGCTCATGACACTGCTGTGACAGTCTTTGGTACCGCTCTAGTTCCTTCCCGTTGATTTTCCCACGAGAATTGGAGCTACTTGTATTAATCGGTTTTGATTCGTGAGGTGAGTGCATTGTTCAACCAAGAAAAATATTCACTTGCCGCGGGGTTCCTGTTCTGCCCGGATCGTCGGAGAGGGGCTCGGAGGGGCAACAGGGCTTGACCCTCGCCCTGGTCGGTTGCATCAGCCGACGCACAAGTCGCAGGGGGGGCCAATGGAGGGGCTGCAAATCGATATCGCGTTGCCCCACCGTTTCTTTTACCCCTCCTCCCCCCCGCTGCCCGTTCAGTTTTTCTCTCCCGCAACCGCAATAAAGGCGCCGGAGCAGCTGGCTTTCCAAATTCCACTGTCCTTGACGCCTTTCTTCTCACCAGCCTTCTCCTGTTTCTAGCTGTCGGTCTGGGGCTGATAGCTGATCCACTGAGCAGGACTGCGGGAACCTATCGCGCTCTCGGGTTCGCCCAACCTACCTTTAGCCTACCTACCTCTGGGAAGGAAAAAAAAAAATCTCTGCTCCGCGGGATTCTTCACCAAACATCCCATTTTAGCAGGTCACCGTCAATACCGCCAAAATGGTCAAGTAAGTAGTCCCCCATCGACCTCTCCTCGCTGCCTTGTCGCTCCCAGGTCGAACTGCTTTGTCGTATCGTTCTTGGGAGCGCGACGGGCGGGTTTGGAACGTCGCTACCCCGCCCGGAGATAAGCCAGGCGCCCCCCGGTGGTTGTGGTTGATGAAGGTATTGACAATGGCTCCTCAACAGCTTCACGGTCGATGAGATCCGTCTCTTGATGGGTAAGTCATCGCTGGCCGACGACAGTCACGCACGCATGCCGGCCCCATGCTAACTCGGTCGCAGACAAGCCCACGAACGTGCGCAACATGTCCGTCATTGCGCACGTCGATCACGGCAAGTCCACCCTGACCGACTCCCTGCTGGCCAAAGCCGGTATTATCTCCTCCGGCAAGGCAGGAGAGGCTCGGGCAACAGATACCCGAGCGGACGAACAAGAACGTGGTATCACCATCAAGTCGACGGCCATCTCCCTCTACGGCACCCTGCCCGACGAGGAGGATCTCAAGGACATTGTTGGCCAGGCATCGAACGGTAGGGTCCTGCTCCAATTGAGCCAATTCGGGCCGCAGCAGCAGAAGAATGCTAATGGTTCGGCGCAGGCAAGGACTTCCTCATCAACCTGATCGACTCTCCCGGTCACGTTGATTTCTCCTCCGAGGTCACTGCCGCTCTCCGTGTCACCGATGGTGCTCTCGTCGTCGTCGACACCGTCGAAGGTGTGTGCGTCCAGACCGAGACCGTGCTCCGGCAGGCCCTCGGTGAGCGCATCAAGCCTGTTATCATCATCAACAAGGTCGACCGTGCGCTCCTCGAGCTCCAGGTCACCAAGGAGGATCTCTACCAGTCCTTCTCTCGTACCATCGAGTCGGTCAACGTCATTATCTCGACCTACTTCGACAAGGCCCTCGGTGATGTCCAGGTCTACCCCGACAAGGGCACCGTCGCTTTCGGCTCCGGTCTCCACGGCTGGGCCTTCACCATCCGCCAGTTCGCTACCCGGTACGCCAAGAAGTTTGGTGTTGACCGGAACAAGATGATGGAGCGTCTCTGGGTGAGTATTCCTGCCCTTTTTTGTGCGCTTCGGGGCCTTCTCTTGCTAACAGAACGTAGGGCGACAGCTACTTCAACCCCGCCACCAAGAAGTGGTCCAAGTCTGGCACCCACGAGGGCAAGCATCTTGAGCGTGCCTTCTGCATGTTCATTCTGGACCCCATCTTCAAGATCTTCTCCTCGGTCATGAACTTCAAGAAGGAGGAGATCGCCAAGCTCCTCGAGAAGCTCGAGCTCAAGCTTTCCGTGGAGGACCGTGAGAAGGAGGGCAAACAGCTCCTCAAGGCTGTCATGAAGACGTTCTTGCCGGCTGCCGACTGCCTGCTGGAGATGATGATTCTCCACCTCCCCTCGCCGGTCACCGCTCAGAAGTACCGTGCCGAGACTCTGTACGAGGGCCCCCCCGATGATGAGGCTTGCATCAGCATCCGCGACTGCAACCCCAAGGGTCCTCTCATGCTCTACGTCTCCAAGATGGTGCCGACCACCGATAAGGGCCGCTTCTACGCCTTTGGTCGTGTCTTCTCCGGTACCGTCCGCTCTGGCCTCAAGGTCCGCATCCAGGGCCCCAACTACACCCCCGGCAAGAAGGATGATCTCTTCATCAAGGCCATTCAGCGCACTGTCCTCATGATGGGTGGCAAGGTTGAGCCCATTGACGACATGCCCGCCGGTAACATTGTCGGCCTGGTCGGTATCGATCAGTTCCTGCTCAAATCCGGTACCCTCACCACCAGCGATACCGCCCACAACATGAAGGTCATGAAGTTCTCCGTCTCGCCCGTCGTGCAGCGGTCCGTCCAGGTCAAGAACGCTCAGGATCTGCCCAAGCTCGTCGAGGGTCTCAAGCGTCTGTCCAAGTCCGATCCATGCGTCCTGACCTTTTCCAACGAGTCTGGTGAGCACGTTGTTGCTGGTGCCGGTGAGCTCCACCTTGAGATCTGCTTGAAGGATCTCGAGGAAGACCACGCTGGTGTTCCTCTCATCATCTCGGACCCTGTCGTCCAGTACCGTGAGACCGTCGCTGGCAAGTCGAGCATGACTGCCCTCTCCAAGTCGCCCAACAAGCACAACCGTCTCTACATGGTTGCCGAGCCGTTGGACGAGGAGCTTAGCAAGGAGATTGAGAACGGCAAGATCACGCCTCGCGATGACATCAAGACTCGTGCCCGTCTTCTCGCCGACGACTTCGGCTGGGATGTCACCGATGCCCGCAAGATCTGGGCTTTCGGTCCCGACACCAACGGTGCCAACTTGCTCGTCGACCAGACCAAGGCCGTCCAGTACCTCAACGAAATCAAGGACTCTGTCGTTTCCGGCTTCCAGTGGGCCACGCGTGAGGGTCCTGTCGGTGAGGAGCCCATGCGCTCGGTCCGCTTCAACATCCTGGATGTCACTCTGCACGCCGATGCCATTCACCGTGGTGGCGGTCAACTCATTCCCACTGCTCGTCGTGTGCTCTATGCCGCCACTCTCCTGGCCGAGCCCGCGCTTCTTGAGCCCGTCTTCCTGGTCGAAATCCAGGTGCCCGAGCAGGCCATGGGTGGTGTCTACGGTGTCCTTACCCGCCGGAGAGGTCACGTCTTCAACGAGGAGCAACGCCCCGGCACTCCTCTGTTCACCATCAAGGCGTACCTGCCCGTCATGGAGTCTTTCGGCTTCAACGCCGATCTGCGCCAGGGCACCTCTGGCCAGGCCTTCCCCCAGTCCGTCTTCGATCACTGGCAGGTCCTCCCTGGTGGCTCTCCTCTGGATTCTTCTTCCAAGGTTGGCCAGATTGTTCTGGACATGCGCAAGCGCAAGGGTATCAAGGTCGAGGTTCCGACCGTCGACAACGTAAGTTTTGACCCTGTCCTTGATCAACGTCAACTGCTAACAAGATGTCCAGTACTACGACAAGCTCTAAACGGCTCCTGCCAATTGGCGTGTAGCTCGCTGCTCCGTGCCCTCGGCATCATAAGAGCCGAGTCGCTGGGGCTGTTCTCGGCGGCTGGCACAGATTCCAAGAGCATGGAAGCAGGGCAAAACAGGAGGGGCCGTGGAAAAGCCAAACCCACGGAGAGTCACTGGTGCCCAAGCCCTCTAGCCATCTTACGCTCGGCCTGTTTGTAGTGACGTGGAAATGATTTACTGCAGTTGACCAAATATCTCTTGCCTTTGGTGAAGTGTTGTGACCTGTGTGATAATTTGGTATATATATCCAAGTGCGAGCTGCCAAGCTGTTTTGGGAATGTAAAACGGTCCGCTATCTACCATGTAGTCCCAACCAACCCCAACCATACCGACCTACCGACTTACCATCTAGACTAGATTCCTAATCGAATTTATCGCCAACCCAACCTGCACTTCTCTTCCATATCCATCACCAAAAAATGCACCTCATTAACACACACACTTATCATCACATCTCCCGCCTCCGTCTCCTCCTTTTGTCCCGTCTCTCAACACATCATATACATTACATACCTTCTTACCCTGATCGATCAAATCATACCACTTCCCCCAAGTCCAAGTCCAAGCTACTGCTGCTGATGCTGTTGCTGTTGCTGCTGCACGCCCAGCGAGCGAAGACGCTGGGATAGGAGCCCCTCTGTCGCTGCCGCCGCGCCGTAGCCGCCGCCGCCACCACCACCGTTGCCACTATTGTTGTTCTGGGTGCTGTTGTTCAGGGTGGTGGTGGTGGTGGTGCCTGTGCCTGTGCCGTTTGCGTTGCCGCCGTAGCCGACGTCGCCTTTGTTTAGCTTGTCGTAGTAGGTGTTGTGGACGCTGGTGGGGTTGGTCATTTCTAGGCCTGGCATTGGCATTGGCATTGGTGTTGTTTGCATGGTGGTTGTACTTTGTTCAGTCTGGTTGCTTCTGCTGCCAGCCACCTCCTGGTAGGCGGTGGGGAGGGTTGTCTGGAGCCTTTGGCCTGTCTGCTGGGCTAGGAGTGTCGGGTCGTGGTGATGATGCGTCTCTACTGCGTGAGATGGCGGTTGGTGGGCATGGTGGTGATGGCTCCCATGGGAAAAGGGAAACGCGAGGCTGCGTCTGCGGAAGCCGCGCTCTACGGCCGCGTTGGCGGATATGTTGTTGTTGCTGTTGGCGGCGGCGTGGCTGTCTTTCCCACCCAAAAGAGGAGGGTGCATCACGCGGATGGGCTTGTAAGGGGTAAAGCGTGGGTCCGGATATGTCGCCTCGTTGCGCAGCCTTTCTTTGCCGTCCGGGACGCGGTTGGCAAAGACCACGCGGATGGATTTGTAGAGGTAGTGGCGGCCCTTGGAGGGGCAGCAGATGTGCAGGTGGATGAGGTAGCGCAGGGTCGGGCGGTCGGAGCCGGTGTCCTTGGTAGCGGCCATGTCTGCTTCGACGATGGGCCCGGTTGAATAGCTGCGCTGGCGGATAAAGGTTTTGGTGCCGGGCTCCATGCCGGTTAGGTCGTACGGTACCAGAAAGAGCTTGACAGCGGTCTTATTTTGGTTTTTGATGATGATCTGGAGCTGCCCTTTTTCTGGAATGCGGTACCCGCCGCCCGGGGGTGCCTTGAGTGATCTGGAGGGCCGTTTTGATTTGCTGGCTTTGGAGACACCACCCTCGCCTTCGGAGCCCTCGGCTGGGCTGTCGTGGGCCGGCGGCCCTTCTTCTCCCGCGCCCTTGAGATCTTGGTACCGGGATTGCAGCTTCCTCTTGGCCCGCTGCCCCTCCTCGGGATTTGGCAATCCATTCTCGAGGTCTATCTGTCCCACATACGGACTGGGCCCATCCTCCATCTTGCTCCCCCCACTGGAGGTGCCGGCATAGTTGTAAAAGACGGCAGAAAAAGGCAAAGTCACATGGGCTGGACACCGTAGGCTCGCCTTGCACTTCCCAAGGCCCAATACCCCGATCTGTGCCGTGAATTCCAGGGGCTTGGAAGGTGTTGTAGACATGCGGCCTCTGAGGATGCTTTCCTCGTAGGATCCTACCATAGAGGCATGGTGCAACGGTGAGGCTTCCGAACCGAAGGATGGCTGCCGGGACCGGAAGAAGGATGCGGGCGTTTGTGGTGACGTCCCGGTGAAAGAGATGCTCGGTGTCGAGTTCAAGGATCGCCGGGGCTGATGCGCTTGGTATGGGTAGGTGCTCTCGCGGCGGAGGGGCGATTGTCTGTGGCTGGCAGCGTTGGCAAACGGAGAGTGGCCCAGGTTGAGAGTATGACGCCGAGGGTTGCGAGGACTATTGGCGTCGATGTTGAAGCTGTTGAGAGGGAGTGTCAAGTCAAGCTCCTCGTTGCTCTCTGATTGAACCAGTGGGCTCGTCGGCGGCTGGTAGGCAAAGCTCGACGAAAGGGAAGAGCTTAACGAAGAAGGGCCGGACTTGAAGGCCTCTCGCCTATAGCTCGCTGCGCCCTGGCCGAAGTTGAATGGCGTGTAGTCCCTTGGGGGGGATGCGCTCATCCATCCGGCGCGGGCCGGGCCAAAGTCACCTTCATCATCGGGAATGATGGTATCATCGGCATCCACAGTACCTGGAGATAGCTCTACCGGCGTGAAGTTGCCGCTGTGAAGAGCTGATCGCGGACGTTCGATATCTAGCCCATTCCGTAGAGGGGAGTCAATGGTTTGCTGGCCCTGGACTGCATCTTGCTTATCGGGGGTTATTGTGGGCGCAGGCAACAAGCCTGGTGAAGCTGGACCTGCCGACTGAGGTGTCCTGGGCGGCGAAGAGCCCTTGTTCTGATGGAACAATGATTCCAACTAATGCTCGGTTAGCCGTGGACTCTCATGGTGTGTATGTATGGCTTGAGATTGCTTTAGACGTACATGACGATTAGGGACCCACGTAGGACTCTCGCCTCTCTTTAACCTCTCGATGAGTTCAGCCCGGTCAGAGACGGCATGAGAGACGGTGTCGTGAGGCGTGGCCGGCCTGGGAGGGCTGTCTGGGAGGGGCCCTTCACACAAGTCGGTCCGGATGCTCTCCTCCGAGTGACGGTGAGTGAGCCATCTGCGGGTTCCTGGCGGCGTCTGTATTGGGATCGGAGCGGAATCAGGATACCGAGTCTCGGAATCTCTCGGCTGTTCGTCTTCATGTAACATGGGCATTTTGAGAGATGACGGTGTGGGCTCCCCGCCGGGCCGCTCAAGTCAAACGGGGCCGGGCTGGGGAGATGCTCTGTATCAGGTTGAGATTGGGCTTGGTCGTTGTTGGTTGGTCGGTGGTGTTGGGCGAGAGCGAAGGCGGATGAGTCGAGCACGAGGCGGGATCGTCACCTTATGTCATTCAAGGTGTCCATACTCCATAGCGGGGACCGCACAGGGCTCGCCCGTCTCGGGACGTTTTGTGTCCGTGTCCGTCCACCCGTTCGTGGCCGTTGGGGTTCTTCCAGGTTCTCGCTGGAAACAGTATTCCGTAATCCGTACTGTGCGTGTACTAGTAAATCATAAACCCGCAATGCATTCGTTGTTGTCAGGTCGAGGCTCTACAGCATCCGACGACGTCCCTGGTTGAAACGGCCAAAAGTCGATGATTGTGACGGTAGTATGGGGTGGCGGTGTTGACGGGTGGTGGTTTGTGGGAGGTAACGAGTGGGCACAGACAGTCACACGAGGAGGTCCAACGGGCAACGGCCAACGGGTGATCGCGTCAAATCAAAGAAAGACGCAGGGTTTGCGATCTGCACTGTGTGAACAGGGACTTGCTCCTTTGGTTGCGTGCTAGTCAAGTCGGGTACAAATCGGGCAGGGTATAAATGCAAGTACGAGAACACGCGGCATGTCCCTTGGCTCAAACGTGACGGTTGTGGGAAGACGCCGGAGAGAAGTTCCAGATGGACCGAGTGAAAGCGGTTGCATTAGTTCGAAGGCGACTGCACCTGGGTCATGGTTGAGCAGCCGGGCCGGGGTCCATTGAACTGCCGCTCCACACCGTGCAACTTAAAATACCTACATACAGCAGAGCCGAGAGACCGATCCTAAATGAGACAGTGGCCTGCATCAGAGGAGCACCGGCTCTTGGTTAAGCAATCCGGCTTTATCGTGGTACCAAAACCCAAGTTGGGAAAGATGTGTGTCACCGCCACTCGGGCTGTATGTACACAACCCGAGCTTCGCTGATGATGAGCATGTTCTAGGATTACCGGTTCCTGTCTTGGTGGGTGGCATCGTGAGCTTGCACTTCCTCCGATGCATGAAGTCGTCCAAAGTTGTGTGGAGCGACTGAGACAAGCTGCATCCATCCCTTCTCAAGAAGATGATGCTGAGGTTGAGTGCGTGCATGAAGCAGAAAGTTTAAGTACCGATGACGGGGTGTTTGCGTGAGCATGAGTGGGACCTGACAGGGGTCTGCCTCTCTGGCCCTCTCACCGCCCACCGCGATAACGGTCGTCCCGCATTCGTTATCGCAAGCCCCCAGCCAAAAATTAATTGATCGCTTGCAGATCGAGGAACTCGACAGACAGACAGACAGACAGACAGACAGACCGACCCCGCAACATCAGAAATCCGCAACAATGTCTGCGAAGCGCCCTCGTGACGAAGATGCCGGCCCTGGGACAGGCGGATCCTCTGCGCCCGACGATGCCAGGAGGCCAAAGAAAGCCAAACACGGCTTCCGCGTTGGACCCGATAACCTCCCTGACGGTGCCTGGCGCCGAAAAGGTAGCGACAGCCCTCCCCTCGCGCCAATCATCATGACCGTTACTGACTTGCGGCTTGCCATTTGCAGTGACCAAGATCAAGAAAGACCTCATCACCAAAGCCAAAGTAAAGAAGCAATACGCCAAAATCAAGGCAGAACACCAAAAGCAGGCCGCCCCCACACTCCCAACCGAAGGCGACGAACCCACAGGACACCAAAACGACCATGACCAACCCGCCGAGGCGCAAGCACAGATCCACCCCGAGCGACAAGCCATGCTCGATGACCCGTCATCCCATCCAAACCAGCAACAACAAGCCCCAGGCGACGCCGACCCCGACGGCAAGCCCTCCTCCCCACAACGGCGGCAAGAACGACGCCCGAGAAACCCCCGAAAACAACAACGACCCGACTACTACACCAAAGAGCTCGCCGCCGCCGAGCAGGCCAAGCAGCAGGCCGAGGAGCGCGCCGCCGAGTTCGCCCGGCGCGAGCAAGAGCGCCAGCAGCGCATTGCCGAGCGGGAGCGCTACCAAAAAGCCATGGCCAAGGCCAAGGCGCCCGGGAGGGACGGGAAGCCCAAGGTTGGGAAGGAGGGGAGGGTCTTGCTAAAGAGGGTGATGAAGATCATGGGCCCCAAGTGAACCAAGAGATGGAGCCACGCCCTGTTTGTGTGGACATGTTGAAGATGTGATATGATACCCCCCGGGGCCCGGGTCCCCTGAGGATGCAATGATGGGGATAGCGCGCGCACGAGAAAGAGAGCAATGTTGGTCGGTCTAGGAGAGAGATATTTGGTGGAAACGGGAACAAAAGTTCGCGCTTTATTTCAATGGATAGTATACTGGACGGACGTGCCATATCAAGCGACGAATGAATGGTTTTCTCGTCAAAATAATCTGCTGATATATAACCACCACCAAAAAGGGTACAAGAGAAGTAGCACAAAAACAGGGGGAATCATTACCAGAGTCTCCCTCAGCAGCACTCCCTCAGACTCTTCAAGATACACTCAAAAGAAACGGGGAATCGAACTAGGTATTAAAAAGCAGAATCGCAAGTAACAAACGGATTTCTCTCGCTCAATACCGTCCGTACCAAAACAACTCTCATAACAAAAGAATACCACTCCTCCCAAACACCGACCGCTCCCCGGCCTAGTGTTTTTGTTCGCAAAACAAGCAAAGGGGTGGTGGGTGGGGGGTCTCTCTCTCTCTGAACAAAGCTCAAGGTATATACAAATCATGAATCGCAAAACAAAGCAACGTCTCTTCAAAACACCACCCATCGCATCGCATCGCAACCATCCATTCATCCTTCCTGTGGAACACGCTTGATTTTGATTTCCCACGGCTAAGGCAAAGGCAAGGCCAAGGCCAAGGTAAGACTCTCAAAGAGAACAGATCATGCCTCGCCAAAAATGACATGGCTATTCTCAATCAAGAACTGCACCGCCAGATTCTTGGCGTGCATGTCCGTCATTTCCTTCTCCAGACTGAGTTCGCGCATGATGGTGGGCGCAAAGACGACGGCCAAGTTCTTGGGGGACATCTATAGCATACAAGCGTTAGCTACGAAGGACAAAAAGCTAACATGCCACCAGCCAAGCAGCAGCAGCAGCAGCACTGTTGAATATGATGATGATGCCAAAAAAAAAAAAAAAAACACATACCAGGTTCTCTCGTTCCCTGCCGGCCACCCGGACAAGGTGGAACATGAGGAACTCGAGGCAGTCGCGGTGCTTGGGCGGGAGCATGTTCATGGTCTTGCTGAGGTGTGCGCATCGCTCAGTCTCGTTTTGTATCACTGCAACAAAAGAAGAAGAAAAAGTCAGTATTCAAGGGTATTATTTTCAATTGACAACGAACGGTGCGGCGTTTTCTTCTTTTTGTAGCAGTTGGTGGTAGGTAGTGAGTGAGTGTGCACTTACTATTCGACTCGAGGATCCGGTCATAGACCTCAAAAGTAAGCAGCGGGGTGGGCAGCTTGCGGAAGTACTGCTTCAGCACGCTCGTGACGGCCGTGATGTCGAGCGAAGGGTCCGAGATGTCAAAGTCTTCGGTCTTCTCAAAGCCCTCCTGGATCGTCTTGACGAGCGAGTTGCCGCCGGTCTTGCGGTAGATGCCCTCAATGTCCATGCCGCGCAGCTCCACCTCTTCGATGCAGCGCGTGACAACGCTGGGGATTTGG
Source organism: Chaetomidium leptoderma (assembly GCA_033296705.1). NCBI lineage: Eukaryota > Fungi > Ascomycota > Sordariomycetes > Sordariales > Chaetomiaceae > Chaetomidium > Chaetomidium leptoderma. The sequence goes on along the minus strand of MU856866.1, from coordinate 18,160 downwards.
CGGCGCTCATAGTCGCCCCGCTCGACCAGGTCGGAGCCGAAGAGCGTGCTCGGGGCTTCGGCGGCGGCGGGGGTGGAGACGTTGTTGACCGACATTGACTTGAGCGGCATGTTGGGTTTCTTGCTGCTGAAGAAGCCGAATCCTTGTCGCGAGTTGTCGGCGGTCCCAACCCGGTTGGGCCCGCTCGGAGGACCCACGGTGACCGGGGACTCGACCTGCGCGACCGTCATATTGTAGGGGAGGCCGATGCTGTCGCCCGTCAATCCTTGATGTTGTTGCGCCGCTTGCTGCGCCCGATACTGCTCCTGTTGCTGGAAGGCGCCGGCCGCGCGGTTGATTCCCTTGGAGATGTTGTGCGCGACTTTGCTGGAGCCCTTCTTCCAGTTGAATTTCTTCACCTGGCCCTTGCGGATATTGACAACAGTGGGTCCCTCCAAGACTGGCTCCTCGGCATCGGTACCGACCATGGTCGTACCCGTCTGCAGACTGGTTGCATCCAGGTTGACCGACGCCGACGACATGCCCTTGGCGTGGCCGTAGATGCCCAGGCCATTGGGCGGCATCCTCATGTCGCCATTGTTGATTTGCTGCTTGAACCGCTCCTGGATCTGGTGCGTCAGGTCGTTGTTCATATCGGCCAGCTGTGCGTTCTTGGACGAGAGCTGCTCAAACTCGAGCAGCGCCTGGTCTCGGTCGGCCACGGCCTGGGCCTTCTCCTCCAGAAGCTCGTCCCGCTCGGCGTGGAGTTGCTCAATGGCGACCGCCATGCTCTGCTTGACCTTGTCCAGTTTCTGCACAAACTCCTTGATGGCCGAGTCTTCCAGCTCGCGGGGGTCGATGGGTTCGTTGGTCTTCTTGGCCCGCTCCACGTACCCGGCAAGCACCTCGATCTGGCGAATCATGATCTCGGTCTGCGTGTCCAATACCGATACCGTCTTCCTCTTCTCGATGAGCTTCTTATTCAAGCTCTTTAGGTCCTTCTCCGTGTTGAACTGCCGTTCGAGCTCCGCGACGCGCTGTTCCGAATTCCTGAGCTGCCGCTTCAAGAGTCCCGTGTCTTCCTGGCCACCACCCCCCGACGCCGATATGGGGCTGCTGATGTTGTTGTCACCGTCCGGATCCTCAGCAATCGGTGTTCTTGGCCAGCGGGGAGATGCAGCGCCTCTAGTGGTCTCGCTCACACTCCTGCTATGGCCGAGCCTGGCGTGGCTGTTGCCCGCTTCGGCGCTGTTGTTCCGGCCATGTCGGACAGCTTTCGAAACCCGCCGCATGATCGATGACGATCCCTCGTCGGTACCCAGTATTCTCGCCATGTCTTCATCCATAGTAAAGTCCCCGCCCGCACTCCAGCGTGGCAGCTTGGGTGACACCTTTGGTTCTTGCGCTTCATTGACCGAGGTCGTTGGCTCCTTGGCGGCCTGAGCCGGAGGCTGAGGTGGCGGCCTGGGTTGCATGTACGTGTCGCTCAGTTTTGTCTCGGGTGCGGCTGGGCGTGGCGGCGGAACGAGGTCAGTGCCATTCACTGGTTTCGCCATGGTCAGCGGGTCCCTTTTTCCTCCTTCAGCGTATCCGGGCATCATCAGCTCACCATTTCGCGGCTGGTTCTGGGGCACTTCCTTCCGGGCGATAGGCGGCGTCACAGATGCTTCCGACCGGCTGGTGGACGCTGCGGAGTCAAGCGAAGGCCGGACGGCGTCGTCGTCCCTCCGTCGAGGGTCTTGCGGCGGTCTCGGCGGCGGCACCTTGTCGGCCTGGCCAGATTGGCGAGCGGAGTCGGTGTTTGTAGCATTGGAGAGAACCTCCCTATTCCGCGGGGGGGCCGGGGGTGCTTTGACGGGAGCGGGCACATCCAGCGAATTACTGGACAACGAGTTACTCCTGCTGGAATTGCCCAACCTCTTGCTCTTGGGAGCGTCTTGCAGCCTGAACTCTTCGTTAGGCTGCGTCTTTATGCTAGGCGCCTTCCCATCCTCAGCACTGGGCGAAACCTTGGGATTCCCGTTTCTTTTGGAGAGCTTCCGAGCCGGCCGGTCGGGCTGAGGGGCCTCATAGTCGGAAGATGCCTGTCTTCCCTTTTCCTGAAACGCGATGTGAGGCGTCGATGCCTGAGAGTCCACCCTCTTCTCTGGAGGAGGCTTCGGCGGCGTGAAATAGTCTCGCTCCTTGTTCCTCCTACTTGACTCGGTAAAAGCGTCCGACATGGACTGTGGAGTTAATGCCGGCCCAGGGCTAGGATCAAGCGCAACAGGAATAAAGAACCCCCCCTCAGAGTCCCCATTATTTAGATCCACCCCCGAGAAGATGGCCGAGTTTCGGTTGTGCCTGTACGTCGGGGCGGATGGTGCGAGGGACAGGTCCTTCGAGGGCTCTTGCGGCCGCTCTGGAGAACGATCCGGTCTTGAGCTGCTTCTAGAGGAAGACTCGTTTCTTCCATAGGCAGCACGTGGGCGCGGCGACAGCTCGGTCGGTGTATCGGAGTCGGGAGTCACGCGCTCGCTGGAGAATGCGATCGGAGGGACGGCGTTGGGCGGCAACGCGGGCAGCGACTTGTCCGTGATCATGGGGGAGACATCTTTTTCTCGTTGTTTTGCCTGCGCGGCCGCCTTTGATTTCTTCCGCCGTCTCGCCATGAGCGACTCGTGGCAGTTCATGCAAAAGATGCCGTGTGACGTCCTGGCATAGCGCAGATTCTCAATCTTCCTCTTGCAGTTCCTACAGCGGAAGCAGGTTGCGCAGAAGGCCTGGTCACCGGTCAGGATGGCGAGGTCCTCAATCTTATTCCCGCAGGCGCTACAGCTGTAGGTACAGTTGTTGCAGATGAGCGAGCCATCGCCGAGGAGGAGGAGGTTCGCGTCCGAGTCGAGCAATGTGTTGCAGGTGTTGCAGCGGAAGCAGTCAAGATGCCATCGATTTCCGGCTATCGGGTTGGTTAGTTACACGATATCACGACCCCTCTCCTTGTATTGCGAGTCAAGCATACCGAGTTCGAAGGCCTTCCCTTCTTCTAGGATCTGCAGTATCGCACAGTCAGAACGGGTCAGGGGACGACTCCAAGAGTGCTGAAACCCACCTCACCGCACCCTTTGCACGGGAACACATCATCCGCGTCCATGGGACTATCCAGATAGTCGTCCATGGCTGCTAGGGCGATCCGACGGCGTCGTTGGTTGTGGGTAGCCCCGCCGGCAGTGCGCTAGCTATATATGAAGCGGGAAGTTGGAGCTGGGGCGGCGTGCACGTTTGGCGATGCCGTGGTCGACGGTTGGGGCGCCGGGATATCGCATCAAGGGGCGGCTTTCCTTCCCCAGTCCAGCTCTATTTTGCCTAGCCGTTTGTGTTCGGCGCGGGGAGAAAGTGCGGAGGACGAGGAACAAAGAGCGGCCGTCGGTCGGGTGGGCGTGTGGCGTCGTTTGTAGCGTGTGTCGTCTTTTCGAGTGGAAAGAATTCGGCGGCGATCGCACAAGGGGGAGCGAGTGCCTTCGGGCTGGAACGCTGTCGAAGCAGGAGAAGGGCGTTTGTTCGCCGAGGGCGGGAACACGCACGAGCAGTTCGTCTTTGGGCGCGGGTGGAGCAAAGTCGCTAACGTTAATCTGCAACGACACAACCTCGCAGTGCGAAGGTGGGAGTTGGGGTCCGACTGGGAGCCCTCGACCGGCCTCTGTCTTTTATTTGTGTAGCTCGAGAATGTGGAAAATGGGAATGGGAATGGAGGTGCCTGGGCGGTGAATTTGGCTGTGCATTTCGCTGGCTGTGGCCAGTCTTGGGAACGCTGTTTCCTCGCCGAAATGGGCTGGCCTTGCAGGGCTCCTCCGCTGTTGAACAAGCCAAGGCCAGGGGTTCAGAACACTCCAGGGTGCCGTCAGGGGCAGCACAGGGGTGGGGCGGGAACCAATGGCAGCTTGACCCCAGAGCAGCGCCCAAGAGTCTCCATTCATAGCCGCGTCAGGAAACCCTTGTGGAAATGTGTCAATGGGTCCCGAATGGCGAGACCATTGCTCCATCCCTTGTGCCTGCAATTCAGTCCCATTTTTACTATGTAGGGGAATGCTTTGGGGAGAGTCCATCTGAATGTTTTCTCTCTAAACTTTTGAGTGGCCCCGTCTGCAAACGGTCTCTCTGAAACATGGGGAGAAACTTGAGACTGTTCTCGAAGCTACCTAGGTAACCTACGCACATGCCCAACTTCCTCATGATCAACGTTTCTCTCGGACTGGCTGCCGAAATACATCGTCTCGTCCGATAACTATTGACAAACAGGGGCAGTTCCTAAATCGCCCCCAAAGAGTCGTCTCACTAAACGCCGAGCCTGCTATGCCTCGGGCTTACAGAGTTGAGGTTACGCATCCATGCTGTCGGGAGGAGGGCGTGGAAGTAGGCTGCATGTGAGAGATTGGGCGCCCAACGGAAGCCCACGGTTGATTGCTCTGACACCTGCAGGCCATTAATAACCGTCTCGCTACCTTAATAATAATTAGCGGCGTTGATGGCAAGAATAGAAGTCAATTTGCGTACGGACACAAAGTAAGCATCAACCGATCTCACCACGCCCAGGCCTCGCCACCGCCAACAGACGCCCGTGTAACCCAATGCCACGTTGCTCGTCCGGTGCCCAGTGCCCGTCTCCGAGCTGTTTCCTCTCGACTCTCGTAGTGATGCAAATCCCGAGAAGGAAGCTCTTCGGTGTCGAGAACCGCGGCATTTGAAACTACCGCCTCCAACATGGACAGCGCCAAGTTGGACGTTCATCAGTTAATTAAAGGTGCCGGCAGGTTACACCACCCCGCCTCGTCCGCAAATACCCTGCATGTTTCATATCCCATCACTCCGATCATCGAAACAAAGCTGCGTGGCCTGGGACGCAGATGGGGCGGCCCTGCCTGGTGTTCTCCGGAGATATCAGCAGGTAATCGGCATCTGTCGCAAGCTTCCGTCTCTTCTTCGGCGGAATCCATGCCCGCGAACCTTTGGGGTCGGGATCGGCAGTCGGCCTGGCAGAGATCCCTGATAGGGACATCCGCTGCTTGGCGTTTCAGATAGACCCCCCGGCCCCTGTCTGTCCATTTTCCAGGGTCTGGGTGAGGAAGGTCAATCACACCCAAAACGACCGAAACTCAAGTGAACCACCAACATTTTTCAAGAGATGGGCTTTTGGGGCTGTATGTAGGGTATGAATTTGATGGATCGATGGATTAATGGGTTGATTCACTCAGACCAGCCAAACCTCGGGCCCGACTGCCTGTGAAGCGCGGCCAGTTCACTGGGCAGCATTATGAGGCGGATAAGATTCCATGACAATTCCTCTATTTCTGTCTCCATTCTTCCTTTCTTGTTCTTCCCGTTCGTACATACGCGCGCGCGTTGAGCACAGACGGACGGGACCGGGCTTCCGGGAAACGCTCAGACATCATGACAACCACGAACAAACCTCGCTACTAAGTAGGTAGGTAGGTAGGTATTGCTCAATCTCGGGAATAGGCGACCCGCACCGCGATTTGCAGCGGCACAACGGGGCGAGATGGACACGGGGCAGGTCAGGGGCACTAGTTCATATTCCCCGCCATCACCATTCCGGCCCCTGTCAATCTTGACGGCGAGTAACGGAGAATAAGCAAGGAAATGCTGTTGTTCAACGCCGGACGAGGACAGGTGGGAAGGAAAGGAGGCAAAGCGACTTCTCGAGACGTTATCCAGGAAAGGGCGAGAGAGGGGATCGGGGAGACAACAAATCAGATACTCAAACAAGGATCGAATACTGTATGTACATACTTTGTAGTCAGCTGCCTGCGCGGATCGAAACCCCCGACCCGGAAAAGGCGCATGTGTGAAGACCACCACCCACACGTGGTTACAGCACATGGAAAACAAGCACCGTCGATCTCCATGGCCCCCTGCAAGTTGTATTGTCATACTGGAATCGATCGAGACCGAGGACCAAGGCTTTGCGTAGCACCCAAGATAAGCAGCTGGAAAAGGAAACAGCACCGTCCATGACTGAGGTGTGAGGGCAACGCTGGATAGTTCAACAGTAACCTAGGGGATGTATGTATATCAAAGAACAGGCGGACTCCCGAGAACCCAAGAAGCCAACTGATCACAGCCGGCCAGATATCAAAGCCTTTCCCCATCGAAAAAGACAACCAGGACGCCCAACCCTCGCCGTCGTCCTTTTGGTGAGACATCCGACCGCAAAAACCATGACCAAGACGCCGCGCTACTACTTTCCGCTTTTCCCACCCTTCCACCACCCCCTTATGCTGCAGTGGTAGTAGTAGTAATAGTAATAGTAGTAGTACAAAACCTGTACCCCATCGAAAAATAAGAAAAATAAGGAGTGGCCGTCACAGTACCCTCTCTGCCATCGGCACCGTAACCAAGAAAACGGGAACAAGATTAAAAAGAAAATAGACCCACGACCGTGGAATGAATCCCCCCCCCTCCTTGACCCCCTACGCGGCCTGCCCAGCAACCGCCGCCGCCGCCGTCGCCCCCACCTCCCGCTGCCTCCTCACAATATAATACGTAATCAAACTCTTCGGATCCTCCTTGACCCCCTTCACCGCCTCCCAGAACCGGGCATCCCCGACCCGCGCATGCAGCGCCACACACAACAGCACGGCATCCATGCGCACCGCCGACTCCCGACTCTCCAGGCACCTGGCCGCCAGCGAGGCCAGCGCGTCCAGCTCCGGACCGGAGGGACTAAACGCCGCGCCGCGCGCGTCCATCATCTCGCCCAGGACATGCAGGCCCATACTCAGCGAGCGGTCCGTGCCAAGCGGCGGCGGCGGCGCCGCCGCCGCATCATCATGAACAACGTCGTCCATGGCAGCAGCGGCGGTGAGCAGCATGCGCGAGAGCACCAGGACAATCTCGCTGGCGTCGCCGAGGGCGGCGAGGTCGGCGGCCAGCAGCTCGAGGCCGCTGACCATGTGGGTGCGGCCGTCATAGGCGGCGCGGGCGCGCAGCAGGCTCTCGAGCCCGCGCGAGACGTGCGGCTGGAACGAGTGCCGCATGCGCTTGAGCAGCAGCTTGATGGTCGCGAGCACCTGCGCCTTGACGTCCTGCGCCTTTTCCGGCGACAGGTGGGCGAGCGGCGACTCGAGGAAGTCAAAGAGCCCCGACAACAGCGCGTCGAACTTATCGTCGGTGATAAGTGGGGTTCCTCCTTCGGTGCTGGACTTGGTGTCGCTGTCGCGGATGATGCCCTGCAGTTTGCGGAAGCCGTGGACGTCGAGGGACGTTTGTTGCACTTTGGAGATGCCGCTATCCAGGAGGCGCAGGTTCTGTTTGATCTTCTCCGGCGAGGGGGTGACCCCGTTGGACTCGCCGTTTTGTTGTTGCTGCGCGGCCTGCTGCAGGATTGCTGCGTCCTCATTGACTGGCCTATCTTCGAGGACAGGTCCGGTGAAGATGGGTTTCGGCGTGGCCTGTTGCTCTCCGGTGGATGGGTCCTCGTAAACCTCCAAAGAACTCGAGGGGCTGGGCGGCCCAGGGGCGGCAGGTTCAACAATCAGCGGCGGGGCAATCACTGGGCTTCTCCTAACCTGCTCGGCAGCCGAAACAATTCGAGGGGGGCTAGCCAACACCGCCGCCGCCGTAGGCGGGTTAAAAACCGGTGAAGGCGTGATTGTTGGACTCGTGTCCATTTGTTCGTCCTCAACTGGAGTCGCAGGAGGCAGTTCCTCCACAGGAGGCGACACCCTGGGGACCGTCATGGTCGGCACAACCAAGGTGAAATCTTCCAGCGACTTTGACGGGCTGCTTGAAGGTGGGACAACAATCGGTTGTATATGCCTTTGAGGGGTACTCCGAGGAGATGCCACACCCTTCGGTGTCCCCCCCCTCGCCGACGACGGAAGCTGCGACTCGCCTGGAGTCCCAGGTTGATACGGCCGGACCGGCTTAGGGACCGTCCGTTTTGGCGAGGAGTTGATCGATTTGGGCGTGACTGCCTTGGGCTTCAGGTGACGAGGAGGGCTGGACTGCTCATTTGAGGGCTGGTCATGGCTTCTAACCGAGTAGGGCCCCGCGGTGGCCGGTCGGGCAGCCATCTCAGGTCTCCTTCTCCCAGGTCTCACCGGAGCACCAGAGAGCCCTCCAGTGGAGCTCAGCATGGCCGGCTCTGGCCTTGTGCGCACCGCGGAGGTCGTGGTTGTCGCCGACGGTTGCGTTGGGCCCGACACCGTCTTGACGGGCGAGAAGTGCGACATAGCCGAACCTGGCCGGGATGGAAGGGCCTTGGTGGTTGTCAGTGCTCGCTTCTGGGCCAGCATAGCTTCCCGCACACTCGGCTTCGGGGGGCCCATTGTGCTCTTTGACAAACCCAGTCCAGGCCGCGCCCCCCCTTCCGGCTTCTTAGGCGAGTTGGGGTTGTTGGGATCATTCTGCAGCAGCCTTGCCGCGGTCGCATCGAGCCCGCTCATGAGAGCTTCGGCCCTGGCCGGCCAGATGCCGGCAAAGGTCCAGTAGGTCGCGCGCATCTTCTCCCTCACGCCAGGGTTGGCATCACTGAGGCCCTTCTTGATACACTTCTCGGTCAGGTCCAATCCGCCCGTGTGCTCGAGATGATGCTTGTGGTGGCCTTCCTTGTGCAGTATGGTCTTCAGCCACCCCGAGGCGTAGAGCCGCGGCTGGACGTTCTTATCCTGGCATGCGCCCCAGATATGCTGCATGATCCGGGCGTTGTAGGTAACCCTCGAGACGATGGTGTCGATGGTGGTATTTGCCTGTGAGGAGCTGATTTTCTTGGTCGCGGCTGCGACCTTGATGAAGGTCTGCATGAGCAACTCCACCATGGGGTCCATGGCTGGGCCGAGTGCCCTCGCCATGTCCTGGACCAAGCTGCAACCCTCCTTGGAGAGACTGGTGCGAAGCGAAATCACAGCCTTGATGATGCCGTCCAGCAGCGCGCGGAGCCCAGTGACGAAGTGATCGCCAAAGTCGGCCGGAGCATTGCCAGCCACGAGCCTCCGCAGTTTAGTCATGGCCTCCTCCCGCTTCAACCAGTTTTGCTCCGTCTCTCTGCCCTCGAAATGGGAGTGCATGTCTCTCAGAATTTCGTCGAGCTCGCGCGATGTGTTGACGTAAGATGGTTCTACTGCCTCGGATGGAACATCTGATGGCGCGGGGGTCACTGGACGGTTGGCCATGGACGATACGCTCGCAGCAAGAGCCGCACGGGGCGGCGGCGCAGATCGTGTAGGCCCTTCATGATCATCAGTCTGCGAGGCGGGAGCGGAGCTTGTGGGGATGAGCTCCTTGACGATGGCCTGTTCAATGGCCGGGCGAACCTTGAAGGTCTTTAGCTGTTTCTTCAAATCGGACTTGGCCGTGTTGGGCGCGGTCCTGGGTTTCTGTGAGCTGGTGTCATACGGGGCAAATCGTGGATGTGGGAGCGCGCGTACCTAAATAATTCTATGACTGTCGACTTGGCCACATCGCGCACCATTCCATCAGCGTCCTCAAGAAGCTCTATCAGGGCTGGGACGTAGCCTCGGAATTGGAGGCCGTGGTCTTGGTGCATCTAGACACTCTGATTAGCCCGTCGCCTATGTCACACACGGCACCACCTCCAAAGCATACCTGGAGTATCCACTGCAAACTGGCCTCCTTTGCCCTCGGGTTCTTGCCAACCATGGCGGTGTTGCGCACAGAGCGATCGACCTCGAGAGGTGCCACCTTATACAGCGTGACCAAGGCTTGTTGTGCCAGCTGGCGGAACTTCTCTTTCGGGTCCGCCAGCTTGTCGACAATCAGGGGCAGTGTGCGAGCGCCCTCCTTTGCCAGAATCTTGGGGTCCTGTCGGGCGAGTCGGGCGAAGAGGTGATTGAGCGCGGTGAAGCCGGCATTGACGAGGTGGGGATGCTGGGAGCCAGACGCTAAGCGCAGGGCTTCGAAGACCGGTAGTATACAGGTATCGGGGACATTTTGCTGCTTGATGCTCGACTTGATAGTGCTGACCTGCTGGACCTTGGCATCGACGGGGGCATCGGTGCGCAGGAAGGCGATGAGGTCGGCGACCTGGTCGTCGGTGATTCTTTCTGTCATTTTCGTCCCCAGAATGAGGATGCCGTCGTTGTTGGCGTCAAAATGGTGGTTGCTGTGGGAGGTGGGGGGACAGGTCAGGTTCTCAGTCGGCTGGATGTAGAAAAAGGGTACGGAATAGAAAGAAAACAAAACACAAATTGTGCTACGTTACGTAGATAACTAAGGTATTCTCGATCGCCACCGGCAGAATTTGAAAAGCAATGGACTTACGATAGGTCAGGGACAGCGCGCAGCCAAAAGGGGATGTCCGGGTTCGTATGCGCAAGATTGGGAGGGCGTTGCGATAATGGTGATGTTCGTCGGCGCAAATTAGCTCGGGCTGAGGTTGATTCAAGACATTGGCGCTGGGCACACTCACAATGTGATGATTAAATCAACCCGCCGAGCCCGCGTGGGACTTGCACACCCTTGTGCCTGGGCAGCAGGGATTGTTGACCAGGTCCCGCTGGGGAGGTGGGGCCATCATCACCTTACCAACGGGGGTCCAGCGTCCAACCCCGCAGTCCGTGTTGATGTTGCCCCGCGAGGGGTCAAGATGGAAGCCTACGTCTCAACTCACATTTGGTATAGGCACCGAGCTCACCATTTGCAGGGCGCACGAAGGAGGCATCAAAGAAACAGACTTGTGTTGATTGGGGGAACCTGTCTTGTTTTATTCTCACTGCTCTTCACGCTCGCTTGAAGTGTGAGACCTCTCACCTTTGCATTCACATCCCACATCCCAAAAGTCTTTGCTTCGTCCAAGAGTCTTTGTTTACCCCCCTTCCACGTTCCCTGACCCTTTGACCAGACTGAAAAACCTTGTTTTCTATCTTTTACCCGCCCCTTCTAATTATCTGCAATGACCCTCTGGGACCAAACGGAGCAGGTCGCTGATGGGCCGGCCGTGTCCACACCGTCCCCGGTTCCGCTGCCGGACCGGTTCAGGGACAATGCCAAACCGGGCCCGGAGCCGGCATCGGAGTTGGCATCGGGCTCGGCAGCAGCAGCCGCCGGCGCATCATTCCCGCCGCCCAAGCTCCGCCTGAAGATCCAGGACCTCGACCACCCCGGCGCCGCCAAATTCCTCGGCGCCATCAACGTGCCCACTGTATTCTCGGATGCCGTAACCAACGTCTTGCGTCTGCTCTACCGGTCACCCTCGGACAAGCACACCAATGCCCCGCCAACCCGGTCCGTGACGCTCATCCTGCGCGACATGGACGGTGTTGCATACACAACCGGGGTAAATAAATGCCCCCCCTCCCTCCCTCCCCTACTACCTTAGTCCTCCCTCCTCCTTGTCAAAACCCCCAACTTACTTACTCCTCCCCCCCCACCCTCCCCAAAAAGACCGACCTAGACAACGACCACAAAGAGATCCACTTCTCCCTCAACTACATCAACAGCATCCACCCCGCCTCCCGCCTCGCCCACGAAATCACCGGCGTCCTGACCCACGAACTAGTCCATTGCTACCAGTGGGACGCCCAGGGCACCTGTCCCGGCGGGCTGATCGAGGGCGTGGCCGACTGGGTGCGGCTGAACTGCGACCTCAGCCCGCCACACTGGAAGAAGGAGACAGCCGGTGGTATGTTTCCCTCCCCTCCCTCTGGTCTCTCTCCCACCCATGGTCCCATGGTCCCATTTCCCACGCAATTCAAAATTACAAAAACACAAAAACACAAAAATACAAAATTATATCACTAACACCTGGCTGGCCCCTTTCTTCTTGTAGACTGGGACAGAGGCTACCAACACACGGCCTACTTTCTCCACTACCTCGAGCTGCGTTTCGGCGAGGGGACGGTCCGGCGGCTCAACGACAAGCTCCGGCAGCACAAGTACAAGGCCGAGGTGTTTTGGCCGGGGCTGTTCGAGTCTTCGGTTGAGAAGCTGTATGGGGACTACGTCAAGAAGGAAAAGGATCACGACGAGGACTGCAGCAAGTGATCACCGTAGTAGGTAGGTAGGTAGGTAGGTAGGGCTAGGTTGGTAGAGAGTGGGGAGAAGAAGGTGGTGATGATATGATGATGTAGTTCAAATTGATAATGATATACCCCGTGGAACAGCGTCTATTTAAGCACTGGAGGCTTATCTAGGTACGTACACCTTCCATCGGGGAGGTCTGCACTGTAGCGAGCTTTTTCCGAGGCCGTATAGTGATACCGCTTACCCATGGCGGTAGCCGGCTGCCTTGAAAACCACAGCACCCGGTCTCCAAGTCACTCCACTCCTCTCGCCATTGTTACCCTATCCTATCCTATCCCAGCCTTCCACCCAACGCCCCGGAGCCTGATGATAAAACGCCAAGGGAGGTTGGTGGTGGTATCGCGTATGATAAAAAAAAACCCAACAAGACCGAAAAGAAAACCCAAATCAAAAAACCAGATCCAAAATCCATAAAAGCCCTATCTAGGCGCGCGCCGCACTCTCACTCTCACTAATGACGCTCCCCACCTCAGACCAGCTACCCGGCGTGGGTATCCCGCCCTCGGTCTCGCTCATGACGTCAAAGTCGGGCTCGCCGCTGGCCGAGACGACATCGTTGGCGACATCCACCACCGACGCCGAGTCGGTCGGGGTCAGCTGGCCCTCGCTGACCATCTCGGGCTCCGAGAGCGGCGCCTGCGGGGTGTTGGGCAGCGGCGAGTAGAAGCCCGTGTTGGACGAGTTCTGCGCCCACGCCTGGATCGACGCGTACGCGTCCTCGGCCGTGCGGTCGTCCTGCCCGGCCGTCATGTACTCGTCCTCGCCGAGCTCGCGGTCGAGCGTGGCGCTGCTGTTGCTGCTGCGGGATGCGGCGGCGGCTGACGTGTTCGCTTGCTCGGTTTGGGGTTGGGCCGTCTTCTGGTGCACTTCGCTCCAGGCCGTGCCGTACTCGCTGATGGGGGCGTGGGCGTCAAAGTCGAAGAGGACTTCGCCTGCCGCTAGGACCGGCAGGGCCTGTACGGGCGCGGGCTGCAAGGGAGACCGGACCAGCGGGGTGGCGTTGTAGATGTCGGACATAACTTCGTCGCGGGCTGGGGGGAGGAGTTGGGCGCGCTCTTCAAGCTCGATGCCATGCTCGTCGCCGAAGGGGTCGGAGAGGACGGCAGCGTTGAGGCCTCGCACGCCCTTGCCGTTGCCTCGGCGTCGGATAACGTTGGAGGAAGCCTGGTCCCAGGCGTTGGCTCCCGAGTTGTAGACAAATGTTCCGCTGTCGCTTGTGCGGTCGCGCTCGAGGAAGTCGTCAAAGCTCGAGCCGCGGGATCGCTGCTGGGGTTCTTGCTGTTGTCGTTGTTGTTCTTGTTCCTCGCGGCGCATATTCCAGTACATCAGCTCTTCCCGCTGCCTCCTCCTCGTTTCCTCGTCGGCGTCGACATCGTGGGTTTGGTAGAAGCCCTCGGCGTCTTCAGGGCGGTTGAAGCGAGGCTCTTGCGTGTTCGGGTCGACATTGTCACCGAGCGAATGGAGGGCGATAGCGATGCGTTGGCGGAGTTGTTCGGCTGTGCGGCGGACCTCTGGGATTTCGTAGATGGCAATGGCGGCTGCCACAACGACCGAGGCGGCGACGATGCCAACTGAGGCGAGGGCAGCTTGGTTAACTGGAGGCATGGCTCACAAGAAGAGTGGGGGCAAGCAGAAGAAGGAAGGTTGGTAGTAAAAGAAAAAGTGTAGGACTCGACGTCCGAGAAATGCCCTTTATGTTGTTGATGGCAATAGTTATTGGACTTTGAGGGAGAGATGGATGCGAGAATCAAGCAGAACCTGTGAACCCGACATCGTTGCGGCAGCAGGAGAAAAGCTCTGGCGAGTGATTGCGTGTCGTTCACGGGTTCTTCGCCACTTCATCGGGCTGGGCGCCGTGATCCGCAACGCATTTCGCGGGGCAGACAGGGGTGCAGAAACACAAGTGACAAGCTGACGAGAAACTGGAAGCGATCTGCGCTTACCTTTGGCCGCGATTGGGACTGGCATGATTTGACAAAAGCCCCTTGGGATCCCAACTCACTGGTGGATTGACAGTCCAAGACGGATGGGCGGGGAAGTGGTGGGAAGAATGTCGCGGCAAAAGCACAGGATGGGGGTTCGGCGTCCCTTTTGTTCGAAGCGCCCTAACCTGGAGCTTACGTAGACGGCGGGTAAGGTAAGGCGGACTGGCCGATCGCCCCGCCCTGCCATGGCACGAGGACACTTGGGGCTTTCCTGGGACTCGGAGGGAGAGAGGGAAGCTAGGTAAACCAGAACAAAGTTAAATGAGGCCTACATTTTCGGCCAGGTTCTGTGAGCGTTCGAGCTTTAAACCCAGTAAATATCAATATTTGACGTCGAACCTTCCAGTAAGTCACTTTTGTTTGTATGATTAGGTTGGCCGAATATCATATTGTCATTATTCTGCTGCAACCTACGTCACAACGACAGACTCGACAGAGACAATAATAGTAAGCTGAACAAAGGCGGCTGGGCCAACCGGCATTTACCTTCTCCTTGATGGAATCGCCTTGGGATCAGCTTTTCAGCTCCCGCCTTGTGCAACTCGCCAACTCAAAGGAATTGGCTGCCTCGAGACTCTCCCAGGGTTAGGGTAGCCGGGTCACTTACACCACCACCACCTTTCGGCGCAGCGCAATAGCCGCCACACAAACATCGCTTTCGTCTTAGTGTGATAGATTGTGGGATTGTGATTCTACGAGGATGGGTGTAGGTGTGGCGGAACCAATGGTCAAATACCTACCCTGAACTTGTCCCTCGCGTCTTCGCGCCAGATTCCTCATGAATCATGGACTTTACTGATACCGACCCGACCCCGTGGAACCAGAAACTCGGACATCGGCGTGTCAGCCACCGAGCCCCGGTCCCCCTATACTTACATATGACCTTGGAAACGCTGTCAACAACAGACAGCAAAGCGAGTCCGAAACCCGGCCCGAAAAACCTGCGTGGTTCGATTCCACACCCATGGGTTCGCACGGGTCGATACGCGGGGACGGACGTGGGATTTGTGGGCCAGAGAAGCCGCCAAAATACCTCCGCGGACAGGAAATCCTTCGTTGTCGGTCGTGATTTGCTACATAGAATAGCACGGAACCCCGAGCTGTCGTGGTGTTTGATGAGGCTTTGAGCGAACCCAACAAGTTCGCCAACCCCCCACCAGAAACAAGCTTCCGGCCGTTTCCGTCTTGCAGCCATAAGCTGCAGGGGGGCGTCGACGGCCCAAAAACCAGCGTTGCGTTGAAAGTAACACGGAACAATATCTCGTCAGTAGGTAGCAGACCCAAGCAATTTTATTACTGATATCCCGCTATATCCGTCTCGTAAAACAATCTCGTCAGAGCGCCTAAAAGATGAACCCCAACATCAAAACACCCCATTTTGTCCCCTCCCCTAAAACACCCATGAAGAAAAGAGAAAAGAAGATAAGGAAAAAGAAAGGGGGAGTGAACCGGCGATGGACGGACGGCGAGCACTCGTCGGTGTGTCCAGTCTCCGCGAAACCCGAGGGGAAGCGAGTTGGACCCTAAACGGTCCACCGAGTGGTGGGTTGGTCTTCGGGCCCCACCCGTATATGACGATATTTCTCCGTCCTCGGCCTTCCGCCGCCGATCCGTCCCATCCGTGATCTAACCCGCCTTGGGGCTAAAATGATACGCCGCATGCTCCGTCCCGGTTAGGTATATTCGCGAAAAGGGCGGGCGAGTCTTGGTGGTTTTTGCCCGCCACTGCTGCCCCTGGGGGAAATCCAAAAAGAGTATCTGAGAACCCCCCTTTTTTTTGAGGTATGAGGTGGTGATGCTTTAGTGAGACGTGGTGCTCGAGCTGGACGAAGTGGGCGACGTTGTCCCGGTCGACGACACCGAGGAGGACGTGTCGGTCCGCTCTGCCTTCCGCCTCTCACTGTTCGATACGTTAGTCCTCTGATATGTGACCATGAGAGGAGAGAGGAAGTAAACTTACTGGGTGGCACGGTCAAGCACGGTACACTGCCATTTGGCGTCGCCCGCCTTGATGTGGAACTGGAGACCCTTGCTCTCAAGGGTGGACTTGAGCGCTTCCTGGGGGGCAGGCATCTTGAGAGAGGGGGGGGGGATTGGTGCGTGTGTTTTGTGTGTGAAGGTGGTTTGGATAGCTGAACGGCGGCGCCCGAGCGTCTGAGAAGATGTAGGAGTGATGAGTGATGCTGGAGGGATGGTTGACAAGAACGGTGTGGTGGGAGGGAGTTTGGGGGTGAACGAGGGGAGGGTTGGGGAAGTTATATAGCCAGAGACTCGGGGCCTGGAGAATGGCTCGCACAAGCCAAATCGTCTGCGTCTCCAACAAAACGGCCGGTGTTACCTACGAGAACGCGGGTTGCGCTTGAAAGCAGCGCTTCTGGGAAGGCATGTGGGCCGGCCGCAAGTAGGGATGGACCCTCATGCACTCATGCACCAGGAGACCAGGAAACCGGTGTTCTCCTCTAATCGACCATGAGCCATTTGCGAGCACCTCCGAATCCCGCGCACACGCGAACCCCGGTATCCTTGACGTTACAATATCCGTCAGCAGCCCCAACCTTTGGGGTTCTCGTGCGTCAATCCCGCGCAACATTCTTCTAAAGGGGAAGTATTATCGGCTTTCCGGACCCGGGTGGCATGGGCCCAGCCTCGACTAACCCGATAACTGGGCTGTTATCGAGTATTTCCCCAGACAAGGCATCGTGCGTTTCGGGTACCTGAATCTAGTCAATCTCCAGGCACTGGCCCGAGATGGCGGGTTCCTCAGTCGGCTTCCACGCGAGCACGGCTCCAAGGCCGGAGGATGAGAGACCCCCCCCCCCTCGAGCCCGGACAGAGTCGTACTGCACTTGCAGATATTTGTCCAGTCAACATCCCCCTCGTGTTTTCAGCAGTGCAGGGCAAAGGAGCAGTTTCGACCTTGGACAAACCGAAACTCTCCAAGTTTCCGTGGGTTCTCTAGGTTTCGGGTGATCACATCGTTCCAGAACCGACAACACCAATCGAGACGCCAATTCGAAAACGCCACAGAACCCTCGCTGAGCCGTTCCCACGCCGCGAAACTGTCCTCGTGTCTTTAGCGGCTGCACGGTAGCGCGGGTGTTGCCATCCAATTCGCTCCAGGGCTTGGCGTCGGTGAACAAACTAGACAAACCTGCCGCGTCCCCTCGCCCCCCCCACTGCATGCCTTTGCAGGATCGACAGGATAGGGCACGAACGCGGCAACACGCGATACGGCCGGCGATAGCTGAGTGGTTTATTTTGGCATTGACGAAAATGTGTGTGGTGTTACCTCCGGCCGGCTGCTCGGGTTGTCGGGTGTGTCGTTGGTTTGCTGCATGGCATGGGACGAACCTGGGGGACCTTGTGTGTGCGTGACGAATTCCCCAAAACTAATGTGGAGCTCCAGATCAAGTGGATATCTCAGGTCTGAAACGTATGGCGCGTTTTTGGAAAACCCCGCAGAAAACCGCCAAGCCCTTTGATATCACTTTCAGAGAGGTAATTTTGACAGCCCTCCCGTATTGCCCGGCGATCACGCAGTAGAAACCATTGGAAAAGGCATTAACCGATGCGCCTCGACGAGGCGCATCGATTGTTGCCCTCCAGAAGTGCTGCATCGCCGTGGTCGTCGAGATGCACGAGTTTCAATTCCGGAGGCCATTTCGACCCCCCTGAACCGGCCGTCTGGCACCCTGAAAATTGGCGCCCAATCCACTAATCTTTTAGGCTCAACACTATGGCTTTAGGACTTCAGATCGCACGATAGTTCTCAATTTCGGGATACCTTGTACGTAAAATACTGCCTGATAAATAAACAGCCAAAACCACCCCCTTTCACGCCTCCGGCGGCCATCTCCGCTCCAGATCCCCGTTCTTGACAGCCTTCGTGACCTTGTCAAGCGACCATTTGGGGCACAGCTCCTCCATTTGCGCGATAACGCGAGAGTGTTCGGCTGCGCTTTCTGCGCCGCCCTGCTCGCGCGACTTGCGCAGGATGAAGTCGACGATTGCCTTTCGGCCGCAGAAGACGGACTTCTGCGACTTGGGGCGCCAAGCAGCGCCATAGTTAGCCTCGAGTGACTCGATTGAAGGCATGCTGGCCCTTCCGTACCTCCACAGGCGCCACAAATCCGGGATACATCTAATATCTAAAGGGA
>MU856865.1:0-174139 GCA_033296705.1 Chaetomidium leptoderma | reverse complement strand
CACTTCGACCATTTCCACCGCTTCCACACCACTGCGACCACTGCGACCACTGCGACCACTGCGACCAATGCCACCACTGTATCAAGTGTGGTCGCTTCAACGGCGACTGGCGATATCGATTTTCATGAGCTAAGGTACAACGAGCCAGGGGGCTGCGCCCCCCGGGACCCCCCCTTGCCTGCGCACTGTGCAAACGGCGCTAAGTCACGTGGGAATGGCTCATCGACCAATCGCTCCCCGAGAAAATCTGGAGGATTTCCCCTGTAAATGAAGCTCAGCTTACGCCTCGCTCCGTGCGTATACATACTGTACACACCGGAGCTCATCATTGAAGCTTCGCTTCAATGATTCCGTTTCACAGGGGGCGCTCTCTAAGCAGTTGCAGCTTCGAGACCCGTTTCGGAATGCGAGATAGCCACGAGCCAATGGCAGCATCCGGCTCAAGTTGCGCGTGATACCTGGTATACGGTGCAACCCTCTCGACGACTCGACGCAACCTGGCGTCCGATGCCCCAACCGGCTCCAGGGCTCCTTGCCTCCGACGTATTACTTGCGCATCACTACCAAGTTTTCGACATGTTAGGTATGTACACCTCATCATTGGCGGGGCATCGCGGCATGGTGCCCCCTCTTTTTCGTCTCGGTTAGTCGTCGAAGCCACCGGTGTCAAACTGACGGGTGATGGATCCTAGCCCTGATCGGTTGACCTTGAACCCTTGAAAATGAAGTACGTAGCAACAACAACCTCGTCCTAGCTTACCTGCAGCGATCTGTACAACTATCCTTCCAAGTCTATTTAGAGGGAATGATATATGGCACGTTTTATTCGATTGATCAATGCGTTAATAAGGATGATCAGCCGCGTGAAAGGACGAGCAACCGCATAACTCAACCTCATCACTCATAATTCCAGCGATAAAGGGAGCCGGTCTGCTGGTGCTGTCCAACGGTTGGTCGGAACCACACTCGTTTCAATCGGGTATGGTGTAGCGGTAACATCGTTGACTCTCACTTCTCAGAAGTGACTGCTCTCTCTCAACAGCCCCGGGTTCGACTCCCGGTATCCGAGTCATTTTTGTCCGATGGTCTGTTGGCGAGGGTTAGGGTTTGTGGCAGGGAGGATGAGAAGCACTTCACATTTGCACGGTAATTGCAGTCACAGATTTCCAAGATAATGAAGGTATTATTGACAAACTCCGTCGTCACTGCTAAAGCTAGTAATTAGTTCCAAGCACCTTGCGAATTCGGGAACCCATCATCGCTCCCTCCCCCCTTTCCCCTCCCCCTTTTTCCTCCCCCCTTTCCCCTTGCCCCTTGCCTCTTGCTCATCAGTAGCAGTAGGCATCCTCGCTGTCCACCACGACGTCGCCTTCTTCATTCTCGTCGTATTCCCGAGCCTCGTCGTTTTCTTCATCCTCGTCGTATTCCTCAGCCTCACCGTGTTCCTCATCTTTTCCGTCCACACCATCCTCGCCATCCTCGCCATTCTCGCCATCTTCGCCAGCCCCACCGCCCTCACTGTTCTTGCTGTCCTCATTGTCGTCGTCCCCGTTCCACATGTCGTCATCGCCGCTGCTCTCCCAGTCCTTGATGAGCCGATCAAGCTTGTCTTCCACCCGACACAAAACCTGGAATCTGTTGCCCTGATCCATCGAGATCTGGCAAATCAAGTCATCAGTCGCGGATTGCGCCTCGGCTACCTCGGCCACGTCCTCATGGATACGGCACAGATGTTCGTTCAGAGTGTCATACTCCTCGTCGCGGCGTGCCAGGGTGGCCATCAACTGGTTATGGGCGTCGTCCTGCTTCTCGGCTGCCATCTTGACCCTGTCCGCCAGGGTGTCGATCATGTCGCCAGCGGACTTGACAAGGGCTGCCAGCTCCTTGCTAGTGCTGTCAAGGAGGCGCTGGGAGTCGATGTTGCGTGCCGCATCGGCGACGGCAGTTCTGTGCTGCTCCCGGACGGTGGCGAGAGCTTTGGCAAGATTGGATGCCTCGTCTCTCTCCCTCAGCGCCATTTTCTGAGCAGCGCGCAACTCCTGGTCCATCGTGAATTGGCGCCCCGCAAGGCTGCCAATTCTTTCTTCGCAACACCGCAAGTCCTTTTGGGCCGTCGTCAAGGCGGCATTCTTCTCCTGGAGGCTCACAGTCAAGCAGTCGACCTCGAAGGCGGCGTCGTGCGAGGATTTGCGGGCAGCGTCCCGTTCCGCCTTGGTGACCTCCAGCTCCTCCTTAGCGGCTTCCAACTGCTTCTGAGAGCATTCTGCATCGTCACGGGCGGCCTCCAGGGCCCTAGACATCTGGATCAGTCTTGATTGGTGCCACGCCAACTCTGCGCGAGCCCCGTGCCGCTCCTCGTTCATCCACCGAGACATTTCCTGGTACCGAGCGCGTTCGTCGGCATTCGCCCCGTCCTTGTCCCGGCTCACATTGGCGTCAGTTGCGGTCGGGTCGGTACTCGTTTCCTGCGACTCCACGACGCCCACGCTTTGCGACACGTCGTCTCCGGACGGACAATCCTCCTGTTCATCTGAGCCGCCCTGGCAAAAGTGTTAGCAGTTGAAGGTGGGGTTGTTCATCCCACGCTGTCCAGCATGCGGCGGTTTGATCGCTCCACTTACCACAAGGGAGAAAGTTTCGAATGAATTAGGGGTGCGCGGTCCACAGACAACGAAGGAGTCGACCTCTTCCTCGCCAGGCTTGTTCTGAGGATCCGCCATTGCGCCGGACCGGGAATCGCTGTTCTCTGAAGCGGTGGTCTGCAGAGTCTGCCGCATTCTCAACCACCGGTACATGCTGCTGGACGGTAGAGTGTGTGATTTGGGAAGAGCTGCAGTCCAAACACTGGAGAGAGTTCAAGAAAGGCGAGAGAATTGGTTGATCAAAATTCGGGAGTGGGAGGGGAAGGGGGCAGAGGTAAAATACCGGACTTCTTCAAAGGGTGACGCATTTCTAGTGCGTCATGGGATGCATGGGAAGCTCAGGGAAGGCAGACGAAAACACATGTCAGGAACAAAGGATAAACAAACGAGATAATCACGCAGCATTAGGTACCTATGCTAAAAGCCGAGAAGTCTTATAAATGACATGCAAGGCACCTACATGCAAGACGGGTACATACCGTACCTTCTTCCACACCAGACACCGAAATCTTTGTTGGGGACATCATTCTTTGACATCTCGTATGAAACGAATGCCGATCCCAAGAAGGGCCATTACAAGCACTCCGTAAACCGTTCCAAAGCCCCGCATTGCACGCTCTTTCGTCAACAGAACAGCTCGGCAAGGGGAGGGGTTGGACACATGCAAGACTGCGTCATTTCCACCTGAATTACAAAGTGGACAAGAGTTGCCAGCAATACCCAAGAGGGATCTGAACACATGGTTTATTGCAGGCGTCATTGTGTCTTCGTTATCGCGGGAGAGAAGCTCGGGGCTACGGCCAGGATCGATTCGTTTTAGGCTTCCTTCCACCTTCTTGGTCAAGGTATTGACAGACGCACAGAGTGGTCGGCCTTTGTGTAGTGTCTTGCTGGTACAGGAAAGCCGCTCGCCCCGACTGGAGAGTCATTGTCCATCTGCACAGGTTGTTTTCTGGTATATACATACGTAGGGCTTTGATTGCTGCCCACCAGCCGTGGCGGTGAGAAGGCGGTGGGCTGGTTGGTGGGGGCCCACTCAAGACTTCAGAGTTTCCGGTCTACGTTGGAATACTAGTAATTCGAAGGTTGAAGACCCGGGGATTGGCGGTTTGCGAAAGCAGAACGCCTGGAAAATCAGAAGCGACAGACTGCAGACAATGGTTGAGCCCGCGACCAGACTGCAATGAATGAACAGCAAGCTTAATACACGGTGGATTGCGGAAAATGTCCCAAATTTCCTTTTTTGTCTGCATTCCACACGGTAACTGTTCAATCATCCCCGCCATCAGTAGGTGAAGGCTGCAAATCTGAACCTCAAGCTGACAGGAGCAAAGCTCATCCTCAACCGCCACTACATGTGGATCTTGAGCTCATCCTCCTCCTCAACTTCCATGTCGCCTCCCTCAGTGGTCTGGGCCGCGATATATACCCCTTCCTTTCCCGCTTCCTTTCCCGCTTCCTGTCCCGCTTGGGCATCAGAGTTGTTACCGACTTTGCCCCTGCCGCCCTTGTGCTTCTCAAAGAACGAGCGCATCTCCTCAGGTCGGAAGTCGTTCATCGACATTCGCTCGAACCACGAGAGCATCTGCATCAAAATCGAGTCAGTACATTGTTCGAGATGGCCAATAATACAGCGACACAACGCCAACTGACCGTGCCAATCTTCCTGCCCTGTTGCTCGAGAACCGTCGAGCTGGCCTCGCCGCGGTTGGCATTGACGACTTGGCGGAAGCGCCGGAGACCAAGCAACTTGTCGAGACATTTCATGCCTCTTTGCAGTGCGCTAATATTGCTAGCGAGCTGCTCTTGCTTCTCTGTGACCTTGGACACATCGTTGCGGGTAATCAAGAGGTCGTTGCGGGTAATCAAGAGGTCGTTGCGGGTAATGTCGAGATCATTACGGGTGAAGTGAATATCATCTTGGATTTGCATCACGGCTATCTGTCCGAGTCGGGCCGTTTCAGAGATGGCCTGGATTGTCTTTCCTTGCTCTTGGATTTGCTTCACGGCCATCTGTCCGAGTTGGGACGTTTCAGAGATGGCCTGGATTGTCTTTCCTTGCTCTTGGAGCTTTTCCTGAAGGGCGTGAAACGCGTGCTGCTGGTCGCGAATAGTCTGGTGGAGGCTTTGGATTTCCGCGATGAGGGCATCTTCATGGTCGTCGCGGGTGGAAGCGATACTGTGATCCTGCCACTTGTTAGCAGGAATTCAACCTACTAAGTGAGAGCCAATCTCCGATGTGTAACATGTCTTTGAGCATCACGACCATCCGCCCCAACCACCGAAGGGAGCGACCAGATGAGGTAAGAACCTCATTTCCAGTCCGTTTGTGAGTGGGTGGCGACGGTAGCAGGCAGTTGACCCAACCTCTGTTCCTGGAGTGCAAGGTGAAGCAGCGCTTGGCTAGCCACGGCTTGAGGCACAAGTACCGCCCTGGGCCGTGATTCTAGCAGAGCTAGGAACCCAGGGACTCGTTTCAGGTAACGACGGCATCAAGTGGAGCAAGTATGTATATCCAGGCGACCACTAACCTTTCGCACAAAGAAGGGCTTGGCTAGGCACGTCTTGAGGTACAAGTGCCGCCCTGGGTCGTGATCCAAGCCAGAACTAGGGACCCAGGAATTCGTTTCAGGTAACGACGGCATCAAGTAGAGCAAGTGTGTATAGCCAGGCGACCACTGACGTTTCGGACGGCAACAGTCAAAGCAGGGCTTGGCTAGCCACGTCTTGAGGCACAAGTACCGCCCTGGGCTGTAATGGACCCAGGAAATCGTTTCAGGTAACGACGGCATCAAGTGGAGCAAGTGTGTATAGCCAAGCGACTACCAACCTTTTGCGCAAAGCAGGGCTTGGCTAACCACGTCTTGAGGCACAAGTACCGCCCTGGGCCGTGATCCTAGCCATAACTAGGAACCCAGGGAATTCGTTTCAAGTAACGACGGCAACAAGTGGAGCAAGTGTGTGTAGCCAGGCGACCACTAACCTTTCGGACGGGGTTGTTACCGCCCAAACTCGGGACGCCAGCGCTACTCCCGGGCCGTGAAAAACCCGGGAAATTTCAACGGCAGCAACCGACGAAACAAGCAGGACGGACGGCAACAATGAAAGTAGGGCTTGCTAGCCACGCTTTGAGGCACAAGAACCGCCCTGGGCCGTGATCCTAGCCAGAACTAGGGACCCAGGAACTCGTTTAAGGTAACGACGGCATCAAGTGGAGCAAGTGTGTATAGCCAAGCGACCACTAACCCTGACCTTCCGGGTGCCTGTGCCTCTCGGGAGGCACTTGGAAGAAGATCGTGATGGATTCCGGCCTCCTGGGATCGGCCCAGAAAGTCATCGGCGAGAGCGTTGGGGAACAGAGGAACTCTCGCCGAGAGACCGGGTCCAAGCTCGTGTGACATGTCGCGGAGATTGAGTGGCAGGGACAAGCCGAGATGCTACTCACCATGGGAACGAGACCGCCAACCGGCGACGAGGCCGTGTTGGAGGAAGGGTTGGTGACGGTGGCGCGATTCTCCATTGCTTCGACTGGCTGTATGGAATGCAAAGTTACCTAGTGATGAAAAGTCTGTGTTGGCTTGGACGTTTTTTGGTGAAGTGAGTGGTACGCGACAGAGAGTGATGGGGTTTTGTTGGAAGAGGAAAAGAATGAATGGAACTGAGCAAAGGAAAATGAATAATTCTGTGGGTTGGGGAACAGAAGAGGGAAGTTGGTGGGGGGGGGTTTGGGCAAAACGATGCGCGACTGAGGAAATAAGGTCGCCGCGCGTCGTCAAGCAAAGCGCGCTTCGCGAGTTGGGCAGTGGAAGATGGGAAAGCGATGATATTTTGAGTGAGAGCATCGAGGAAGAGATAAACTGAGACTTACTTGGTGAAAGAAAAAGCGCCCTGTTGGTGGAGAGGAAATGCACCGAACTGTCTTCGAGATCGATGGTGTTGGAATGCGGAAGAGAGGAATGGGGAAGAGAGGAAGGAAGGAGGAAGAGAAGAGAGCAGAGAAGGGTTTTATGGTCAGGAACTGCCACCTGGTGGGGCCAAAAGGCAGTCAACGAGAACAATACCTGTTCAACGAGAACAATACCTGTTCAACGAGAACAATAGCCGTTCAATGGCATAAATAGGGTATTTTTTGACACCCGCTGACAGCTGGTTGCCTCGGCCTCCGCAAGTTTGGATGAAGTTATTCCAGGGCTCTGCGGCTTGCGCGTCGCGCTGACGCGTGAAACCGGCAAAAGAAACGTGATTGACGAATATTTCGGCGTTGCAGTAGGGAACATCACTGGGGAAACATCTTTAATCCCTATCAAACTCGGCCAAATTTGCTGCGTAGCTCGTGGGCAGCAGAATGTTGACTTGATGAGATTTGAAATGTCTAACAAAGAGTCGACGAAAATGCAATGGACGGGAGACTGGTTATCAAGCCCACAGGAAAGCTGATGTGGAACGGTCAGATGAGAAACTTTCACTGTAACTGGAGATGGCAAATGACTCCTCCACACGCTCCCCGCCTGAGGTGTATGATACCGATCGAGAATGATAGGGAGTTCACGGGTTGAGTATTACCTACCAGCACTAATTTGAGTACCAGCATTAATATATTTGAATACCGGTTGAGTTTTGGCACCTGCGACCCTGCTCGAAATTCGACTGTCGAGGCCCAGCATTGGGTTTATTCTGGGACCATGCTGCCATTGTGTGGCCCCCAGGATGTCCAGATTTCCGCCTCCATCACCCCTAAGTTTGCTCGTGCATGTCCGCGACCGTGTCGTCGACCGCTTGGCCTTCCGCAGCAGCCCGACCGCCTCCCAGCATCATCATCACCTTGGCCAAACCGCGCTCGATCTTCAAAAATATGATATGTTAGCTACAGCCGCTTCCAAGTAGGTAACCATTCGGATCAGGTGCGAGCTGACGAATCTGTGACATGCGTTTGCCCAATTTCTTGACGTTGTCGTTGATCATGGTGTGGGTGCAATGGCAGGCCACCTTTGTTCCATGGATTTGCAGGCTCCCGGCGCGCTCAACTTGTTCTGCGAGTTTCTGGATGATAGAATCGATTCGCTGGTAGTCTGACTGGTCGCCCTCCTCGAGGTTGCCATTGTCGTTGCCGGAAGGTTTCTCCGTGCCCGAGGGTCTGCCGGGCATGGAAGAGCTGAGCTCAGCGGCAAAACTGTCCATGCGAGCACGGTCAAGTTTCGCGTTCTCTACGTAGCAATCTTCCATCTCCGTCATCTTCTTCTCCATCTCCTGCATTTTGATTTGCAGCTTCTGGATTTGTTTCTGCTTGTTGATCTCGCTCAGCGTCAGATACCTGACCTGCATCTTCAGCTCCATGACCTCCTCTGAGGCTGTTTTTCCAGCTTGCTCAACAATGGCTGCCATCTTTGCTCAATGATCTAGGGCATGGAGAGTTTAAGTTAGCGATTAGCCGACAAATTAGTCGCATCTAAAAGGGTGAGACATACGAAAAGCGACAGCAGAGTGAGAGTTGAGAACAGAATGGGTAGATGGTGTATTTTTTGTGTTCTGGGAAGTGACGCGAGGCTTGGTGTGGGGAATAGTGGTGGTTCCAGACGACCGCAATAAATACAGGTTCCTGTTGTGTGATCAATGCTCCTTCTTCAGAGTCACGCAAGTTTCTCTAGTGGTTCCGAACGGGACGGAATGGTGGATCCGTGCCCGGCTGCGGGGTGGGGCCGTGTTTTCCGCTGCGCCCGAACCTAAAGGCAAGTTGAGTCACGAGTGGGGCCCCGACGTGCGTGAGCTGGAACCTGCCTGTATTTATTGTGGTCGGCGGTCGCCATCACTCTTTTACTCACCACGCTACGCATCACACGCAACATCACACGCAACACAGTATATATCCATCACACCCACTCTATTCTTTGAATTTGTATGTTGACAGCTTCTTTTTTACGACGCATCATGGAATCGAATGTCAGATTGTACGCCCTCATGGTAGACTCGAATCTTGTCTTTTTCCGATGCCTTGCCATTGTGGATGGGTCGTGGTAATGAGATAGTGATTTGAAGATCAGACGCGACTTATCTATCTAGTAGAAGTATATTTTGATCCTTGTTACTTGTTCTCCGCCCTTAGCCAAGGTAGCGTTCGGATCAGAACCCTTGGCTCGGCCTACGAACACGTTGCGGAGGGAACCCTTCAAGATAATCCTCGAAAGGCGTCCTGGTAGGGTACGCCAGATGACTTGTTCTCCAACCTTCGCCATCGACTTGCCGCCAATGGTGCGGATCAGTACTTTTCCTCGGCCTATAAAGATGTTCCGGAGGGAACCTTTCAACGTATTCTCCCAGCGGAGGGCCAGGGATGTCGGCGGGGTTTAGGCCGAGTAGGAGGGTCTTGATTCCCTCGAACCGCCAACTCTTGGGCACCGTGGATGGCCTTTTTGACATCCTTCCAGGGGAGGACCAAACTGTCGATAATAAAGAGTTGACCCAATCCAGTCGTGATTCGCTGGAAGCAACGTTCGCTCGCGGATCCCAGCCACCACTCCCTCGTTGATTGCTACCCACATTAGGGGGTATACGAAGTGCTGTTGGGATTAGAAAAGAACAAACCGCTCATCCTGGATGTGATGATATCCGTCAAGGATCGCGCCATGTTACATTCTGCTCTTGTCAAATTTACTTGATCATTTGCTGCCAATTTCTTCGCTCAAAGTCTTTCGTCATGAACTGTCATGAAAGTTTGTTTGCTAATTAGTTCTAGACTTCCACTCAAGACAATTCATACTCTAGTTTTCTTCTCTTGATTTTACAACGGGAAGTGTGGGGGGGTGGTTGGTGTTGGGTTGAACATCTCGTAGTTTGGAAGGTGCGACTATTTTGCGACATTCTTGAAATTAATTGGTAATACAGGGACTTCCATTGCTTAGAGGAAGCAATAGCCAATAGGAACCTGTCTGTTTGGAAATATTGAGGGGTTTACCCTGAAGCCCCGGCCTTTGAACCGACCAGAAGGCTACAAAAGTGGCTCAATACCTACTATGGAGGGGAGAATCGGGACAGAGGAGTGGTTGACAGACACGGATATTACCACAGGCATTTTCATGGTCACACTTGGCCTTCATGAATGCATCTGGACTTCCCAGATGGGGTTTACCAGCTAGACAACCACTCCGTCCCAGAGACAGAAGGAAATGATGCTTGGGAAGCGGTGGTTCGTCTTGCCGGAGAACGAGAAGAACAACCACTGGAGGCTCCTCGTCCACGACCGGCACCCGCAGCGAAACACAGTCTTCATCTTCGACTCCATACAGATCTCCTACCAGCTGGGAGAGTCTTGGGTACGTCTGCGTTCCCCTGACACTACCAGACCAGATGATGCCGTGGTTCGCGCAAATGTCGACGAACCAATTGAGTTGTGACGATGTCCGCGCCTTCGACAAGGTCTGCGCCTCCGTCGAGAAGATGAATCAAGTGGCGGAAGGTTCTGGCGAGCACTCTGTTGCCAAGCCCGCGGCAACAGAGGCGGGGAATGCCTCAAACGGCGTTCGCGAGGAGGAGGGACAGGAAGCCGGGGAGCCAGACGAGGTCGAGGGTTATCTCGGGAATTAGGCCTTCTGAGTGTGATGTACCAATGTACCTTATTGCTAGTGTTCATGGAGGATTGATTGTCTGGTAACAAGAGAGCTTGTGTGGGGAAGGGCTCCCCCGGGACTGGGAATACCTTGTATTCACACAGAGGTCTTCACTGGGAACTGGAAAGGTTTCACGGTTCTCGTCTTGCAAGAGAATGAACCAAGATGTTATTGAAACGAGGCTAGTACATACAAGCCGTCGTTGGCCGACGGAGTTAAGAACGAACAGGTCGATTGTGTGGTTACCCAAAGAATAGCTTCGCCTCTAGCAAGAGACCCTCCCGTGAACTACTCGGACAATCCGTCGGACTCGGGCCAATCCAACCCAGCTGTACTAGACGGTACTAACAGGCAAGACGGCCGTCCCGGTTGTGAATATGCCCACCTAGACGGATACATCAGTCAGGCACTCGAAACCAACATACGAAACCGAGGCTTGGGCTATATCGGGAAGAACTCACTCATGGACAAACTCGTGTATTGGGCAAAATCGCCAGGTTTGTCACAAGTAGCCTTGATCGTGTTGACAGCCCGGGGCTCGAAACCAATGGAATTGCAGGATCTCCCAAAGTTGCCACTAAGAGGGGGAACAAATCGTCAGCGGCAGTAGGACCAGGAAGACTGAAAGGCCCAAGGGCTAGGGAGTACAGACCCGGCTGCCCACGTCATCATGCCGTTGCGATTGGCGATACAGTTGTTCAGAGCTAACTCAGTCCAGACCGCTGCGCTGCCCGGTTTGTTGCAATGGCATCTCAGGATGGGGTTCGCGCTGTTGCTGATGGTGCAGGAGTTGCACGAATCCTGATAGCTACGCTTCTCCACGTCAGCGGTATCGGTGGTAAACTCGGTGAAATCGCGGCTCGTGACGTCCGAGGGAGGACCGGCGAGGGGCGAGGCCGAGGACTGAGTTGCAGTCAGGGCAATGAGCAGGAGCTGGATCGGGGCCCTGAGACGCATTGTGGCTTGTGAGGGTCACTGGCAGCGAGTTAGGATAGTTTGAATGGTGTCGTGTTGAAGTCGATTTCTACCTGAATTGCGGGAGGGCTTCTCCTTTTTATAAGCGTTCTCCGGGCATGGACGTCCCGCTCACTCGAGAGCCAGGTCTCAAGGCAGCCACGCTAAATACAGATTATACCAGACGTTCTTCCTTCCGATTCTTCCGATGAAGTCTTGGCCACGCTAGTTAAGGACTCTGCATGACGGGGGCCCTAGAAGACCTGCCCATGATAGGAGCCGAACAACAATATTACGTACCCATGTTGGGGGCCGAAAGACATGCCAAGATGGGGCCGAAAGACAATGTCGCCCGCAATAGGGCCCGAAATACATGCCCGAAGCAGCTTCCCCGTTCTACTTCTTCCCCGGCGTGCGGGTGCAGAAGTGGAGCAAGGACGTCGTGCTACAGATTTGTAGATGCACCAAGGATGAAATGGTTACATCGCAGTGGATTTTTTGCAGGGTTGGTCTATATTCTGGCTGGGCACACGAGGCACAGCTGCTGATGAACCGAGGGATCATGCGGTTTCCAGTTGTGCTGAGCTTCTTGGTATTCCCTATTACCCACTCTCCCGCAACTGTCGAATCCTTCCCTCCACTACCCTCGCCCGGCGCTCCCTCTCCAACTCCGACCTGACAAGGCGGTCAGCCAGAACAGGGCGCCAAGGGGTGGTATTTTTGGTCGAATGAATCCCCCAAACCCCAGTTAGTCAGTGATTTGACGGAGTTGAAGATCCGTTAGCTAACCAAGCGGCAAAGGCGGCATTGTTTTCGCTCCTTTAATGGACCCTTTCGCCCGCCCTTTTTCTCGGCATACATCGTTAGCCTCAATCCCTGGAAATCCTTCCCCAGCCAACTTCTTCAGAAGCGTTTCTTCCTCTCTATTTTGTTGTATTTTTCTGCTCAGTATATGTGCCCCTTCGGTTGATCAGTCAAAAAACTCTTGTCTCCTGTCACCACCATGTCTTTCGAAAACCTTTCTTGTGCTCGCATCGGCTGTGCTGGCCACAGTGCCGCATGTGAAAGCGGAAATCCTCAGCTGTGCTGATGTGGAATGCCCCATCACTTCCGGAACGACATCAGCCACGTGCAAAGTGGCCAACAAAACATTCAATGCAGTGGGCGTTGCCAACATTGACTCCGCCGTCGAGGGGCTCAAGGGCCTCTCGTGGACCAAGGGTGTCGGCGTCCATGACGGAAAGGAAGAACGACATTTTGACCAGAGCTTCTATCTCGGCACCCCGGAGAACTTCGGCTTTAACGACACCGGCGCCTGCGCTCTTTTCTTCACGCAAGTCAGCGACCGCGTCCGGTTCGGCGACGGCGATGCCCGGGGGACACAAGGCACCTGCCGAGATGCCATGACGGACTCATGCATCTCTGCCCTGGTTGACCGTGCCAAGAAGGTAGACCTCAAGGGACTGTCGGGCAAGGCCGCCTGCGACAAGTTGCAGAAGGACTTTTCAGAGAACCTCGACTCTGCATGTGATGCCTTTGCTCAGGCGAGTAAGTGGGCCGGTATCGAGGCCAAGGGTAAGCGTGATCAGTCCATGTCCGTTGATGCCGAGTATCAAGTCTGACCTTTTGTAGCGCTTTCTGGTGATGGCTCTCCGGAACCCATCTCGGACCAGCAGAACAGCACCTCAACCTGCTGGCCGGTTCTCCCCAAGAGCGACAACCTGACGCTCGTCGGGTCAGTCATGGCCACTGTACGTCCATCCCTTTAGTCCGTCCCAAAACGGTCTCCAGGGAAACTTTGACGCCTCGACTTTGATGGACAACTTCTTCAGCATCACGCCGGTTCTGACAGTCTTCTTCCCCGGCAATAAGACTGACGGTCTTGTTTCGAAGTCGGAGGCGCAGTTGACGTGCTTGAAGGCAATCGACTTGACCACAGCTAGCAACGCGACTAAGACCCCTGACGGTGATGGAGGAAGCAACGCTGCTGGCCGACTGGTGGGAAGTAGGGGTGCCATTTTGGCTGGATTGATGTCTGTGGTTGTTGCGGTGCTTCTGGCGTAATCTCTTCCTTCCTGCACTGATTAGATAGCTTTATATCCGAGTTTCTACTTGAACACGATCTTGATCACCTCGATGTGGTTTTTGTTCCTTGCGATACCTGTGCAGACCAAACCGCCGTCGATTCGCGTTGCGATGTAAACCGAGATGTTGGCGGTCCGAGCTGTTCCGTCAGTTGCATCATTGGCATCGGATGCCAAGCCTGTCGGGATCTTCACCATCCGGGGTATCCTTCATTGGCCAGGGTACGATAAGCCACGGGTCTCGGGATCCTTATCAGCGCCTTTGCCGACCGATGCCGTCTCCGTCCCCAACTCTCCCGAACCTCCCTCCCGGGTCCTCACCGTGCACTCAAATCTTGATTCCCACACGCCAGCCTAACACGAGGCCACCGAGGGAAAAAAAGAAAATGGAATACAAACGGCCCCCTCCCACCCTAAAACCCCGCCTCATAATCCACGGCGGCGCCGGCAACCTCACGCCCACAACCCTCCCCCCAGAGCGCCACCACGAATTCCGCACCGCCCTCCTAACCATAATCGCCCAATCCCACCACTTCATGACCACCCCCACCCAAACAGGCAACCCCCCCTCCCCAACAGGCAACCCCCACTCTTCCTCGCTACTACTCCCCACCGCCCTCGCCGTCGCAACCCACGCCGTCACCCTCCTCGAAAACAACCCGCTCTTCAACGCCGGCCACGGCGCCGTCTTCACGCGCGACGGCACCAACGAGCTCGAGGCCTCAGTCATGGTCTCGCGCGGCCACGCCAAGCGCGGCGTGGGCGTGTCCGGCCTGCGGCGCGTGCGCAATCCGATCCTGCTCGCGCAAGAGGTGCTGCTGCGCGGGGAGGGGGATCTCTCGCCTTCTCCTACTAAGAAAGGGTTGGATGTGCCGAGCGCGCAGGGGCATGGGCATGTACATGGCCTGGCGGCGGAGCAGTTGGCGCAGGGGTATGGGTTGGGGATGGTGGAGGAGGGGTATTTCTGGACGAGACGGCGGTGGGAGGAGCATGTGAGGGGGTTGGAGAGGGAGAAGGCGGGGAAGGGGGGCGCGATGTGGTGTAGAGACGAGTATTTACCGCAGGGCACCGTCGGCGCGGTCGCGCTGGATGGGGAGGGGGTGGTTTGTGTTGCGACGAGCACCGGCGGGCTGACGAATAAGTTGAGCGGGCGGGTGGGCGATACGCCGACGGTGGGGGCGGGGTTTTGGGCCGAGGAGTGGGTTGAGCGCGGGGATCCGAGTAGTGCGCCGCAGTGGAGAACGCCCGGCCCGGCGGTGATGTTGTCGGACTCGCTGAAGGGACTGGTGGCCGAGTGTTTTCCGACGCCGTGGATGTATGCGCCTGTGTTGGCTCATCGGAACCAAAATTTTGTGACGACGCGGTCGGTTGCGGTTTCCGGGACTGGGAACGGTGATTCATTCCTTCGGACGGGGGCGGCTAGAACTGTTGGCTCCATTGCGCGCTTTGCTGGGGACTCTTCCGCCGTGGCGGTGACAAAAATCACCGGGCCAGGTGGCGAGCTTCAGGAGAGCGCTGGGGATCGATGGGGCAAGACTGGCGAGGGCGAGGGAGGCATGATCGGGATCGAATGTGTTGTCGTGAGGGACGCCGAGGGCAACACGGTAGAGACGCGGTCGGAACTGCTCCAGGACTATAACTGCGGCGGCATGTTTCGAGCGTGGGTCGATGATCGAGGCGTCGCGTTCGCTCGGGTATTTCGCGAGGACCAAGAGTTGCCAGCTTCGTACCTCGGCGAGGGCAGGCCAGAGAATACCCAAGTATGGCGCAATGAGAAGCTTGGTTAGATATCCGGTAAATAGCAACGACCCTAGATCGCAACTTGTAAAATAGCACTTGGCTTGAAGATAAATATTATTTCCGCAGATGTCTCCGCTGGGCTTCCACTCGGCCACATGGCAAAGCGTAATCAACCGATTCTATGTTACAGGGGAACGCCATCACCAATATGCTGACCGTCATGAATGCATACAGAAATACACGTCCGGGCTTTATTGAGGGCCCGGAGGAGAAGAGTTGGGTGTGTCGAAGCACCGTCATAGGGGCATCCCTATGTAGTTCGGCTCTACGCGAGCATCTTTTCGTTCGATGGGGGTGGTTGCGGCGCCTTGGAAAATCAGCATCGCAGAGTGAGAAGTGGGATTTAAATGCCAAACGTACCTCCAGCTTTGTGGCGCCCGCAAACATCTTCTGGAACCCGATGCCGACACCCTCGATAACGGCAAGCAGGATTGCGCAAC
This sequence comes from Chaetomidium leptoderma, assembly GCA_033296705.1. Taxonomy (NCBI): domain Eukaryota; kingdom Fungi; phylum Ascomycota; class Sordariomycetes; order Sordariales; family Chaetomiaceae; genus Chaetomidium; species Chaetomidium leptoderma. The sequence continues at coordinate 158,618 of MU856865.1, read as the reverse complement.
TAATAGCGCCGTTTCTCGCCGCCTTGTATCCGCCTCGAATGGCTAGCGAGCCACCTGTGAAAAATCCGGCGATCTGCGTCTTGTTAGAGGCTGAAGTATGAGTAACCGGGGTCGGGAGAACTTGCAATCGCGTTGTATCTGTCATGCTGTTAGCTGTTGTCACTGATGGCGGGGTTCTGAAGGGAAGCTGCCGGCTCGGATCCCAAGCCAGACACTCTAGAAATCAAAAAGATGGGCACGGGGACACATACGCATCTTCCTTTTTCCTCACTCCCTTGACGGCGCAGTCGAAGGAGCTGAACAGACCACCCCAGACGCCAAAGTTGCCACCTAGTACGGGCGCGCGCATCTTTATCGCTGTGATGGCGCCCAGCCGCCGCTCGCCATACGGACTGTTCCTGAATCCCTTGACGCCGTGCCAGATCGTTCCGCCGACAGCCTAGGGGTAGGTAGGTGTTAGCTGAGACATCGAGGCGGCGCGTGTCGTTGCGCGATGACGATTCGGTCGATTGGCCGAGCTGTATCGAGCGACAGGTCGAGGATCGAAAAAGGAATACATACGCCCATGCAGAAAGCACCGCCAAAGTCGTTGAGGACAACCCAGGGGCAGGGGTCGCGTGTGTGATCCATCTTGATAATTGATTATGGGGGGGAAATGCTCGATGCGAAGGAGGCCCTGTTGCGCCCGGCGCGTCGGGATATGAAACAAGGTTGTTCAGGGACGGTCTGCGAAGTGAAGTTGGGGGTTCGGTTTTTCGGAGTCGTTGGATCACGACGCGCTCGCGGTTATCGTCGATGGGGGAGGCAGAGGTCGTCGTTATCGGTGGTGATGTGGTGTCTGCAAATTCCGTCGTCGATGATCTCAGAAGCCAAAGAAAATTGTTCCGCGGCAGGGGTCAGTGTGCACGGACCATTGCCGCCACCGACCGGGACCGAGTTCCAAGTTGAAGAGAATGCGGTAGAATGACTGTATTTAGTGGGTGGTGGTTTGTGGTTTGTGGGATGTCTCGGTTGCGTGGGTGAGGGTTGATGGTGCTGCGCCGAGGCCTCCTAAATACAGGTTCTTTTCCGTATCCACCGTACCTTCCAACAAAGTTCAGGATCCACACCGATTCTCGGAGCAGAATGTTAATCCGATTTCGATTTTGACTTGGCCCCGGGCCTCGCCCCGCCTCAGTGGAGTTTCCCAGATCCCAGTTCAACCGCCCATGAATTCAAGCTCATGATTGTAACTAGCGGACGCAAGTGGCTATTGCCCCGATGGTGCTACGCATGAACTAGTCCAGGAACTCGAACATGTCACTTGCCGCCGCCAGCAGGGGAGGCCTCCCATTTATTCGCTCCCAGCCGATTCAATCAACATGCACTCATTCCCCTGCTTGGCTCTAAGATAAGTACAGAATCATCCGTATAATCGCCCTCCCCAGCATCAACATTTCGATAAATGCGGTGTGAGGTTTCCCGGGGCGGCCACGCGATCACACTAGGCCTCACTGCGGCCCGTATCCGCCAAGAAGGGATTGACATTCAACCCCTGAACGTCCTGTGACCATCCCGCGGACGGAACCCAGCAGTGGCTTTGTCGAGGTGCTTCGTGGCGTTCGTTCTGTCGCCGATTTGGAACCCACTGCCAATGAGGTATATGACCAGCGATGGCCTCGTCCCACAGGACATCGGTGCTTCCCTCTGCCGATCTGATCTTTGGAATCCACCGTGTGTCGTCCTGCGCTTTTGTCTGCTACCGCCCGCAATAGCGGTGAGATGCTTCCGTCCTTCTTCTTTCGACCCGTGCGCTCTGGGATATGAGAGCGTTTGCAATGGCGCCGTCCGCCCCTGATGTCGCGTCATGTTTCGGTTCCGGCGACATGTCGTGCAAGCAGGAAGAATCCGGAGCCTCTGGTGAACACAAGGTACAAAACCAAAGCCCAACCAGCCCTCCACGGCCCGTCCCGCGCAACTTTGTCTGGCGTCTTGCTGGTCGACGCACCAGTAGCTCAACAACCTCATCGGACCCGGGTACTGAAGAAGACATGGCCGTTGATGTGCCTGTTCTTCGAGCGTCGTTCGATCCATGGAACCGCGGCCACGATGTCGACAATCAAGATGGCCAGGAGAGTCGCTGCAGAGGATGTAGCAAGATCCCCAAGCCCGGGGCGGCGGCTATGAGGCCATCCCACGTTCCCACCCGCGGTGAGTGCCAATGCTTTCGTTTACGTTGCCTGTTCATCTCGACACAGCCCTGTCTCAGACACATACCCCGCGAATCCCCCAGGCAACGCACCGTCCCGTCCCGGCTCGATGGTACCTGAAACGGGGTGCATTGGTCATTGGTCTGGGCCCCAACACCAGCACCAACTTTGGGACCCGACGATTGAGTCGAAGATCCATGGATGCGTGCCCCGTGGGGTGTTTCCTGATGCCAGCCCAGTGGAGTTTCCCGCTGTCAAATGCCCTGAAACGTGGGGAAGAACATCCCTGCAAGGGCGTGTTCCAGGCTCTAGCGCGGGGCTTGGGTCGCGATTGCAACGCTCCCCCAAAAATGTCGTCAGCAGCTTGCGATGATTATGACTCGGCCATCTCATCAACATCCCCAAACCTCGCCATGAGCTCGGTTTAAATATTGAGATCACCTTTCCGTTGTGCTAACCCCTCGCTCGCCGCACCAGAACCAAGCCCGACAATGACAAGACCACAGTCCCGCGAGCTCGATGACGGCTGCTCCGACACCGCCCCCGACCAACTCCAGGAGCTCCGACACGACGGCTCCGTCCTGGCCATCGCAGTCTCCGACAAGTACATCTTCGCTGGCACGGGCAAAGGGGAGATCGTCGTCTGGTCCCTCGGCACGTACCAGCTCGTCCAGACAATCCAAGCACACAAACGAAGCGTCCTCTGCCTGCTCCTCTCCGAAGACCGCAAGTACCTTTTCTCAAGCGCCTGCGAGCCCATCATTGGCGTTTGGTGCCCTAAAACTTTTACCCGACTCTACGAGATCTACAGCACCTACGATGTCGGCGATGTGTTCAGCGTCGCGTACTCTCCGCAGAGAGAGACGCTTTACCTCGGGACACAAACGCAGGCCATCCAATGGGTCAGCTTGAAGGATCCTGCGAGGAGAGTCCCCCACGACCATGCGAACCATCCGGACAAGCGGCAACACCGCTTCTTCGACTCTCGGGCGATTGGAGGGACATCTACACCTAGGCGCATGGAAGACCACTACTCCCTCATCCCGAAGGCGGCAGCCGTGCTGGAGATTGACTCCGGGGCCATCCGACAGTATGCGCACTACGGCTGGGTTTTTTGTATGCTGGTAGCAAAGGGACCCACCGTGCTCGGCGATCCAGACGAAGAGGTCCTGATATCCGGCGGTGGAGATGGCACCATCAAGTTGTGGAGGCTTTCGGACGATGGTCCGGACCACGATGACGGCGTGCTGGGAGATATCGAAGAGATGATGACTCTGGGCGACGACGATAGCGAGTCTGTCATGTCCATGGCCGTTGACGGTTCTTTTCTCTATGCCGGCAAGCTCCGAGGCATCATCGAGCTGTGGGATCTCGATACGAAGCAGAAATTGAGAGTGATCAAGGCCCACAACGGGAATGTCAACACTCTTAGGATGAGCTTTGGCCTTCTTTGGAGTGGAGCGACAGGAGGGTCAGCTTCGGTAAGGACACCACCAGGCCCTTAGTCCTGCTTGGCTAACACACGTAACAGAAGCACAGCACGGTACACTTCGGCAGAGATAAGAACGGTCTGCCCCAAAATATCAGCCAAAAGTACCAGTGCTTGAGCCGGTGGAAGGCACACGACGCCAAGATTCTGTCATCGGCCGTCGCCGTCCACCAAAATGACCGGCTCTTCATCACGGGGGCCAACGACAACACAGTCCGCGTCTGGCGTGTTAATGGCATGCCAACGCAGGCCGATCACGAAGTGGGAGGGTCCGAGAACATGATGATCTCGTCGCTCCGCGAGTTTGTCTCGTTCAAGACCATCTCCTCGCGGCCCGAGTTCACCGAAGATTGCCGCAAGGGTGCCACCTATCTGGGCTCTCTCTTCAAGCGACTGGGCGCACAGGTGGAAGTTCTGAGCACCGGCGGGCTGCACAACCCCATCGTGTACGCCAAGTTCAGCGGCAAGCTTGAGCCGGCGGAGAAACGGAAGCGGATCCTATTCTACGGGCACTACGATGTAGTCCCGGCCGACATGAAGGGGGATAACTGGCAGACCGACCCATTCAAGCTAGAGGGGCGCGACGGCTACCTCTACGGCCGCGGCGTCAGCGACAACAAGGGCCCCATCATCGCCGCCCTGTACGCCGTCTCGGACCTCCTGCAAGCCAAGGTCCTCGACTCGGACATTATTTTTGTCATTGAAGGGGAGGAAGAATCCGGCTCGCGCGGCTTCCAAGACACGATCCGCACGCACAAAGACCTGATCGGCCACATCGACTACGTCCTCTTAGCCAACAGTTACTGGCTCGACGACGAAGTCCCCTGCCTCACCTACGGCCTGCGCGGCGTGCTGCACGCCACCATATGCATCGACTCGAAGCACCCAGACCTCCACTCGGGCGTCGACGGCAGCAACATGCTATCGGAACCCCTCACCGACCTCACCCTCCTACTCGGCAAACTCAAAGACTCCAAGAACCACGTCAAGATCCCAGGCTTCTACGACGGCATCCTCCCGCTCACGCACGAGGAAGACCAGCGCTACGACGAGATCGCGCGCATCCTCATCCGCCGCAACCCAGCCAACGGGGCCCCCGACGCGCTGCGCCGCAGCCTCATGGCGCGCTGGCGCGAGCCCAACCTGACCATCCACCGCTACAACGTCTCGGGCCCCGACGGCAGCCTCATCAGCAGCCACGCCACGGCCAACGTGAGCGTGCGCCTGGTGCCCGGCCAGGAGGTCGAGGACGTCATTGACGCGCTGAAGCGCTACCTCCGGGACGAGTATGAGGAGTTTGGGAGCGACAATACGTTGACGGTCCGGATCGATAACAAGGCCGAGCCGTGGCTGGGCGTGCCGGGGAATTATATCTTTCGGACGCTGGAGGAGGCCGTTATGCGCGCTTGGGCGCCTGCTGCTGCTGTTTCTTCCGCTGTGACTGCGGTTAGTGGCGCGGAGAATGGGAAGGGAGAGGGTGGCACGGTGGCGTTGCCGGCGAATGCGACGGATGGGGAGGCGGCGCCCAAGTGTAGGAAACCACTCTATATCCGCGAGGGAGGGTCCATCCCGCCGATTCGGTTCCTCGAGAAGGAGTTTAGTGCGCCGGCGGCCCATCTGCCCTGTGGCCAGGCGAGTGATGCCGCGCATTTGGATAATGAGCGGTTGAGGGTGATGAATTTGGTGAAGAGCAGGGAGATTTTTAGTACGGTTTTCCGGAAGTTGTAGGGGAGGGGAGTCGGGCCATTGTAGGGGGTTAGGGTGATAAATGAGCGTGCGTGTGTTTTTAATAGATAGCGGGGTGTCAATTTGAGTTTTGGAGAGGGGAGACATGGTTATAGAGCGTGTTACCCCTTAATTCTGCACCAGTCATGTCCTTTGCGTGAGAGAGAACTTGAAGTTTATAATTTACTCGACCAACTTGTTTTGTTGTCTGGCCTACACCACTCTCATGGAAAGGTTCGATTCCTTCACAAAACCCCGGCCATCATTCAACAAATCCATCACCTCCTGGGCATCAGAAAAGGCTGATCCCGGGCTACCACGTGCCAGTTTTACCCCCCCGCCCCCATCCTCCTCCTCACACACTCGCCTCTCACCCTTACTTCTCTGCACCCACCGATGTATTACTACCAGCGGTAGTAGTACCCTGACTTCCCACGCTAGACGACACTGTTCCAGACCCGGACCTCGTAGGACGTGTCCCCGGCACAGGCACCGTGAGAGTTACAGCTGGGGTGCTGCTGCTGCTGACCACGGCGGTGGAGGTGACAGTCTTCAAAACTTGGGAGGTTGTGAGTACCGTTGAGGTAGCTGTCACCGTGACTGTTGCTGTTGCTGTCGCTGTTGTTGTTGTTGTTGTCGCTGCTGCTGTGGTTGGTTGTGCCGTTGCTGGTACCGTCACTGTCACGGTCTGCAGGGCCGTGGAGGTGGTGTTCCACTGCCGGGTGACGTCCAACGTTGCTGTTGTTACGGCGGTGGTCGTGGCCGTCACCAGGTTGGTCTGGGTGGTGTACGCTGTGTCGGTGGCGGTGGCGGTCACTGTTACCGAGATCTCGTCGGTGTGGGTCTCGGTTGTCAGGCGGGTCGAGTCGACCGTGATGGTGGAGGTCGATGTCACGGTAAAGGGGATGGTTGAGGTCCGTGTCAGGAGGGTGGTGGACGTGGCGTTGATGTACCTGGTCACATCCACCGTGTCGTACGAGGTGACTGTGGTGGGCTGTGTTAGGGTCGAGGTGCGCGTCTGGTTGAAGTATCTGGTCGTGTCCAGTGTGCTTGTGGTGGTGGAAGTGGCGGTTTCCCAGACAGTAGAGACGCTTGTGACGTTGACGGTGTTGTAGACCGTAGCAAAGACAATGGAATAGCTGGTCGCGGTCGTTGTGGTGAGATGGGTCGAAGTCGTGTCCACGATAACCGTGCTTGTCAGAATCGCCGTGGTGGGGATGGTTGAGGTCACGTAGATGGTGGAGACTACGACTTGCGACTGAGTTGGGGCTTCACTGATCGTGGGGAGGGCTGTCAGTCGCGTGGTAATGCTCGACGGGGCTTCACTGATCGTGGGGAGGGCTGTCAGTCGCGTGGTAATACTCGTCGGGATGGCTGTCTCTCGTGTGCTAATGCTCGGCTCCTGTGTGCCAACGCTGCCCCCAACGCCGCGGCCACATAGACCAAAGTTCGCCTGGCAACCTGAGCCGCAATCCTGGTTTGAGGCACCACACCGCCCGCTTCGAGCACAGCAGTTGCCGTATGACGACCCAAGGCAGGAGTACTGGTTAGGAGAGCCACAAGCCCCGTCGGGGGAAATCTCGAGCTGCGCCAAGCCAAGCCTGAGCAGCCCTGATACCGCGATGATTAGACGCAACGGACGCATTGTTGCTGTTTGCGTCCCTGTCCTTGGGGATGAATGTGAGGAGGATCACCGGTCTGAGGGGCCCTGGAGTTCACGGCATGGGCCCTTCCTAACTATACTCCGCGAGTCCAGGGTGCAATCAAAGGTCCAAGATGAAATACTCGCCATAGGTGCGGGTAGGCTACGCAAGCATTTCACGGTCTATTAATCTAGGGAACGGGAGTACATATTTGTCGGGAGCCCCTCAATTGCCGGCTGCCGCAAATGGATTTGGTAATATCCAGCTCATGGCTAATCGTCCTTGCCGTCACCCCTAAGCTACCAGATAGAGATTTCGCTCCAATAGAACCCCAACGCACTTGTGATGTGGGAGGGTCGGCAAGCCTCGAGCTGGGTGCTGGACCTGCATTCGGCCGGCACTTGACGGATGTTGAGCAGGATATGACCTGAGAAGTAACCTACCTACCTGGGGCAGCATGCGACTGAGGGGCCGAAAGCAACGTCCCACAAAGTCTAGGGAAACAGAACTTTTTGGATCTCGGCTATAGGGTAGAACTACCGATCGGCAGTCGATATGGCTGGTAAATGACATGCATTTGTGTACCTAGTCATTGTAATATAGGCAAGTAATTACAGATTACAGTTGCTTCCAGTTTCCCAGCCGGAGCCCCTGATTCGGATATGATCAACGCCATTGTTTGGAAAAAACCTCAATGGCGACGAGAAACCCCGAGATTTATTCTTTTGGGGAAATAAACAACGAGGACGCAGAAAATACTCGGTAATAGGGTGAAAAAGGAGAGAATACTAAGCATTTAAAACGAAGAAAAATAGAAGAGAGGAGCAAAAGAGAGGAACCGAAAGGCCAACGTAAATCAAGAGAGGATCAAAAAGCAAACGACGAAGGGACGAAAGGAGAAGAAGAGACCGAGGTGAACGTTCCTATATTAATTCGATTCAACCCAAACAACATCTTCCCATCTTTCCTTTGCGGCATACATCAAGCAGGCCTCGGGCCTCAAGTTGTGACACTGGCTCAGAGGAGTCGTCACAGCGCAACCTAGAATCACTGCCAACCCAAACTCAATCAGCCCTCAATGACAGCCAGTGACCCTTTTGCGCACGGGTGAACCGTTCCTAGGCGCATCACGACGTTGCGCACTTCTTCCGCCGCAGGCTCTTTGGCGACTCCGACTTTCCCGACTTTGGAACGGAACGCGTTGGGTTAACTTTGCCCACCTCACCTTTGCTTCATTGCTCGCCAATTGCTTGCCAATTGCCTTGAGCCTTTTGATAATGGCAAGCTTAACCCACACTCGGAGCCCTTCGCCTCCGAGGGACCTGCCAACAGCGGAGCGCGAGATACTGGGCGATGAGTGATTGTGGAAGAGGAAGCATTCCCGTTGTACGACCAAGACAGCTGAAGTTAGTCCTGCCCTCCTGCATCCGTCGATTTTGTAATAACCGCCGTCCCAGAGACCGCAAGTACGTCGCCATCGTACGAGCCGTTGAACGAGTTCATGGTGTGAAGTACCTCGCCGCCACCGTCTTAGAACATACCGGGCCGCAAGCTTGTCCGTTTGAACTTGGGCTTGTTCGAGCTACCCCCTTACCCTCCTCCCCAACCCAGGAAGTTTCACCCACCTACGTGTTCTGCACATCATAACACGCGCCTTTCCCCTTGGCATGACAGCAATCCCAAAGTCCGCCCGTGTACCATCAGCACCCAGTCGAGCGAGAAGGACGGGACGGAGATGATGCGACAGGGCGCGGGGAATTAGGCCGAGGTCATCCTCGCGGTGACGGGTGTGGAACTCGTGCAGTGTCTTGCGGGCGAGGTGATTGTCGCGGGAGACCGCGGACGTGAACAGCATCTGCAGCCGCGAGTCCATGGTGAGCTGGTGTTGCTTGAAATAAAGGCAGTCCTCGTACGTGTCGTGCATGCAGTTTGGCAGCGTGTTGAGGGAAATCCGCCAGGTGTTGTCTAGGGCAGCCGAGAACGAGACTCTGGGTCCATGTCCCCTTCATAGCACCTTTCTCGTGGATTGTGACTGTTTCGCCGTCTTCCCCGTCTCGTGGTTGAAAACCTTCGGCTCTTTGGGGCCTCTTGAGAGCTTGAACGGGGTTGCTTTCTTTTCCTTATCCTATGCCCTTCCCGGCAAACCCAGGAGATGGATGAAGTACGGAGTACGTGCCATGAGACATGTTGAAAACACCGGAAGAGGGTCAACATGATGCGGGACCATCGAGGAGAGTAAGCGCAGTTCGTCTCATGTGATGTTGACCGCCGAAGAGCCCATCTACTCGCCCATGACCCGGGACTGTCCTAGACAATTGGGCAGAGATGGAGCATTTCTTCGGAGGCATGGCTCTCAATCCCAGCTGCCAAGGGCCATTAGACGTCAATCAGGGTAATTCACTTCAATTGGATCGACGACAGGAATATTTTAGAACCAAAATGCCGGACCGCATTGATTCTCGACAATGATAGAATCAATGCCGGCGGAGAGTCGGAATCTTGGCTAACATGGTAGGTTGCCAAGCACAGGCCGGAGGCGGCAACTCCTCACGCGCAACGTCTGAAGTCGAGGACGAAGCTGGATCTGGAATTTTGTTGTTGGCCGTCTGGCGGTCTCCTCGGAAAGCGTCGCGTGGAACACGAGAACACCACTGAACATGCTCGACAGGTCCGAGCGGCGGTTGGCTAGAACGGCACTGGCTTGCTCGGAAATCCGCCCATCCGGCTCGTCGCTGGGGCTGTGCTCTTATCGCTCCTGCGATGCTGAGTTTTGGTGATGGTGAGCGTGGCCCAGGGCCTGGGTGTTTGGGTGAAACAGGAACCAAGGACGGATGTTGCTCACGGGGGTTTCGGCGGCATGGGCCTGGACCGCCGCTCGCTTTTTCTTTCCCTTCGCTTCCCTGTTCGGCTCCAACTGCCCTCGAATTGCCAGCGCCAGGGGTCTCATGGCCCGGCGCCATCCCATCCCAGGCCCGTTGAGAGTCGCCGAGTCCGATGTTTCTTTATCGCCCCAACTACGAACACAGCTCGGTTTTTCGGACGACCGCACGTTTTGACCAGAAAATCAATCAAGACGGTGGATTTCACGGAGAGGAAACCCAGCGTTGGCGCCCAGGCTCGCTCACATGCCGTTTCAGAATTAGGGTTGTTATCTCCCACCAACGCTACACTCCAACCCTTGTTTGTTTGTTAGCGCGAAACCTTAGACAGGGGTCCTGGCTCTAGAACAGAAAGGCCTCCCTCGACACCCAGAACACCGCCTTCAACACGAGAAAACAGAGCCTTTAGAAGTATCCAGACAATATTCCTCATTAGTGCCTTTTCTTTACATTTAATTCGGTAGTTGTACCGTTAAGATCGAGGTTTTCGCACCTACCCCGGTCTTGAAGTCAGGCGCTAACAAACAAACCAGGGTTGGAGTGTAATTTGGCAGTTTGTTTCGCAACCTCCTTTGCCCAGGGACGCCCAAGGAGATCTGATGCATGAGACGCTTTTGACTATTTTTGTCCGGGAATGGTCTTCCGTATCTGACTGCTCAGAGGGCATAAGAACCCCCAGAAGACCGTTATTCTTGGCCACGATGAAGTGGACGTCTGACCGATTTGAGCGTCAGACCTCGCGAGTACGTGATTGACGTGCACCAGACGTAAGCTTACCTCCTCAGACCGGGCCTAGATCGGGATTCCAAGGGCGTGGGCAACAAAGCTTATTACTAAAAGAGTTTGCTAAGAAATGCTGGGCGATGCACACCGGACGGCGGAGCCTCATATCTTGGCCGCTAGACTCGGCCGCCGCCGCCAAGCCGGCCAAGACGCAACCTGCGGCGGTACATTTTGCTTGGCTGTCGCACTCTATCCCCAAGACAACCCCCTTTTCTTGGCTCCAGGAACTGAAGTAAAAAAGTGACCTGATCATGCCGGGTTTCAAGCCTTATCATTTGGCAAAATCATCGCGGAGGCCTTGTTCTCCCTCTACTATGTAGTGCTCGGCGGCAGGCGAGACGACTCCCTGATCCTAGCGTCACGATGGGCACGACGCTGTCAATGACGAGCAGCGCGAGCAAAGAGGCGGCCTGAGCACCCCATCCCCGGCCCCAAACACGGGGTCGGCCAACGGTCGACACCACCGCGCTGATCATGACCAAGAGGCATACAAAGATCATCCTGCTCCCGCCCGGCTCGTTACTAATGGAATCATGGGTTGTGCGGTTTCATTCTCTTGTTCTTCTTCTTGGCTTGCTGGTTGACGGTCTGAGACCCTCTTCGTTTCTACCGTATATATTTTTTCCTGTTGGCTAATTGTTTCAACGTAATCCCCGGTCGGATACCACCACCTTATTTTGTATATTCACTTCATTCTTCTTGTTCCTTCAACAACATGACTTTCACTCTCCGGGCTCTGCTCGTGGCGGCATCGGCGACGCGGGTCCTCGCATCATGCGCCCACGGGACATTCCTACGGCCCCGCGCCGAGGAGGGCGGGGCCGTCCAGGTGGGAACGTTTGGATATATCGGGACCATCGTACGCCTCCTCCGCTCCCCAGGCCCCGAATCCCCCCCCGCGGTGATCACCGGCTAACACAAACACCAGGGACCTCTCAACTGGGCAGCGCTCGAGACCCCGGCCAACAACGCGTGCGCAACCGGCACTCGCCAGTCGCCCATCGACATGGTCGAAGGCGTGTTTACCGTGCTCCAGGGGTCCGACGTGCAGCTGACGGTCAACGACATGCCCGCCGGCGCCGAGTTTGAGAACCTGGGCACCACGGTCGAGATCATCACCCAGGGCGGCACGTTGAACGTTGCCGACAAGCAGTTCGAGTTGCAACAGTTCCACTTCCACCTGCCCAGCGAACACCTCGACAACGGGACGAGCCAAGCCAGTACGTTTTGCCCCTGACACAAGCCCAACCCCCCCCAAACCCAGCCCAGCAGTCCTAACCCTTTCCAGTGGAAATGCACATGGTCTTCCAATCCGCCGCCCAAGAAATCGCCGTCGTCGGCGCCTACATCAACATCGCCGACGCCGCGCCCGCAGCCGCCACAAAGAAGCGCTCCTCCCGCATCAACAACAACAACCGCCGCCAAGAAGCCGCCGCCCCCCCCGCAGCAGCAGCAATCACCCCAACAACCCTCCTCGAAACCATCTTCAGCGTAGTCGACCAGATCGCGACCCCCGGAACCAAAGTCACGACCCCGCCGCTCGTCATGTCCGAGGTCGTCGACCTCCTCAAGGCCAACGCCTTCCAGATCTACGCCGGCTCCCTCACCACGCCGCCCTGCAGCGAGGGCGTCAGCTGGCACGTCTCGACGGCGCGCTTGGGTGTCACGCCCGCCAGCTTCACCAAAGTGAGGGATGTCATTGGGTTTAACGCGCGCTACCCGCAGAATACGCCGGGGCAGCCGAATCTTTTGATGATTTCGGCACTGGGGTCGGCTGCGGCGGCTGTGGCGGATGCGGCGGCTGCGGCGGCTTGAGTAAAATGGGGTTGAGGTTGAGGTTGGGGTGGAGGAGGGGGGTTTGTGTAGATTGTGGGTAGATAGGGAAAGAATAAATTGGGTTGGATACTGGTGGCGTTTTGTGTGATTGCTTGATTGGGGAGTGAGTGATGAGTGACTGACTCTGTGCTGAACGTGCTGCTGCGGTTGTGCGGTTTTTGTTTTGTGGCATGGAGTCATCCGTTGCTGTTTGTTTTCCTCCCACCTTGTGGGTTGTTATGGGCCAATGATTGCAGGAGTGTAGTTAAGAGAGGGAGAGAGAAAAGTAAAACATGATGTGCCCTTCCGTTGAACTTCCCACTTCTCCGGCCTGTCCCATTTCTCTCCGCAAACCGGACCGGACCGGACCGGCGTACGGGCCCCACTCTTACTTGGCCCACTTCGCACCGAAAGTGGGGTTTTTGGCGAGTCCGGGCCCGCAAGTAGCCGGGGTGGGGCCGGTGTTTGGCCCAGCTCCATCCACTCCTCAGGCCTGGAAACCGCTTCTTATTCCTCAGCGACGTCCAAAGCCACGGCCGCCCTGCAGCTGCCGGCCACACTTTGCCTCCCCGCTGTGGTAAATCCACCACCGCAACATCACGACACCAACAAACATCACCACCTCCGCTCTTGGTGTGCCCCCGTTTCGCAAGCCACAGATGCGCCTTCGGTATTCCGTATGTCGCTCGTCTTCGACGTAGAAAGTCTAATCAGTAGCATTAAATTAGCTAGACAATGGCAAAAGAAATGAGTGCCCCTGGAAATAAAATGACGCGGCATGGCCATAAACTATGACTGGTGTTTGTTGACTGGAAAGGATCATGGATGGTTCATGGTTGACTTCGTGTTGTTGTTTGACCAGCTGAAGCGCAATGTTGAGACGACCCGTCGGTGCCTTGGGTAGATAAGAAAGTTTTGCATGCCAATATTTCATCGGCCTCCCCAGTGTGGTCAAGTGGTCACACGAGGGAGGCCGATAAAAGCCCAACGGCCCAAGCTCTCGAACAGGTACCTCTCTAACGGGAGGTCGCCAGTTCGAGTCCTGGGTCTCGAGGCAAAAAAGAGGGAGAGCGCGGGCGCCTCCCTGCCCTGGCTGCCGGAGGCCGAGGGAGTCAAGGATAAGTAGTAGACCGTAGGAGTAAACCCCCCCAGGGGTTTTCGTAGCCAACTACCCACAGGGTGGTTGGTGAGCTTTTTGCTCTTTTCTTTTCTCCTCTGCCTCTGCCACATGTTTATTCTCTCCACCACATGTTTATTCTCTCCACCACATGTTTATTCTCTCCAACCACATGTTTATTGTCTCTACCACATGTGCATCCCCCCTCCTCGGCCACATGTGCATTCTCTCTCTGACCACACGTGCATGTATTGTTGCGTCATAGCTAGCACAAACCAAACTCAATGACAGTTACCCTGAGAGAAGCTTGATGTTGAAAGTGTTGCGACTGAAGCAATAAAGTTCTCTCCAACCGCCAACTCTCCATACGGTGCTCGCGGCATGATTTGCGTTTGAAGATCCAAGTATTTTCGGTCTTATGGTTCTCGCCTCGTTGTTTTATTTATCAGCTGCGGCTCACCGTCATCGGCATGTGTTCTCTGCATCATCTCTGCAGCTTAATTCGGGACCGGACCCGAGCACTTGACCATGACTGACTATAAACCCACTGCTTCTTTTGCTCATGAGAGAAATAAACTGACAGACCGATCATTTCTTCCCACCACGCTGGTAATTTGCCACACCACCGTCTTCCCTCACTCACCCACCCGACATTGGATCGCGACAACACCTTGACTTCTCTTCAATCTTTACAATGTGCACCGGAAACCTGATCCTCTTCTGCTGGTATGTACCTCCTTCGGCGCTTCTCGTCCGCAAACATGGCGTCACCAAACGCATCGCCCCTTCCAAACACCCTCTGTTCGTGCGAGATAGAAAGAACATGGCTAACACATTGACCCAGCCCCTGCAGCGTCCATTCCCCCTCCAGCGCCAGCACCGCCCAAGGCCACTGCACTGTCAAGTCGACGAACAATGGCGCATACAACTGGTGCGACGCCTACCGGGCATCGCCCAACTTTGTCTGGGGCTACACGGGCGGCATGCCGCCCAACTGCCCTGACGGTGAGATCGAATACGAGCCCATGCGTACGTGGAGTTTAGAACTAGAAATGCGTAAATCTTCTCGAAGCTGACCTTGCCACGTAGACTTCCGCGCGAACCGCCTGTGCGATGAGTGCGCCCAAATGGGCTGCCCCCTCGTTTGGCCACAGCGCACAGCGAACGGTCGCCGCAGCGCGCTCGAGAAGGCGCAGAGGAGCGTAGCCAGGGCAGCGAGGCATGCAGCTTCTTGGGCCACCAGAAAAGCTCAGCGTAAAGCCGCCGCGGCGATGAAAGTCCCCAGCCTAAGGGTCGTGGACTCCCGGGAAGACGACGAGGCTGAGATCAGAGCGTTCAAAGCCACGGCGGCCGAGGCCAGGGCAGCCAAGCTGGACAAGAAGCAGGGTGACAGCATAGTCAAGGGGGTGATCGGTCTGTTCAACTCTGCGCGCGGCAAAGGCCAGAAAGAAGACGCTGCCGCCGGGTCTGCCTTGGCTGAGCCAGCCGCTGCTGACCTCTGCGACTGGGTTCGGGAACTTGAGCTCTCGGGCGCCGCTGGGAAGAAGAGCCACAAGCGGCGCAGGAAGCACGCAGACGACGACGACGCGGCGTCTCTGAAAACGGTGGTATCGCGGACCACCATCAGGCCCTCGTCCAGGAGCAGCAAAGCCGCGTCAGTCAAGACGGTAGTATCCTTGACCGACAGGTTGCTCCTGCAATTCCCGCATTTACGTGAATCTCCCGCGCCTTGCGAGAACACGGGGCTCATTGACGCCGTCGGCAAGAACCGCCCAGGGTGGAAGGTCGACAAACCTAGAAGGCTGTCACAGAGGCGAACGGAGGAAAAATGAATATGAAGATTAAAGTCTACAACCTTTCGTCGTAAATCGGGTATATAAAACAGGTCCAATGAGCGACGTGAAACGCCGGGCACTGCCATCAGGGAAGCCCAATCAACCCTTTACCCAGTCTAAAAAGACTCCCCCAAGCCGACTCTATCCTGTATTTGGTTCATCCCAGTTCAGACTCCAGGCAACAACAACATTCAAAACAGTAACCCCACAAGGACCCTCAAACCCAAAAAGCCAACCTCAAGACCTCTCCACCCGATACGTCTCAGTAACCAAAATCCCATCATGCCCAACCACCCCACCCCCCTCCCTCCCCTCATCCGACCGTCCACTCCGCATCTGACTACGCCGATACTCATTCAAAATCTCCTCATCCGACGCATTGCCCCCCCCACCACCACTATTACTCCTCCGCCCCCCACCACTACCACGACCAACAGTCGTCTTGGTAAACGGCCCATTCACCCCAATCTTGACCTCGCTAAAGCTGATATTATCATCACTACTCCCCGTCCCATCCTTGTCGACCAGCGTCGACGTCATGTTGGTAGCCGTCATACTGTTGTTCATCCCCCCCTTTCCTCCTCCAGTGCCCTTCTTGGACGCGGCGGCGGAACCGACAATGGGTTTCCCGTCGGCGCCCACGAGCCCGCCGCCGATGGTGCGCAGCGGTACCGAGTTGCTATCGCCGCCACCGCCACCGTTACCGTTGTCGGGGTTGCCGTTGCCGTCTTGACCGGCCGACTGTTTCTGATAGCCGGCCGAGCTGGACTCGCCAAAGATGCGGCGGAAGGCGCGCTTGTAGAGGGGGCGGCAGACGGGGATGCCGATGCAGATGAGGGTGATGGCCATTTCGGCGGAGGACCAGACTATTAGGCCGACGCTGTCATCTGTAGGGATTGATTCAGGGGGTGGGGGGATTGGGCTGGGGATATAGATGAAGGGGGTGGGTGGGACGTTACGGAGGTAATTGGGGGTGTAGAGGCCTTCGACTTCGGTGGTTCGTTTGATGCCGGCAGCGGCGGCGCTGGGGAGGGGGGCGGTTAGCTGGTGTTTGGGGTTTTATGGCAGAAGTTGAACTGGGGAGGGGGGCTTACATCAATCCTAAGCTCATACTACCTGCGATGGTGTACTTTTCGCGTTGCGGCATGTTCAGGGGCCAGACAATGATCCAGGGGAAGATGGCAAAGAAAAAGTCGACCAGGATTGTCGAGACTGTTCAGGTCCCAATCAGCAACTCTTCCCTCACTAATCAAAAGGTTAAACATACCGCAGAGAATGTAGGACGTCGGTCTTGTGTCGATCGGACAGTAGCCACCCTCGATGCGGCGGTCGTAGACAAAGTTCAGGGGCACGCACGAGAGCCAGAAGCAGAGAACTTGGGCTGTTTGGGTGTGAGTGTGAGCGCTGGGCAAACCAGGGGGCACAGAGTTCAAGGCGCGGGAAAACCTACCGATAGAGGCTAGCATGACAAGAGTCATGGCGGTCCAGATGGCGATCCGATGCCAGTAGATGGTGACAAGACGGAGCAAGAAGAAGCCGAGCGAGGCTTTGGCGATGGCCATGCCGACAATGGCGAACCCTTGGCCGATACACTCGTACAGGGTTGCTGTGACGACCGAGTCCATACTCCCTATTTCCTCCATTGTTTGCCCAAAGCCGTAATGGCCGGCCAGCGTGGTAAAGGTGGTGAAGATGACAAGGAAGATAAAGGCCAGTAAGTAGACGTGGTCGTCCAGGCCGTACGAGGCGACACAGACGATGCGAGTGTAGAGGCGCAGGAGCAGGAAGAAGAACACGATTGCCGTCAACAACCACATCACCGCCAAGGCCCAAGGGGCTTCGCCTTTGAGGCCCATCTTTTGACTGTCGTCCGGAGCCGAAGGACGAGACGGTGGTCAGGCGTCGAAACCACTTGGAGGTTGTCTTTCAGTCGGGGAAACAGTGAGCGTGGGCGATGGCCATGGGGCGTCGAAACAAGAGTTGGCGCCTCGGGAGTTATTAGGCGAGTGTTAAAGGAGCCTGCTGCCCTGGGGCTGGCAAGGACGGCGGGGGGTGAAAACGACCCTGGTGAAGACCCTGGTGAAGCCTCAGTGCTCACAGCTGCCAGGCCGCGAGCCCAGGTCTACACAGTAGAATCAATGCGCGGAGGAAACGATGGTGATCAGCCTCGGGAGGCGTGAGACATACAGTTGCGTGTGAAACATGCAGAGAAACGCACGCTGAGAAGGCGGCCGGTCCCACGAGATGGGACCCCTGTGCCGCAGTCCCACGCTCATTCAACGACCGAGTCGATCATCGTTGCTTTCGGCAAGGAGGATGCTGAAAGCTGTTATGAGCATAGCAACTGTGGACAGGGGGGGTGGAGGAATGCGAGCTGAACCGTGGAGTTATTCCTTAATCCAGTTGTGATTCAACTGTTCCGTATCTGAAAATAATCAGGCTGAGACTTGGGCCCTTGGCCCTCCCCATGGACAGTTGGACGCGGGACGGGCAGTTGCCGGGGAATTATGCCCCTGTGCGCCGGTTCCAGGGACAAGGGGATTGCAGCTGAAGACATCTCACTGGTCGGGGAGCCCGGATGGCGTGTGGCTTCTTAAAGACCCCTGTGCGGGATGAGGTTTGTCTACCAATGAGCACCGTTGTGTTGTTGAGCCCCCCACGTCGAGGAGGGTGGTCGGTCTCGAGTCTCGCTTGGTCAAAAAACTAAAAACCAAATAACTGAATGCCACGCTGCTCGCTTGGGATTTTCAGATTGGTCGCTGCAGCCTGCAGCCACAAAAAGCCATGATTGACCAACACTCCGCACGTGTGCGATGTCGACAACTTTGACCGTTTTGACGAGGCGGGGGGAAGCGGTGAAGAGTGAAGACCCGAGTTGTTTGCTCGCAACGTGGGATGGAAAAGAAACCGTCGTCGGCCGCCCGCGGGGCGATCAAAGATGTTCGGCCGAGATGGAATCCGCAGAGTTGAGTTTCCCAACGTACGTGCTGTTTAAGGACGAGACGAGGGGATTCGAAGACGACATGGATCGTCTGGTTCACTGCCACAACCACCGGGCAAGGAAGCAACTCGAGTGAAGCTCCGTGTCGGCCAATTACCAAACTCGTAGGAATTTTGGGCCAGTGGCCACTTGCGGTTGGCAAGCGAATTTGGGATTCCCCCAGGTTAAAATCGTGCGCGGCGCACCCAACAACGCCGAAGAATGGACCTTCACCCACACCACCACCAGGTGGTGGTGCGACTAGTGCCACCGATTCTACGTGCAGATCGGCCATGTCCGGCAAGAGAATTGGGGACGGGATGATGCTTGGAACAGTCCTGGACGCGACGGGACGATCAGACTCGGGTCAGATTCCGAGGCGGGATTTCCGTGGATGTCTTAAGCCCTTGCGGGTTAGGAGGCACGGGAGGATGTGAGAAGCCTGGGTTGGGCTTTTCCCGGCAAATCGGGTGCAATCCCCTCGCCCAGGCGGTGGGGGAGACAAGGGGGGCCGGCTCGGGAGTGGCCTAGTGCTTATATGGAAAACAGAACGGTGGGGGTACTTTATGAACCCTTGGCTGAGGTTGCAGTGCAGGCCTAGGCACTTCGACAGCTCAACTCTTCGACAGGGACTCGGGACGGAGGCAGCCCCGGAGGGCCCCTGGAGAGCCCCTGGAGAGTTGGAATGGTCACCAGGTCACCAGACACTGGACAGTCACCCACCAGGTTTGGAAAAGCACAAAAGGATGGGCATGTCCCACCAAAAACGATCGCCCACCTTTCGAGTCGTCAAAACTCGAGCGTGGAAAGAAAGAATAACTTCTGGGCTAGGAAAACCGGGATGCGTCAAGGCTCGCTCGGGGGACTGAGACAGGAGGTCGCAGCGGGACTTTGCCCCCTGGCTCTTCGGCATGTTCTCCGAGGTGTGAGTTGCGGTTGGTCCTCGTTTCCCCAGGATCGGCCACCACAAGAATTAGCATCTGCATTCTGCCCTGTGCCGAGCCATACCAACCTCGTCCACACCTGCATGCAACATTCACACATCAACCCGCTAAAGCACAATGGGAATAGCCAAGAGACTGCTGGCCAACCCCACTCCCATCCCACCACTGTTCATAACAGGATCCTGCCGCTGTCCCGTGTGTTCAGGGCGACCTCACCTTCCTGTCCGCTTCTTCCCCTCTCCCCCATCCCGCTGACTCCCGTGTGCGGCGCGGCTGCTTACGCCCACGTGTTTTGTATGCGCGCGTGTCTGCCTGTGTAACCCACAGACGTCTCACCCACAAACTGTGCCATGGCTTCGGCCTCTCCAGCTGCCAATGGCGGCTTACCCCCTGCGGACGGATCCGCGCTGGATCTCACCTCATTGCTCGCCGGCGTCTGGGGTAACAAGCTGAGCGTCCTAGTTCTTGCTCCGTCGATTGCCGTCTTCCTGTGGTTCTTTGTCGCCTATCAGACTTCGCCGCTGAAGAAATACCCAGGCCCCTTTCTGGCTGGTACGTTGTGGTCCATGCTCAACCCCCAATTCAGGGGTGCCCCCCCCTTTACTGACCTGAACCAGGATGTACCAACCTCTGGCGAGTGTGGCAGGTCATCGCGGGAGAGTATGCTCCCCGGATGAAGAAGCTGCATGAGAAGTACGGCCCGATCGTGCGCATCGGCCCGAACCTCCTGGATATCGACATCCCGGAACTCTCCCGTATCATCTACGGCACCGACGGAAAATGGGTCAAGTCGGACTTTTACAAGAACAGCAGCTCCGTCATCGACGGCAAGATTGCCTACCACATGTTCTCCGAGGTTGATCCCACGCTCCATGCACTGATCAAGCGGCCGGTGGTGCGCCACTACTCGGTGCCCGCCGTGTTGGCCATGGAACCTTTGATGGATTCTGTGATTAGCGACTTTGTCGAAACTCTGCACAAACGCTATGTTGAGCCCAAGAAGACGTGCCAATTTGGCGACTGGCTGGGCTTTTGTGAGTTGTCCTGAAAGGCGTACTCCCCCTACACATGGAGGAGCTAACCATCTATCTCTCTCAGACGCTTGGGATTTCCTGGGCATGGTGACCTTCAGCTCCAAGTTCGGCTACCTGGAGAAGGGCAGCGACTTTGACGGCACGCTCGCCATCGCCGACAAGTCGATCGACTACCTGGCGCTGTGCGGCCAGATGCCCTGGACCGACTACGTGCTCGACAAGAACCCCATTTACCCGATCGGCCCGCCCAACATCGGCAACGTGACGCGCATTGCCGTCGCGAACCTGACGGCCCGCCTCAAGGGCGAGGACAAGAACTTCACCGAGGGCAAGCCCGACTTTCTCCAGTACTTTATCGAGTCCAAGTCGACCCACCCCGAGCTGGTCAACGACGGCAGCGTCATTGGCTATCTCCTCCTCAACTGTGAGTTTTACCCCTTCTTTTTCCACACCACCGTCTTCTTACTAAAGACCTTTTTCTAGTAATCGCCGGCGCGGACACAACCGCCATCACCATGCGCGCCCTCTTCTACTACACCCTCAAAAACCCCCGCGTCTTCGCGCGCCTGCAGTCGGACGTGCGCGCCGTCTTCCAGCCCTTCGAGCCCGCCTCGCACGCCCAAGCGCGCGCGCTGCCCTACCTCGAGGCCGTCGTCAAAGAGACGCTGCGCTACCACCCGGCCGTGTCCATGATCATGGAGCGCATCGTGCCCGAAGGGGGGCTGGCGCTGCCCGACGGCCGCGTCGTGCCGGCCGGCCAGATGGTCGGCATGAACCCCTACATTGTGGGCCGCAATAAATCCGTGTTTGGTGAGGATGCCGAGGAGTTTAATCCCGATCGGTGGTTGCAGAGGACAGGGGAGGGGGAGGAGGCGTACAAGGAGCGGATGCAGCGGTGGGGGCAGTCGATCCTGGCGTTTGGCGGCGGGTATCGGATTTGTTTGGGCCGGAATCTGAGCCAGATGGAGGTGTACAAGGTTGTGCCCACGCTGTTGGCCACGTTTGATGTCGCGCTCGAGGATCCGAATGAGGAGTGGTGGACTTGTTCGAGGTGGTTTTATCGGACCAAGGGGGTTGTTTGCACCTTGAAGCCGAGGAGTTCGTGAGGGGCTTGGCTCACACGGATGGGATGCGAAGGGCACAAGTGTTGTCGGGCTGATGATTATAGCTGGTGTTTGGGAATCTCGTTGGATAATCACCGCAGAGGGCTGTTTCAAGAGGCTGCCTCGAGGCTGCGTTGTAATAATACATGCGTTTCGAAGCCAGACAGTGACGACGGAGCAAGCCTAAACGAGGAACAGAAGACCCGAATAACCAAATTGTAAACTCTCACAACACCTGAATGTGTTCTAATGGTCTTGGCCCGTTGGAATCCCCATAGAATCTTACCCGAACAAAGTAAGTGGTGCTGGGCCTTTGTTGTTCAGACACAGCAAGAAAGGTTCAGCTGTATTCAGTCATAACAATGGACATGCGGAACAGACAACAGGGTTATCCACAAACTGTCCAACAGAGCGAAGTCTGATATATTAAGTATCATCGAGCCCCCAACAGCTGAGGGGGTATTTTCTGTCCAAAGCCCTTGCACTTTCTTCCTTGCAACAAACAACTCGACCGAGGTAAAGTCATAGTCATACGATCTGATCCAGCAGATTCTACCACCCAAAATGTGCGGCTACGACAAAGTGATTGTGGTGTGCATTCACTGCAACGTTATCCTCACTTATAACTGGAAGCTAAAGGTGTTCTGTGGGCACACTTGGTGCTGGTTCAAACAGGCCCTGTACGAGTCAAAGAGTTTCATTTCTTGCGGTTGTACTGATGAGAAGCCTGGCGAGGAACCGAAGCATGGAATAAAGCGGAAGCGCTTAACAAAGAGTCAACCTATCTTCAATGAGGGTTGAAGATAGCTGATGAAGCGATGGACATTGCCAAGTGGCAGTCCTCAGGCTGCTTAGCTAGGCTGCTCAAACCCTATGTTTAGATTGACCAACTCTGAATCTATGATATCCTTTTGATTTCCTACGTATTCTTGAGCGTGCCGGGTATTGTGCAAATGTGTGTTGATGATAGGTATCAATAGTGTTTAAACTTTTAATGTGCTTGCTTGTCTATGCCTTGCCAGAACAGGTTCCATGGAGTATCATCAGAGGCTTTGGTCAGGAGAAGGCGACGTCATATTCGGGCAATAGCACTGCCACCCACACGAGAAATTGGTCCATAAAAGTGAAGCCGAATCAGGGCGCACAAGAGACCTCGCAGCCGCTGATGGGCCAAAAGGGGAATGACACGCTGGCCAATGGGAGCGCGTATCGACCCCGGAACAGGGGTTGTGCAACGCCTTGGCCGAGAACTCCACCACTGCAGCCGCCGTTGACGAGCCATTGTTCGTTCTCTTCGGGATGCTTACACGGGGTTAATCTTGAGTCTGGGCTGCCCACGAGTGGCGCATGAGCTTCGAGATTCCGCTCGACCCGGGCCCCAGCAATCAACAGGCCCTTGACCTTCCCCGATCCCAATCGACCCACAACCACGGTTCCCCCCGTGACAATTCAAGGTCGTCGCGCGGAAATCACCGCGTTCCACGCACGTCTTCTCTTTTTCTCCGCTTGTTTTGGTTCCTCCCGGTCATTAATCCAAGCCTATGGCCCTCTCAATACCAAACATTAACGACCGTCTCGAGCAGACACCTCAAAGGGGCAGCCCGGGAACACCACGTCTTGATGGCCCCCAAAAGAGGTCCTCCTTGAACTCGGACCGCCCACATGGCCGCCAATACTCCCAACGAGACCCCGCCATGTTCCGCCCAACCCTCCCGACAAACTCGAACGGGCACGTCCTCCAGCGCCAACCAAGGCTATCGTTTCTTGGAAGGCAGCAGCAGGTCGCGGCCGAGAAAGCTGCCAGTGTATGGAACACCAAAGAATCTCAAAGGTCACCATCGCTCAGCAAAGACACCAGGACCCAAAGTTCCCGATCTGCATTGCCGGCTCCACGAAGAATGAAACCGCCCCCGATCGCTTCCCAATACCCTCCCGAAGAACGCGGACCCGACCCCTATTTGTACGCCGCCGTCCTAAAAGACAGGAAGGACTTGGAACGGACATTGGGGCACATGAAGAACTGGGATGCAGTGATTGACTTCCTCGATGACGTTTCAAGCTCGGAAGGTCTAGGGGTGGCAAGACACTCGACGGCTCCACACGCTATTACGCCTCACCGCGGGGAGTATCTGGGGCACTTGAAAACAACATATGCTCGCCACAGCTCCGAATGGGAAACCGAGACACTATTGGACCAAAGCAGCGGCAGTCCGGATGTCGACATGGCCGCCTACCCTTGTCCGTTTAGGAAACGGAACCCCTCCAGGTTCAACATCCGCGACCACGAGAGCTGTGCCAGGACCCCCTTTGACTCGGTATTTGGGTTGAAGTGAGTTCAATAGGTACACCTGCCCCTCCCTACGTGACTTGTCCCTAACCTCGATACAGACACCACATAATCACACACCACAGGCGAAAGCCAGCTCGTCACCAATGCCGGCGCTGCAAGCAGCAATTTGACACTGAAATTGACCTGGAAGAACACTTGCTGTTGCCCAAGGATCAGATGTGTGAGGTGAACACTTCGCTTGCGACCAACCCCGAGGATGGCATAACAGAGGGCATGGCAAGGATGCTGGCTGCGAGGGATTCAATGGAAGAGACGTGGACCTGGGAGGGAATCTGGCGTCTTGTCTTCCCGGGCGACCCCGAAGCCCCGGACTCAGGTATGTTCAAGCCCAACCCCTTCACCGCCCGCTGAAACTCACCACTCGAAGACTTCCAACCCGTCGCCGAGCTCGTTGAGGTTGAGCAGGCCTTTGACGAGGGCCACGAAGCTTTGAAGGAGAGCCTACGAGAAAAGCTCCAACTTCTCCTCCCTCCCGATCTCGACGGTACCTACCTCGGCTTTCTCACCGGCCAGCTCGAGCTCGTGTTTGAAACCCACAGAGTGAACATCATGAAGCAATCCCTGAGCCGCTGCTGCTCAACGACAAGCCAAGAACAGCCGTCTACGGCTATCAACAACACCCAAATCACCACCGAACAACAAGGGGGCTGCCCTCCCAGAAAGCAGCCAAACCGCAGATCAAGACGAAACACCCTCCTCCAACAACCCTTCCAACGCAACAAAACCCAAGACGACTCAACCACACGCAGACACTCCTCTCGACCGAGCAGCAGCACCAGACACACCAGCTACTACCGCCAGTCCACCGACCGACCCCTCCTCCCCCACAACCCACGATCCACGCACCCGGTCTCCTCGGAAGAAGACGAACAACACGACACAGCAGCAACCAACAACACCTCCACCAACAGCAACAGCAACAGCAGCAGCTCTCGCGACTCGGGCATCGGCATGCCGTGCGACACGTGCGACTCCTCATTAGCAGCAGACGGAGGAGGATGCAGGTGCACCGATACGAGCAAACCCAACAAAGCTGATGATGATGCTGATGATGATGGCGGTGGTGATGATGATGATGAAGACAACACAGGGGGTGGTGGTGGTGGTGGTGGTGGCCAACACCATGCCGCCACGGCAGCAGCACCACACAACCACGCCCACGACGCTCACGCTCACGGCCAGCCGAGGCTGAGTCTCCGGACGGGGGACTTAGATAGTATTGATCATAACGAGGATGGTGGCTCGGCTGTGGCGGGGGGGAGGTTTTCGCCAGAGTCATTTATGCAGAGGGTTTTGAGGAAGCAATTGGTTGCCGGTGGTGGGGGGTCGGGAAGTAGGGGATGAGTAGATAATAGGGGGCATCGGGGCTGGGGGACAGTGTTTGATTTATATGCGTTGATGTTTCTGGATGGGTTTGTTGCATTGCATCGTTGTACTTATCACGGGGGTTGTTAAAGCGCTGTGGGAAATAATCACTGAGTAATAGTAATACCGCTCTTGACACTTTTCACAATCATTTGCTTGCTGGTTGGTTGGATACCTAGGTTAGGGGGTTGGCTGCTCCGAGTGAGACAGTTGTTGGTCGGCACTTTTCCATAAGGTAATCAAAAACATCACGTATGTCACAACCGCGCTTCATGTGTTTCTTCATACTTCAAATCAAATCAGGTTTGTCCGCGAAAAGTCGGCCTGCCCAGGTATATACTAGTCGTCAGATGCTCCCTTTTAACTCAGCGCTATAAACAGGTCCAGTCCCTATTAGCATCATTTCCAACCCCCCCCATAAGGCAATTCTAAATGCTCATGCTCAACGCCAAGTCTATCATACGTCTCAAATCATAACTTCATAGGAGTATCATCTCTCGTGATATACACCTCGCCAACCAAGACAAGGCACCCGACCGTCATCGCAATCGCAATGATGGGCAGGTTGTCCCGAGCAAAGTCGAGTCGCCGGACGTGGATGTGCTTTTTCCCCAGGATATCCCGCCATAGCAAGCCGGCGAGGGAGGCGCTGAAAGCCGCGCTGAAGGCGCCGAAATTCACGCCGAGGGCCATGCTATAGACAGTGGCCCAAAAGGTGCGCTGGCTCATATCGGTGTGGTCGAAGTGGTGGATGACTTGCCAGGCTTGGATCACGCGGGAGAGGAGGATCGTGGTGCCGATGTTTGTGCCCGAGAACTGAGGGTGAGTGTGAGTGGTGTTGAGAGAGGGGAAAAAAAGGGAGGGGGGGGGATGAAACTTACATTGCACAGAACGACGGAAAGGAAACCCATGCCGCCAATGGCACCGATGGTGCCCGTCTTCCGGACCCAGGCATCCCACCCCACGGCGAAAATCTGTACCCAGCCCCTGGTCACCAGCGCTTGGACTAGGACAAACATGGAGAAAGCAAAAGGAACCAGCGCAAAGGGCAGGTGTGTCATCACAGCCGTCGCCGTGGGGAAGGTCTCCTGTGACCACCTGAACACGTCCTGTGCGAGCGACACGAGCGTTGTTCGGTCGTGGCGTGGGTTAGGCTGCGATTCTCGAGATGCCTTGTTTCCCGCACCTTTTTCATGGCTGCTTTCGGTCTCGTCGACCTTTTGAATCGGTGCCTTTTCCTTTGGTGTATTTTTGGTCTGGGTAATCTTGTCGTCGGCACTTGGGCTCCCAAGACCACTCTTTCGAGCTTTCAGCCCGCCATCCGGTAAGTTGGTTGTTGGTGCAGCAGACATGGATTCGTCAGACGATGCGGACCGGGCCGCGAGGGTCATCATCTCCTCCTCCTCCTGGAGTGCTCGCTCTAACCGCAGGCACTCGAGCTCCTCCCGCCCCTTGCGGGCAATCTCTCGCGTTTCGTGGCGGTGGATCCACCCAAAGACCACGTCCCAGATAAACATGATGGTTGCAGCCGGCAAGGTGATGTAGAAGACGGGCCGGGGCTCGGTCCCCGTGGTCGCGGCGTTGAGGGCCAGGACGGCGATTAGTGTTGCCCCCATGATGACGGCGCCAAAGATGGCTCCCTTGCGGTCCAGGAACGGATTGACAATCTCCTCGAGGGACAACAGCTTCCCTTGCTCGCCGGCGTCATCTTCCTGTTGCTCTGCAGTCCCCCTCGCGTGCGGAATGTTGGGGTTGACGGGCTTGCGCCGTCTGGCCTCCTCGGGAAGCTCGTGCATCTTGATGGAGCGCGGGATGAGGGACTCGTCGTTGAAGACGATGTAGAGAAGAAAAGGAAAGAGGACAATGCCTGTCACGAGGACGGGTACGATCATGTTTGCCGTGTATTCGATAAACCTGATCTGGAAGGCACCGGCGAGGACGAGGTTGGTCGGGTTGGACGAGACCAGGATGGCGGAGGCTATATTTGCTACAGCGAACTGGCTATAGATCCAGGCCCGCGGGTGGACGATGTTGCTCGAGACGCGCGTCATGTAGGCTAGAAAGGCGGTCCCCGAGAGGATGACGGGGTCGTTCCCCACAAAGGTGGTGAGGGCAAACCAGAAGGCGTAGAGGTAGAAGAACAAGCGGTGGCCGACCTCGCCTCCCCACTGCAGCACCTTGAAGGCCAAGAACCTGATGACTCCGGACGCGTCGATCGAGATGGCGATGTATGCGAGCGAAATAAAGAAGAGCATGATGTCGAGCGGCGAGATGTGGTTGGCGCCCAGTGTCCCCTCCTTGACCTCCCGCGCGCCGATGGCCAGGATGGCGAGTAGGAAGAGGTCGGCAACCAGGGGTGCAGTGACGATGTTCATGGGGAAATTGAGGCGCACAAAGGCCGATGATTTCTTGACCGTGTTGAGGGACCCATGGTCGCCCTGCCGCGACCGGTTGTTGTCCGGCTCAGTGGTGTCTCGGGGCGGGATGATACGGATGGCGCTCAGGCCGTCTAGAAGAAGATTGTAGACCTTTTGGGGAATGTAGATTGGGATGTGGAATGGAAAGAGGACGACGATATCTGCGGGGGCGTGTGAGCTGCGGTGACATCAAGGCTTGATTTGGGCCATGACCTACTCGCAATGACGAAGACGATGAGGGTGACGACGGACCTCCACGACTTGATGAGGTCGTAATTTGGGGGCTCAACGTCGGGCGATAACTCGCCTGCCATGTCGTCGACTCACTTGCGCCAGGCTAGAAGCAGCACGACGGCACATTAATCTAGAAGTGTCGCGCGAGCAGTCGGCCGGGTTTCATAGCGTAGGTAGACAAGGTCAGTGTCGGTGTTGCCACGAAAAGTCAAGAAGTCGGTAAGGTGAGGACCGTGCGGGGCAAACCGGAAAATGCATGGAAAATGCCCGAGTTCAATGAGTTGACCTGGTTCTGTTGACGAGGGCCTAACGAGGCGGGCACGTGGCGGGGGCCCTCGGCTCGGGCCCTGCAGGGCTTAATGCGCGCTGTTTTTTTGGAGCTCTCAGGCTAAGATGGCGAGGATGGCTCGGATCCATGATGGGATTGGTGTCACCCCAACTGCATGCTCCGTCAGCGCTGCATTTGGACACCGACCTCTCAAACACCGGTAAACAGAACACAGCCACCATCAAAGTGGTGAGGGAAGTGGCGATACGAAATAGCCCAAATGCCTCAGAATCACCTGCACTCCCTGCATGCGAAAGTCGCGAAGGATTGGGGGGCCCGAGATAACTAGAGACGCACTGATGGCTTGGAGATGGTTGTGGCTGTGCACCGGCCGCCATCCCGAGTCGCATCTCACGCATCTTCTCACGCAGCTCCTCGCTTTTGGCTCACCGGCTTGCCCCAAGTCGGGCCATGCCGGCATTCTCGTGCTTGGCACCTCTAATCTCGGGCGGCAGCTTGTGTCAGCAGGCTCAAGGTGAGGCTCTTGGAAGCCTTTCGGTGTCGATCTCGGCCATCGCCGCCGTCCTGTCTTGTTACGCAAGTCGGAAGCAGGAATCATAAGGCGCGCCCAAACAACCCCCGAACGGGCAAAGGGCCAAAGGCACGTGTGCACCATCCTCATTCGGGGCTCCTTTGCGCTGGTTGGTGACACTGTGCCCGGGGCAAATCGAGGACGCTGGCTGACCTCCCTCTCTTCCCCATGTTCCCCATGTTCCCCATGAATCCTCTCGCCTCGCCCTGCTTTTCAAGGTTGCTGGCCTTTTCCACCCGTTCCCCCGCATCTTTCCTCCGCACTGTTTTACCGATGCGCAGACTCCATCCAGCCCTACGGATTCGTCACCCAGGTCAAATGCCCAGGTCGGACCAGCGAAACGGACCAAGGACTTGATCCTCTCCTTCTCCTTCTTCTCTTCTTTTGCCTGTTACCCATCTCGAGTTGTCTTCTTTTTGGCTGAGAAACGAAACCTGCGACGCCTCCGCTGCGTGATGCGTCGGGCAGTTCTTGCCAACCCTAACCCTGATGCCCGCGCTGCCTCCTCTCCATCTACTCGTCGGCCGGACCGCTGCCAACACAAATGAGCTCCAAGTCATCTGTTCGTTTCCGGTAAGCGGGCAATACGGCCCGGGTTCCAGGATATTGTTGGTTTCCCTAGGACGAACTTGGTGATATGGCTGTCCAGAAGTCCCGGGGGGCTGACTCAGATCGCAGATACTACGTCTTAGTGGCCGCTTGTGTGCTTGCGAGAAAGACAGAATGGCTCCGAAACGCCTGTTTAGCAGCGGCCCTGATATTCCCCGCCATCGCCGCCATCCATGCCATTGTACTTGCGGCATTGCACGTTGACGGTATGCTCCCGGTCTCCCCGTCTTCCTACCCCGGACCCTACGTTTTAACAATGTTCCCGTCTAGATGCTATTGATATGGATATCTACGGCGCCCTTCAACTCTGCTCGATTGGCATTCTGACCGCACCCGCAACCGTTAGACTATCCAAGACATACTTCAACAACCCGGGGCGAAATGTTCTCTTCTTGTGGACTGTGCTCGTCCTTGCGGGCCTGATAGCACTCGCCGTCGAATTCTTTAGATCACACTCCAATCCATGCACAGACGACGGCACCGGCAAGCCACTTTACCGTGACTCTATATTCCCCTACGGCAACACCACCGTGACCTGCGGCCTCAAGTGCTCTACCGAATACGACCCCCTTTCTCCTATGAGGAGTGGCTCGGCCGACAACGTCTATGTTGTCCCGGCACCGCACGTACTCAGTTTTGGGGCCGCCACGCTCCTTGCCGCTGCCTGTTGTATCCCAGGCATACTCAGCATGGTGTCTACGTGGGACAAGATCGCAAGGACAAACTGGGCGAAACAGTGGGGCACTCCGGACACTGACGAGGTCATCGAAGGAACCAACGGTGCCACTTTCAAGGGGATGAATACGGTCAATGACATGATTAGACGGCTTCTCAGTGTCGTCGAGGTCCCCGTGGTATGTAACCTCTCCGCTTTTTAGTGACAACTACCGAGACACCAGGCATGGCCTAGCTGACACACACTCTCCGTTACAATAGTTCAGCGCCGCCGTGCTCGCCATTATCATTGTCGGCGAGCTGAACTTCTGGAGTTACTCGGTCAACTACCAGACGGAGCCTATTGCCAACGTCGGGCAGTGGTCGAACGTCTGCGCTTCCGTATTTGCGGCATGCGGATCTCTATACATGTTTTCCGCCAAGTATCTCGAAACCGCAGAAAAGGGGGATTTCACATGCTCCTGCAACTGCGGGTGCCATGAACACAGCAATAGCAACAGTAGCCGACCGGACTCCCTGAGCGATAACCTCGAGACCTCAGAGATCACACGGCCGCCACACGCCGAGGTCCGTGTCCGTCGGCGGGACACGTCGCCTCCCCATATGCTAACCGCCACCCGCACCGACACTTACCCGGATGAAGACTCGGCTTATGGACTCGGTATCCGCACTCTGGACACAGGGTCCTCTATCACGGGTCACAAGCACGGGGTTGCCCAGAAGCTGATCAAAATCGCTGCCGAATTTGGAACCGCGTCGCCTGATCGATATGACAATTCCTCCTTCAGGCATGGCAAAGCGACAGGGTTTCCCGAGGTTCCAGGGGAATCGAATCGAAACGGAAGGTTGCCCCGAATCAAGAAACAATGGGGAGAACCCAGCGACGACATTGAAGAGGGCTTAACGCCCCGCGGGCGGCGTTCACGAGCGAACAGCTTCAACGATGGCATCTCGAGATCCAACTCGATCGGCCCACGAGCACATTCCCCGCAACCGCCGCCCAGCAGGCCACAACCCACGGGACCCGGGCCATCATTATTAGGGCTGCCAACCACCCACAGCCCCGAAAGCATCTCCGAACCAGCCTTCCCACCCCGGCCTTCGACCGAGTTGGACAAGACCAAATCACAAAGCACAGTGGTCACTCTCCACCAAGGGGCCCAGGGGCACAACTCACCACCAGCCATCATCCTCTCGGCGGAAGACGAGTCAAGCGATGCATCTGCCTCGGGCCACGCCAATCCACCTCCTGCCGAGCGGCCTGCCCTTCACGTTACGACACACAATGCGTCGAGTAGACAAGCCGATATTCAATAGAGCTCTTTGCAACCCGCACAGCTTGCGAGCTTGAGCAGGCCGGAATTGGGCAATCGCTGCCACCTATCAACCGGGCCCCTAATGGGCCGGGCGACACTGCACGTAAATACTGCAAGTAACACGAAGCCTGCACACATACACACACACCTCCCGAGCCGAGGAAGCTTTTGCTTCCAACACCAGAAACACCAACACAACGATGCGAAGAGGCACCAAGATTCAAAACGATGGTTCTGTCACAAAATCGTCTCCAGGCGACGACACGATGATGAATGATTTTATGAGATATGTGGTCGGGCATCTGGAGAATAATACAAGGAAAGGGCTAGGCGCACATGCAATGTATCATACAATTTAAGGGCGGTAAACAAGGGTAAACAAGACGATAATTAGATGGGAGGAGCCTAGGAGGTAGGATAGAGAGGAACTCGGGGAGTAATACAGAGAACTTCACAATGTCCAGGCAGTTCAATGAAGTTGAGGAATCAAGGATATGGTATCCTAGGCTCGCTCTTACGCGTCACTCATTTCCGTTTTCCCTTACCTTCTTCCCCCTTGTTCCCGTTTATCTTTGCACCATGCTTGCCTTCTCCCCAGGCTTCTTCCGGCCGCCGCGGGCCGGCATGCGCAACTCCCTCTCCTGATTGGTGTATCTCGAAACCTTCCTCCCCACTTACCCTGTTTCCACTTCCATTCCCAGTGACTCGACTGATTTTGACGACTGGTCTGAACTTGAACGTCATGAAAGCACCAGCGACACTCCCAACCCAGTGCCAGCGATCACAGTCTGCAAGGCGAGCGAACCGCTTTTCAGACCCGAGCGCGTCAGTGCATCAATCGACGACCCTTTTGCTAGGCCAGTCGCCGACCACCATCGTTCACTTTTCCAAGATGGATTCATCGTCTTCGACTTCCACATCTCGGCCAGCCCCAGGGCCAAGCAACAACCCACAGCCACCCAGCAGCGACCCCCAATGGCGGACGACGTGCCGGACCTGCGGCGGGTCATTCAAGTCGCGGAACCAGCTCATGAGGCACCTCTACAAAAACCACCCTCAGAAAGGTGCAAAGCCAAAGGTGCCCTCTCGATCGGCGCCCGGGGCTTCGCCGGCAGTGGCCACGGGGGTGCACCCACCCACTCCACCAAACCCGGCTGTCCGCAAACCGGAACAGTCACAGGTCCATCCTTTCAACCTCCTCCCACAACAACAGCAGTTTGCCTTTGCGGCTCATGTGATGTCTGCCGTCTTCAAAGTTGGCATAAAACAACTCGAGGAGGAACAGGGGGGGCATCAAGAACCGAATCAGGACCTTAAAAACCAAGAGAAGGCCGGCAGTCAGGAGGAGGTGGATCGTTCTTTGGGGTTTTCCTTGTCGCCACCGAAAGCTGCGGCATCGTCAGACCCAAGCTCAGTCTCACGACCACGGAAGGCGCAACCCAACACCACCAACCATACTACACCCGTCCCTCACCAGACTGGACAGGGGAAGCTGAGGGATGATTCAGAGTTGGAAGACTCTGATGACGAGGACGGCGGTGTTGCACTTTTCGGTCCAACACTCGGAAGTCTTCCTCTCCGACTCCCGGTCAGGGAGAGCAGTGAATTGGATGGATTGGATTGCGACGTCGACGTCGACTGAGTGGCATGAACCGTCACTCACGTGGTTTGGTGTCAGGGTCAAAATGAAATCAATGCCCTCAATCAAGAAGAACAGTTACCGCAACAGAAACATCCAATGGCGAATTTAAGGGCATGCTGTGTCATGATAAATGGTGCAACCACTCATTCTTCAACAATGATATTCCCATCTCAAAAAGAGGAAAGAAACCCCTTCATAAAACAAAGGAGCCCCCGACTTGAAAACTCGAGGCCAGCAAAAACGAAACAAAAGGAAATGGGAACTGTGAGGCTCGAACTCACGACCTCAGGATTTCCAGGCTTTTTAGCCGGGTCATACAACCGTATGAGACCTGCGCTCTTCCAACTGAGCCAAGCTCCCTTGTCATTTGCTGAAAGGTTGGGCTCAGAAGCTTGATTGATCAGGGTGCGGAGTCGGGGGAGTGAAGTGGGGGGTGGAGATGCAAAGCTGCACGAGTCATATGGCGGGGAATGCGGGGCAGTCACTGAAAGGTCCTGTATGTAGTAGCTTCCGTGGAAGAAGGGACGGGCTCGAGGGGTCAGAAATGAGATTCGCGAGCTGCGGGCTTGGAGCGAGCGAGCACAGTGCGCGTGAGTTTGTAAGCAAACGGGTCCGGCAAACGCGCTTGACCTGACTTGACCTGACAATCGCCAACTGACGCGATAAAAATACGCAACAGCGGCAACAGCAATAGTGAAGTGTCCCCTCGCTCGAAATTGAGACGGTGATCGACACAACAAGTTCGAGATGGGACAAATTATGTTGCGGACGAACGGGATAACCATTGAGCGACACCACCAGGAGATCCATTTTCAATTGCACGCTGTTCGAACAGGAGTTACAGGGCTGTTGAGCGGGCCGAGGGCCAAGACCCACAGGAGTTCCAGTCTCAACCATCTCTTTGGGTCCGCGACGCGCTGAGACATCGACTCGCTGAGACATCGGCTCGCTTCAACGGTTCAGGCTCGGAGTCTGAGCTCTGATCGTGGTTGCTTGCGGGCTTGCCAATTCGATTCCCCCCCCCCAACTTGGTGGCCCGACGGGGACCGGCCTGGAGGAGTTGTCACACACAAGCAGCACGAAGAATGCAACCCGGCCCAGACAACGACCTGACAAGCAGCAAGCAACATGGGAAGCCAAGGGGGCGAGAGGAAGACCACCACCACCTGACAAATACCCCCGACGAATGGCTGGCAAGCGGGCACTGTTGTGGGGGGGAAAAGCAAGCTCCCGACAAGACAAGCAACCACGGATAGGCTGCGGCTGGCCTGCCTGTGCCACTCCCGCGCCGACAGCTAGGTATGCACAGCTCGAACAGTCGATCCTCTCGCTCCCGCTTGTGCCGCATCAGACATGCGATGGTCCCAAGTTTGAGTTTGAGGTTCAGCAACCCCATGCGACCCTGCGGCTCGTTGGTTCGAGCCCACCGTCCACCCCACACCGCCATTGGTCGCGGGCCGGGTCGTCATGCCAGTCGGTCTTTGAGTTGGCGCATTCTCATCTCGACCGCCTGCATCTGTACTGTGCCATAATATGCAGGTGGTCTGGTGGCTGGCCGTCAGTGGCGCCCTTAACGCGAGACGACAAGATGTGATGCTGCGAGAGCTGTGCTTGATGCGTTCCACGCCGTTGGGAAATTGCCAGACGACTGATCGATCGAACCTGGTCAGGCTAGGCTGCACCGTGCACGGCGTGCAAGCGCGGCAGGATCCGCGATCCATGGCTTTTAGATCCGGGGATGCCCAGGATTTCCCTCGCGATTTTGAACTTTGCCATGCCGATCCCACCGCCGTGACTGGCAAACATGGGCGCCTACGTTTCTACGGCGAACTGCGCTGCCAATTATGGAACCACCGTCAACTGCACCGTCGTCCTCTCCAAGGACAACTCGACGGCGCTCCTGCTGGGCGAAATAGCCCCAGGCGAGTTCGTCGGGGACCCAGACATCGCGGGAGCCGGAGTGAGTTTGCTGTCTGCCCATCCTCCCCTCGCCGGCCGCCGCTGACAGGCGTGATAGGTACTCGGGGCTTTCCTGATCGTCACCGTCGCATCACTACTGCTCGCCATCGCTAGTTCGGCATGGTGGGCGGCGAAAAACGTCTTTGGCGTCGTGAACCGGCTTACAAGAGAGTAAGCGACACCCTCAGTCAGGTTCTTCTCATACCCCCCAACCACCCCCGCTCACCGCCGCCCAGGGAAAAATCTCTCAAGAACTGGCAGATCTCCATCGCCGGCATCATCGAGGCCCTCATCGTCACCTGCAGCGACCAACAGGTCTTCACCGGCGGCGCCTACGCCATCACACTGCGTTATGCCAAGGCCTGCTCTGTCTCGGCATACCACTACAACATCGTGGCCAACATCTTGCTGGTGACGTGCGCCACCCATTTGATGGCCATCACTGTCTCCCGGCACTACTGGGAGCATGCCTACGTTGGCGGCCTTCGCATCGTCGTCACCACCCTCGTCTTTGTCATCACGGGCGTCCTGCTGTCGAACCAAGGGTCCGGGTCATTGGGCTTTCCGACCGAAGTCCCGCCCCACAGTGACCAATACAGCTTGATGTTACTGCCGGCTGCTTGTTTCCAGACCGGGGACTTTGCCTTTGACCGGGAAATCGAGAAGGCGTTCCATGCGAGCTCGGCTGGGGAGTTCTTCACCGGTCAAATCCACGGCTGGCCGAATTACCTGATCATGTTCCTGTTTTACATAATCGCCGTGTTTATCAGCCTGGGACGGGTCGTCCGCCGTGGGATGGGGCATAACGGGAAGCGGAAGCGGTTCATTGCGTGGCTGAAGATGAAGGTCCCCTTTCTCTTCCGCATCAAGCGTGTCTTGTACCTTCTCTTTGGGATATACTTGGTCGCCGGGATTGCCCTTACGTCATGGACTGTTGTCATTGCTGCCATTTATGTCTTTCAGCTGCGCTGGTGGCTGGACAGGTCTGGGTGGTATGATATCCTTCTCTCACCCCGCAGCGAATGCAATGCCTCTTCTCGAAAAACTAACTAACCCATTGCAGGATGGGACTCACCAACAACCTCAACCCCGAGAACGACCCCTCCACCTTTGGGCAACTGGTCCCGCTCCTCCTCATGTCCCTCACAGTCTTTACCTTTCTCCAAATCATCAGCGGTAAGCCTCCTCCCTCATCGCTGTTGCCCCCATCACAAAAAAACACACGACAAACTAACAAAACAACAGAACGTATCCACGCCCGCCACAAACGCGCCAAACGCCTCGAATATGCCTCCCTCCGCCACCGCCGCGGCTCCAACTCGCACTCCTCCTCGCCCTCCTACCGCACCCGCTACTCCACCTCGTCCGTCTTGGACGTCCGCAGCAGCAACCATCATGACCGTGACCATGTCCATGATATTAACCACCACCATCAACAACAACATCAACAACAACAGCAGCAGCAGCTCTACGACCACCCCTACAACAACGACAAGCACAAATCCGAACCTGTCGTCGGGGTGAGGATGGTGAAGGAGCCCGATGATGATATCCCCCCCGAGCAGCACGAGCAGCACCCCCACGCCCACGTGCATGACCGGGGGGGGCTTGGTGATGATGATGAGCAAAGGAGGTGGACTATTACGGGTGGTGGCAGCATTTACGCCGGCGCCGGCTACAATATGTCTGGTGGGGGAATTGTTGGTGGGCAACAACGACCGGCATCGGTCATCTCATCATCGTCAACAGCGTCGGCAACAACAGCGAGAAAGAAGAAGAAAATGGGCCTGTTTGAGCGCATGGCTCGGTCAAGGGAGGAGGACAAGGACAAGAGGAGGGGCAGCGCCGGCCGCGGTGGCGATGACGATGCTCGGAGCTCAAATCATCACCCAGCTTCAGATCCAGATCTGCCGAGGGGGCCGTACACCATGACGGGGCAGAGGCGGCAGCACTCGGCGTTGAGTTTGCCTGTGGGGGTTGGCGCTGGGTTTCCGGTCCAGCCTGGTGCGGCGGCGGCGGCGGCGCATGGGAGGAGGCCTGCGAGCGGGGAGTGGTTTGTGCGGGGGGCGCAGACGCCGCCGCCTTTGGGGCAGGTGCCGCAGGAGCATGATATGGGGTTGGGGTTGGTTGGTGAGGAGGGTGCGGAGGATGCGCCGGCGGCGAGGGCGGGGATGTACAGGGGGGTTGGTGACGGGGGAGGGGTGTGATGGGGGAGAGATCTCGCAGGTGTAGAGGGTTTTTTTTTTTTTTGATCTGGATGGCCTCGTTTGACTTACTTGCTTGGCTCTGAACTTGGATTGGGGGACCGGTTGTACAAATATTGTGTGTGGAACGGAGAAGGATACCCGTCTTTTCTTGTCACTATTTACTTCATGTTACTGCACCGAGTCACGTATGTACACGATGGCTGAGAACGAGAGTCAATAACATCTAAATCATGGAGTAATTCTTCGCCCACAAGGGCAACAAGGGGCCCCGAGTAGTTGACGTCGTTGGCTTGGCTCTTACTGTAGAACGAGATGGAGGACATCTGATGGGTGTGTTACGTGTGGGGGCGGTGGAGGTTGAGGGAAAACGTTCGGTGGGGTGGGATGGAGAATGGGGGAAGTTTGTTCATGAATTTAGTGTTGGTGGCTCGTGGTTGGTGCGGTAGAAATGTCCCTAGGTCGTTTCCAAGGTAGAAAGGCCGCCCGTCATGGTCGCGGTGATCGAGGTGAGGTATATAAGGTTGGTTGTTGTGGCCAGTTTGTATAGTAAATACCACATCAGACGCCTCCCCATAGTGCAGTGGTATTGAGCGGTGTATCAAGCTAATCACTCGGGCACGATGAACTGGGTCGGACCGCTGAGAAGCCACCGTTCCGTTTTGGTTCGATTCTGGATGGGAGCAATTTTTTTAAGCAGGCTGCCCATATGTTTCTTCCTCGCTGATAACCTTTTTTCCCTCGCCAATCTTACTCCCCATCCTACATCTTCCTTTAACTCATCTCTTGTTCTTTCTCTGTACAGAATTACTGTATCCCTATATCATCCTTTACATAACAAGTACTAAGGGAGACAGGACGAGGGAGCTTGGGCAACTTCTGCTCGGATATCAAGCCAGTCACTTCAGTGCTAGCGATGCCACAGCGGTCCCAGGTAAAGATGGAGTCAGTGTGATGGCAAGAGTCTCTCCTCTTCTGCTAGGTAGCAATGGTGAAGGGTAGCTGTCCGGTACCTCGTTCGGACTTCAGAGCCCTCAAGCCGATGACAACTCTGCCCTTTGCTGGCCTTTGACCGTCCGCAGGCGTCCTGCACAGGAGGGTGACTTTGGGCGTGGTTATGACATTGCGCACATAGGTAATCGCTCTGGCGATATCTTCACACTTGAAGGTAAACCCCAGAGCCTGGAGGTGGACTCCCCCCCCCCCCCCCACCCCCTGTAGCTGATGTCGCTCTCGTATGGCAATGAAACGTCGCTGCCAAGCAGGAGGCTGGCGCTCAGACAGTCGACGACCAACACCGAGTTCTTGAGAATCGTGAGATTCACGTCAGAAAGCGGTGGTCAAAGTCTGAGAAATCATCAGGGGTATTGTTGTAACCGCCGCCCCTCTGTTGACCACCGCGGTTACCCGCGCGGCCCCTGCCGCCTCTGCCAGTCTTGGTCGCGTTGGTGCAGTCCCTGGCGTTATGGCCGGACTGCGCGCAGTTGTAACAGAGGCCCTCGTTGTAGCGGCGTTCTCTCTCTGCCTGCGGGATCCTTGTCATGTTGATGCGCATGGCATCCAGACCCATGGGGTCGTCGGCTCTGGCCTGTTTGCCGCTGTCGTTGCCGCTTGCGTTGCCACTCTGGTAGCTGTTGCCCATCTTGCGCATGTTCTCCTCGCTTTCGAGGTTGACCGCAAGGGTGTGCGCCATCTTGACCCAGGCAGCGAAGTCGTCCTTCGCGGGTGTGGCGATCTGGTAAGCGATCACCTTCCTCATCTCCTGGGAGAGCTTTTCGCGGAACTGCCGAACGCGGGTGGCGTCCTCCTCCGTGTCTCCCGGAATTGTCTTCTTGGTAGCCGCCACCGCACGCAAGAGCCAGCCAGCGCACATCTCGACCGAGTCGTGGTCTCGGTCCTTTCGGACCGTGATTGAGCCGCCCAAGTACCCATCGTGAACGACGACCTTGTTCGCGGCCGCCCAGGTATCCACCGTGGCAATTATCTTCTCCTTCCACAGCCGCAGGCGCCAGTCGTACGACCTCCAACTGTTCTTGATCCACGGGTGTTGATCCCAGGGGCAGAAGAAGGCGACCTGGACTCCTTTGGCACCGTCGCGCTCGACGGCGCGGATCATGACAGCGGTGCCAAAGCGCCGGAGCTATAGGGTCGGTAGGCCGTTCTCGCTAAACGGTACGTCCTCGAACGTACTGTTGATGACCGTCTGGCGGTCCTTGGTGGTGGCTAACAAGACTACTACCCTCTACCGACTCGCTAGGTTCTTGTTAGCCCAATACGCTAGTAGGAAGACTGTGCTAGGACGTACCGTGAATATGCAGGCGTGCTTCTTTAATAGCATTGCGCCCGACCCTACGTCGACCGCTAGCGTCTTGTCCAGCGTCGTAGCATCTAGCAACTCTCTAATCGTTGCTATCTTGCCGCTGCCCTCGAAGATGTTGTCGATATATACAAACACGGCGTAACTACGTCGCACCTCGGCCGTGTCTACATCCTTGGGTAGCTCGTTTACGTTCAGCTATCGTAGATTGTCGCTACTATATAGGAAGTCCTCCGGGAGATTAACTAGACCTGGGTATATACTGAGAAACTAGTAGTTATAGATCCCGGTAGTAGACTGTATCGCCTTGCCGATCGGGTTGCGTCTATCTTGCCCTAACCCTTATATGTTAGCCTCGAGTAGCGTCACTATGGAACCTCTCCGGTACTTACCCGCCTGCTACTCCTCTTGCCTCTTCTTATACGTATTCTTCCACTTTGCCTCTACCGCCGTAACCCTACGCTTGTAGTTTGTATCTTGTACCCGTAGGGAGATACAAACTGACCGCCTCCGGGTGATTTCCGGCAATTCGTAGTCTCGGACGCTAAAGAAG
Source organism: Chaetomidium leptoderma (assembly GCA_033296705.1). NCBI lineage: Eukaryota > Fungi > Ascomycota > Sordariomycetes > Sordariales > Chaetomiaceae > Chaetomidium > Chaetomidium leptoderma. The sequence continues at coordinate 118,581 of MU856865.1, read as the reverse complement.
AGGTCCTTTGTAAACCAGGTTGTTGAAGACTTCGTCGGCGAAGCCCCCGCCAGCCGCAACAACAGTCGCATTGGTCTCGTGGATTGTCGCAGAAACGGGTGTAAACAGGCCCAGCACCGAGCCACCCGAGGAACAAGCGCAGGGCGAGCGGGTCGGACTTCTCGCCGGGGAGGTTGGGCATTTTCCCCTTGTCGCCCCAGGAGACCCCCGCGAGATGGTCTCGGACCCTTGGGTGATTCAGGAATCGGGCCTCCGCGGGGGGAAGGTGCGAGGGGGGCCAGGGGTGTGAGGTACTGGCGGCGGTGGTGATGGGTGCAGCGGCGGGGGGAGCGTCACGGTCGTGGTCGCGCAGGCCGAAACCCACAAAGAGATTTTCGAGCGGCGCCGGTCGTGCCACGAGGGTTTGTTGGGATGGAATTTGGGCACCAGCAGGCGCCCGGTCGGCTTGTCGAGTAGCGTCGAGCCACCGGTCGATCAATCTCATGAGTCTGTTAGCCGGAGGCGGAGACGGCGCTGGGTTGCGGTGGGTTCGGTCAAGGTACTCCCTCCTCGCCTCCGCGAAAACGGCCACCAGTTCTTCGGCATCGGCGGGTGTCATGGTGCAGCGGTGTTACTCGGCCACGTCTGCGGCCACAATCTGCCAGCCAAGGGTTCGGTCGTTGAGTGCGACAAAGGTCGCAACGCGCCCGAGACAAATCTCGAAAATCGCCGAAAGAATCATCACCACCCGCGGCCTCACCTCCTCGACACTTCGGCCGGCGTGAGAAAAGTCCGTCCCCAAAAGCAGCCCGTAAACCCTCTCCGCAGCCGCCATGCTGCTACGGAAAACGAGCACGCCAAGGACGACATGAGCAACCCGCCGGCCGGTCACGATATCTTCGACTTCATCGGAAAGGACGGCCGCCGCATGGACGTTTTCGGCCCCGTGGACACGTGCCCCGAGGACCGGACGCAGAGGATGAAGGTCAACATCGGTGCGATCAGCGACATGAAAGTCCAAGTCGAGTTGGTGCGGCGGGCTCGGACATCGGTCAACCCCCGTAAGGCCATGGTCGACCTTTGCGCGGCGATCTACGCCGCGAAATTCCACTATCACACACCCGCGATAACCAAGGACACCCCAAGCGACACGTGGGTGAACAACGACGGCTCAGTGAACGTGGCGCCAATGGACGTACACGTCGGAATGTGGCGTGAGTCACCAACCAAGCAGCAGATCTTCGCTTTCTCGGCGATTGCCGGCACCACAGTCATGGTCGACCTCAAGGAGGCTATGAACTACGACTCCGAGTACATCACGCCCGGCCTTCACCTCGCGCCACGCGACCACGAAGTCAATGTCCACGGCGACAAAGGAAACACTTGGATCGCCTGGCCGGGCCGCGGTATAGGGTAGGTTGGTTGGGGAGGCGACGGTCTTTGTGGCCGATGGTCTTTGCGGGAGGCGGTATAGGGTAGGCCGGTTGGGGAGGCGACGGTCTTCCGGCGCAAAGTAGAGGCCATCGAGGGTGACGGCGCGCTTCGGGTGCAGTCTTCCGGGCATCTTGGCGATGAGTCGGCCTTTGTCGTTTTTATTGTGAAGAGCCGGGGGTGCGAATTTTGGTTGGACTTGTTGATTGCGAGGAGAAAATTGCGGTTGCGAAAGTCGATTTATCAGCGGGAATGACAGTATCAGGATCGAGCTTGGGAAAGAGGTAAGGGAGCGGATGGGACTTGGTTGTTTATAAAGCTTTCCAGCGCGTGTCGGGTGTTGACTTCCGCAATGACATTGGCAGTAAAGGATAATGGGAATGTGTGACCAACAGTTCTTTCCTGGCCATCCAGGAGGGCGGCCTTATTGTTCGATGGCGGAGACGGGTGCAAAAGAAACGTGATTATTACACCACGGAGAGATGTAAACGTGTAAAGAAAAAAGAAGTGCTACAAATGGGAATCGAAAAAAGGAGTGGTGGCTTCTCAGCGGTCCGACCCAGTACTTCGTGCCGGAGGGGTAATTAGCTTGGTACACCGCTCAATACCACTGCACTATAGGGAGGCGCTTCTGTGGTATTTGTGTTGGAAACTAGCTACGGCAATGCAACTTATATAGCCATATCATGACAACTATTAGCACTGTCTTTACATACTGCCTGCCCTCCAACATTAGTCGGCACTCATGGTAGCAAACTATCCTGTCGTTGTTCATCCACAAACTGGACTCATCTACAAGACTCATCCAGAGGTCTCATCCAACAAAGTATCCTATCACGGTCATCTACAAGCTGGACTCATCCAGAGGGCTCATCCACAAACAGGACTCATCTACAAACAGGACTCATTCACAAAGTCGACTCATCTACAAACTCGACCCTTCCCCTAAGAGGTCACGCAAGCAGGTTGAGCTTTGCAGGCCCCCACCGTTGAGTCAATCCATGCTGAAAATGCGCTGCTATTGAGCCACGGCAAACCTTTTCAAGGAGAATGATAGGGAGGAGTGGGAGGCAGGGGAGTATTACGAGGAATAGTCGGGTTAGGGCGGGGATTCGGGCATGATCTAGGGTGGGTGAGAATTGCCGAGCGAGTCAGCCCGTCATGATACCCAACTACCCGAGCTACACACTCAGAGTCTCTAACAAGTAGGGAATTGCTTGGATACTCATCATCGAAACTTTGCTTCAACACACGGCCTAGATCCTAGGTACCAGGTATTTTTATTGCCCGCGGATAAACTAGTCTTAAAAAAAAAAAGAGCAACTTGTGTTTCCAACTGGGATCGAACAAAAAGAGCGGTGGCTTCTCAGCGGTGCCCAGTCAGTACTTCGAAAGGGGAGGTTGATTAGCTCGGTACACCGCCCGATACCACTGCACTATGGGGAGGCGCTTGTGTGGTATTTGTTATGAAGACTGAGAACAACGACTGAGCTTATATCCTCCCCCATCCCACCATTCCCGGACACCACAGTCCCCCATCCCCCACCCACACCGTGGTACCAAGCAGTTCAAGCAGTGGGCATCCACCAAAACGAGAGCCGGGGAAAAAGAGCCTTGGGAGCTTCCTCGGGAACCCACGACCGCGCATTTGCACTCGCCACCACGCCCTTCAACACACAAAAACACAGCGTGCACAGAGACAACCAAATTCCTCATTTTAGACATTTTTACTCCTGGCAGCTTCCAATGCGATCACGACATTTTTACTACGGGTAAGCGACAAATCCCCCCATTTTCTTTTACGGCATTTGTTGTTTTAAGCTTCTCGTTTTGTGTTTTTCGTCTGCTCCCTTCTTCCGACTTGTTCTGATCAGCGCACGGGTTTTCTTGACCCTTGAGACATAATTTGACTCATTGGTGAGCTTACTGTCCCCCAATGTTTACGTCCATTTCTAACCTTAGCGTGGGCAGCGCAGATTCCGCGTGGTCCATCTTCGAGCCTTACACCATATCGCCTCGGAACGATCAGACCGACCGACCAACAGCTTCTCGACGGCGAGGAAACTCTGCCGCCATGTCCATACCACTTCCACCTTGCCGATCTCTGTTCTTCCCGGCAGCATCTCAGTAGTCGTTCTCGACATGCACCGGGCGGAATGTGCATCCGGTGATATACAAGGCCTACGTGACCGAAGAGGTGGTGCCTCGGTGGGCCGAGGGGGGTCGCGTTGGAGTAGTGGGGTACGAATAGGGGGTGGCGTCTGGTCGTGTACATACTATCCCTATATTAGGGGGTCGTTGGCCAGGCGACGTGGGCTTGGCAGCTGAAGAATACCATGAGCGCCCAGAATCGAGAACTGCTCGACCCCAAGACCCGACGCATCCGCTGGACCCTGAATGGCCCGCTCGAGACAGCAATCACGGTCGCGCGCGACTGCTTTTTCGATCCGAATGTGGCTCGGCGCGACGATATTCTCGAGGGGATGAAGCTGGACCCAGGTCGGACTAGGAAACCCTTTCAACCTGAGACTAAGCTGATGGTATTAGAATGGGGGGTAGATGTATCGGATGACGTCGATTGAATGGACTCCTTATCTCCTTCACTTATACAGGCTATCTTACTCGATGCTCTAAAAAGTAAGAATGGGAGGGCCACACCTAAAGCAGAACCCTGGGGATCGGACGATAGATAACAAAATCAGGAACTCGAGACACATTCCGAGGGTCATGTAAATAAGTAGGTACCTAGATACAGGAGGAGAAAACCGAGTCAAGTTCGTGACGACCCCTGAGCCATTCTGTCTCCCTTTCTTTCAATCCCTTGACTCCCTGCTCTCCTCGGCGTCAACCCCAACGGCGCTGCTCAAACCCTATTGCACGTCGTCTTGAAGCACGAGGCCCGATCCCGCCAGGCCGAGTGCAGCGCCGTCTTGGTGTCGGAGCTGAACTCCGGCCCGCTCATGCCGTCGCAGTGGAAGCCCTCAAAGAGCTCGAGCGTGCACCGCGTCGTCGGGTTCGTCTGCCTGTCGTAGGCATAGTAGGTGATGGAGGCGGCCCTGTAGCGATGCTCCTTTGGGATGATGTGGCATGCGCTGCCCGGGTTGCCGGGGCCGGACGCGGTGTAGGTGGTGCCCCCGAAGTTGGAGTGGTCGTGCAGGTAAACACGCCAGGCATCAGCGTTGCCGGCGAGAGCGATGGCGGCGGCGGCGGCGAGGGTGGTGAACTTCATGATGGTGGCTGTAGAAATCAGTAAGTGGCTAATTCAGCGGTGGGCTGTCACTCCAAGTGCCATCCCTCAAAGACTGACCTGTCTGAATTGTTTGAGTAAGAACTGACTTGCTCGAACCTCCCAAACAGCGTCGACTCCGGTGTCTTTATACACCATGTTCCTCTCTCCAAGACGTTCGTACCCCCTCTTCTCATTTGTCAGACTGTCGTTCTTCGGGCTCCCCCTCAGTGTTACTGTTGAGCGATGGGAAACTCACCGCATCTTGCTTCGGCGCCAGAACGGCCGTACAACGGGCAGCTCTGTCTCCGTGAAGCCATTCGAGACGGTCGATTCGGCCCACGTGCTCCTCACTCTTGTGAAGGGCGACACTCGAAGCATACCCAGCAGGCTTCTTATTCCCCCGATGGAGCGGTAATCAGAGCAGCACCGCTGGAGGCTTTGAATCCATCAAAACAGCTAGGTCAGGCCCACGTGTCTCTGGGCATCAACAAAGGCGATGGAGTGAGAGTCAGCCGTCGTCCGTCAGCTCTCAGAAGCCGGCCCTTTCCATTCCGCCGGTCTGCATGGACGTTTCGCAAGTTCACTACTAAACCACAACTCCTTCCGAGATAAGCACTAAACTCTGTTCGTTGACGTGCCCACTTGCTGTTTGCCAAGCAGCGTTGTCGGGGCCGAGGCCCACTGGCACTGATACAGTCCTGACTCCTGAGTCATCCCGCGACAGAGGCAGAATTCTTAATTGCCCAAAATCAAGCACATGAGAACGGCCAACCCCATGCCTTGGGCGCAGACGGCGCGACTGGGCACGCTGTGGCGGGGGGAAAAGGTTCCGCCAGGAGGTGTTGGAGGGGGTGCTTGGCCGGCTCCTTGGCGCCGCGAACTTGGCCGACCCCCTGCTCTCGCGCGCCCTCGAAGGCATCGTTTGGAACGAATATTCGATGGTTGGCTGAAGGGCTTGCCAGAGTCGGCGAAGGCCTGGTCAACGACCTGGAGGAAGACGACGCCGAAGTGGTCGAGGCTGTTCTCGCGGTGCTGAGGGCGGCAGCCAAAGCAAGCCAGGACGTCGTCGCAGTATACGGATGGCACGAATACAGATCATGGGCCCGGGTTTGCTGCAGGAGAGACGACAGCCAGTCACAACACTATGCCAATAACTGTCTTGGGAAGGAGGGCCACCGAGCATTCAGACTCTTTCGTTGGCAGCGTGTCCTGGAAACGGATACAACGGCTGCTCCTTAAATGCCCGTACAAAAGGACCTGCGAGAGGTGATTATAACCTTGCAAATATGCTACTACAAATCAGTCCGTCTGAGAGAGCTCGAGGGCAAGCAAGAGGAAGCCTTGTACAGCCCCCTTTGCCCCATCAGCTAATAATACCCCGACTCACAAATGGCTTAGGAAGCTTCCAGGCAAAGGTCTCGCCGCTGTGGGGGTTTGTGAAGGGGAAGGGGGCGTTGCTCGTATCGTTAAGAAGAGAGATATTATCTGACTAGTTTCCGAGAGGAACAGGACACGACTGAATTGCTCACCCGTCAGGTTAGAACACAACGCTGAATCGCCGTTAGAACACGGAGGTCGCTCTCTCGAACGATACCGAGGCAGCCTGGGACTTTTGGGTTCGCCCCTGCTCGTGACGAGCAGAAGTGCCTCATGGATTCTTCTTGAAGCCTCTTCGAACCGATTTCTTCTTTGGCGTTCTTTTCCGTTTCGTTTCTGTTTCTTTTTTTACACTATTATGATTCACAATGCCTTTACCTCGGATGAGTTTCACAACTGCCAAACCATCCCCACTTTCGAATTCCGGAAATAGTTGTTTCTACAGTTTAGACAAATCGTGACAACTTCCAGAGAAACTGATTCTAGCGAACCCCTAGTGTTGTATGGTTACCACCACTATCTGCAGTGCAACGCTGCTTGTTTGTACCCCTCAACACCATCCTCGGACCTCGGAGCATATCGCTCTCGCAAGCGTGTCGATGCAAGGCCAACGGTGTCCTCAACCCCAGGTAGCAAGTGTCCGTTCCTCGCCCTCCCCCAATCCCCCTCATCTTGTTTCATTGTGCTGAGCAATCCCGTTCGCAAACAGGTCTGTTTCGGGGAATTCCAGCGACCACGCGACAGGCTGAGTACAGCCAGTCTAAAACGACCCTGTTGAGCCTCGGCACTTCTTGACTTGGCGCCAAAGGGGATTGGGGAAGGGGTTTTTTGAAACCACGATACCGGGGACGTCGACCCCGCAACACTGTCTCGTGGATGCGGGACCAGACGTCCCAATACTACGATGGGTCAGCGGGTGGCGCCGTGGTATGAGGATCGACTCAAGCCATCCAAACCAGGGTTCCCCGGATTACCTAGCTGCTGGGACCTAACTTGGCGTGGTCTCAAGTCCCGTGGCTGCATCGATCGAGATGGGGGGCCGAGCCGCCGAGCCCGACCAGTATTCGCTTCGTGAGCCTCATTGAGTAACGACGGGCGACGCTATACCCTAAACAGGAATGCTTGCGGCGGCCTCGGTACTTGAACTCTGGGGTAGTCCACCTCAAAGGAAGGTGATACGGTGATACTATGGAGAAGGCAGTCTTGGTGATGGCCTCACGAGCTCCTACGAAAAGGCAGACTTTAGGTATAAGTAGACGGTGAATCTCTCTCAACTTTACCATCTTCTCACCAGCTCACCATCCAGCCTCAAGCCAGCCTGAAGCCTCCAGCCCCTAGCCTCCCGTTCGGACTCCCAGCCCCAGTCTCAACTCCACCAGTTCTTCTTGTCAATACAGTCACTCTTCCAAAAAACCGCCAACATGAAGTTCTTCCAGATCCTCGCTACCGCCGGCCTCGCCGCCGCTCTCCCCGCGGCTGTCCCCGTCGAAGTCAACAGCAACGCTGCTGAGATCGAGGCCCGCCAGCTCTCGTCGACGCGCAATGACCTCGAGAATGGCAGCTCTTCCAACTGCCCGCGCGTCATCTTCATCTTTGCCCGCGCCTCAGGCGAACCCGGCAACATGGTTAGTCCCCCCCCCCCCTTCCTTCTCTCCCACACCACATATGATAATAAAACTAACCTTTCAAACCAGGGCATCTCCGCCGGCCCCAACGTCGCCTCCGGCCTCGAGAGCTCCTACCGCAACAACCTCTGGGTGCAAGGCGTAGGCGGCCCCTACGCCGCCGGCCTGGCCGAGAACTTTTTGCCGGCAGGCACAACACGGGGCGCCATCGACGAAGCCAAGCGGCTCTTTGCCATGGCCAACCAAAAGTGTCCCAACTCCGCCGTGGTGGCGGGCGGGTACAGCCAGGGCACGGCCGTCATGTCCAACGCCGTCAGCGAGCTGTCGGCGGCGGTGCGCGAGCAGGTCAAGGGCGTGGTGCTGTTTGGCTACACCAAGAACCTGCAGAACGGCGGCCGCATCCCCAACTATCCCAGCGACCGCACCGAGGTCTACTGCAATGTGTCGGATGCCGTCTGCTGGGGCACGCTGTTCATCGCGCCCGCGCACTTTTTGTACACCACCGACGCGAGCATTTCCGCTCCGCGCTTCCTTAGCGGCAAGATCGGCCGCTAAATGGGGGGAGGATGTGTGGTTTGCGCTTGGGCGAGGGGGCGCTTCAAGAGGCTGGGACTCGGTAGGGGGCGGTGCCCTGGTGCATGAGAATGGGGGGACTGCTGCGCAGTGAAGGTGAAGGTCATGAGTGATGATAACGAGGAGGCGCAGATGGGAGCGACCGGTCAAGGCCGGCCGGGGGATGACGACGGCGGGGATGATGGGGTTTCTTTTACCATTTGAGCTCATTCCGTTCCTGATTCATGTAAATAGTTGGCTTGCAATCTCAATATACTCACCCATGGGTTTAAAACAATGGCCCAAACCTTGGTGATATTGTTTAAAAACTAACTAGCACGACAGCCGGGAGAAGTGTGACTCGGAAACAACAATCCAACGGTCGAGATATTCAGAGGAACAAATGCATAATTGGGGAGCAGGCCGGAAGACGTACTAACTGTTCGTAGTGTGAGGCGGATAGTCCCGCCACAGTATGGACGGCCGGTCGGGGTCGCCGACAGCACCAATCCAGCCGGTTAGGCAGAGGCGGTCAAGCGCGTTGAGGACCCCTTCAATGCCCTCTTCCAAGGTTCGTGCTGTGGCATCGGTGGCGCCCACGCAGGACATGCGGAATGGATGGTCGACTACGTCGATGCGCAATGTGGGAGGGGGACGAGCCACCGCAAGAGCCGTGTTCCAGGGCATATCCGCCAAAGGTAGCACGGGATCCTCGGGTACCGGTGGGAGAGGAATCGGGATGCCCATGCGGTCTCCAAGTAGTGTTGCGATGCTGGTTTTGAGACTCGCAAGCTCGGCCGCTGGCGGTGGCAGCGGGTCGAGCCAGTTAGGCCGGCTCCCGAAGACGAAGATGATGCGGCCGACCGGGACCAAGGTCGGCTCAGAATCTTGTCCGAAGGAGAAGAACAAGTCTTGTAGATGCGATCCGTGATCTAGCAACAGCTCCACCAAGTCTTTGTTCGCCGAGAAAACAGCGAGGGATAGAGGGGTCCACCCTTGTTTGGTCCTGGCCCGGATATCGGCACCCTTTTCCAGCAGCAGCCGCGCGGCCGCGACTTGGCCCCCAGGCTCGCCCCAGAGGCCGAAGAGGCAGGTATAGTGAAGCGGGGTCCAGCCCCTAGAGTCGAGGGCATCGACAACAAGCCCGGAATTTGCGGGACCACCGAGGAACTCGACGAGTGGCTGCACCCGGTCCCCGGAAGCGGCAAACAAAGAGGCGCGGTGGAGCGCAGTACGGCTTTGATGGTCGGGATTGTTCATGTCTGCTCCGTAACGGAGGAGGATGGGAATAATAAGAGATGCGGAATCGGCGAGCCGGAAGGGGCCACACACGTAGCGGAGGGCTGTCTGGCCCCGGCTAGAGGTTACGCCAGCGTCAATTATGGAGGATTTTCGGACGGGTCCGGCGGTGGCTTCGACCAGAGTGGCCTCCGCCATGAGCGTGACGACCTCAAGCACCTTCTTGATGGCGGGCGAGATCTTGTGCCTTGCACCTATGCTGCGGCAAGACTGGATGATCTCCTCGGCCCATAAAATAACGGACAGGGTGGGAGGTATCCCGTTCTCGGCCCAGGTGTTGATATCAGCCCCGTAGACAATGAACAGCCTGAGGATATCAACAGTTTGGGGATGATTCCAAAGCCGGCACAGCGGGGGCGTTAGGTCGGTAGATGAGGGCCTGCTGAACTCGTGGGCCGCTCCATGTGCGATTAGGGACTGTATTTTATCCAAGTCGAAGGGGAAAGCGGAGCAATCTAACACGACCCCTAGGGGGGAGCGGTTCCAGAAGCTGCCTCGGAGGCTACCGCGTAATGTTGGGTCCGCACCGCGCTCTAAAAGCAACTTGACCGTCTCGACCGGAATCTCGGCTTGCATGGCCATTAGGAGGGGCGTGAAGGTTGCCGGCCCGGGAGGAGCGTCAAACCCAGGGGGGACTTGGTGTATGTTGTGCTGATTGGGATCGGCCCCGGCGTCGAGAAGATGACGGACGATTTGAGGGTGGCCGGGTTGAAAACCGTGGAAGGGAGGCATGTCGGGAGTACCCATGGCAAGGTTGATGGGAAAGAACAGGTCGGTCCGATGATTATAGCCAAGGCCGGATACCGTGGTGCTGTGCACGTCGGCGCCCTGTGCGAGGAGCAGTCGGACTATTTCTGGCTCAGTGGCCAGAATGGCGGTGCTGAGGGGGGTCTCGGCGAATTGGGCCTCCTGGTACCGCAAGTTGCCGGACGTACATGTACCAACGACCCAACTGCATTTTGCACGGGAACGATAGTCAAAAACATGGTCGGGCGATGCCCCATCCATAGCTTAGGGCACGTTCCAACGTCGTGACAATGCCGAATGTGCAGGCCCAGCGGAGAGCGAGGCAGTCAAAGTCGGAGACGTCGCGCTGGTAAACCAAGTGCAATGATGCACCGGCCAAGGCGCGGCAGGTGAGGGCCAGATGGACGAGGTCAGCCTGGTACAGAGGGCCGCATATCATGAGGAGGAGCTCCGCAGGCAGGCTGGTGAGCAGGCATCGGCCAGCCGGCCATGTCGCGGGCGCATATTGGCAGTCATTTGTCCCGTTGAGCCAGTCCCTGTAGAGAGCCTTGTATTCCCGGTTTCTCTGTTTCAGATAATCCTTGAGCGACGGAATGAGTCCCTGTTCGATGGTGGTGGCTGCCATGAGGAAAGCAGAGACGGTGGGCGGTGAGTCGGATCATGGATGGATATGCATGGATCTCCCGGATGGATGCCTGTTGGCTCTCGGTCAAGACTCAGCCCCCGGTCAGCCCTGGACGCGGTCAGCGCAGCCCTCCGCATCACGTGCTTGACAAGGACGGACTCCCCAACCCGCTTCGAATCTGAACAGTGAAAATGGGTATCATTGACAGTAATATCAGCAACAAAATCTAACGCTCTACGTACCGTTATCCAGGAGATTGCCACTACTTCTGCCGGATGTTCTTGGCTTTCCGTTTCTTAAACATGACTGTGGGCGCCCCCGCCGAGCCCTCTTCACCAGCGACGCCGGAGGGGAGGTCGGAGACGGTTTCTTCCGTCGAGATTACAGCGAGCCCCGTTTCCTCCTCGTCTGGTTCCTTCTTGATGGGTGGCAATGGTTCTGGCTTGGCTGCGGCGGCGGCATCGCCTTGGCCCGCCCCTTCCTGACCTGCCGCTTCCTGGCTGCTGTCCTCTGTCTTGATTTCGGAAAGCTCACTCTCTTCCTTTTTGGCCCTGACCAACGGCCCGCTGAGTAGGGCCTCGAGCTCGTCGTCGTCCTGGCCGGGCATCGTCTTTGAGTCGACCCCCCACTTGCGCTGTCTCTTGAAGAGTCCCTTGATGGCCTCTTCTTGCTCCTTCTCCTCTTCTGTCCGCTCTCTTTCACGTTTCACGCCAGTTGCACGGCCCTCGGAGGACTCCAAATCCTTGCTGTCTGCCATCTCGTCGGGCTTCTCGATGACTCTGGTCGAGGTGACTGTCCACTCCCCGACCATTGCCATGGTCCCTCTGAGCTCGGTTGGGATGTTGACGCCCAGCTCGGCAAGCTGCTCCAGTTGTGTCTGCCTCTCTGCTTCCGCTGACTGCTTCTGAGGTGGTGCGCCACTCGGCTGTGTTCCCGGCCTCGGTGCGTGGGAGCCGCTGCCGCTGCCACTCCTGCTCCCCGACACGACGCCATTCAGTCGCTCGACTTCTCGCTTCGCCCGTTCCTTATCGCGCTCTTTCTGGTCGGCGTTTCGGTGCAGGTCTCGGAGCGAGCGCTTGATGGCGCCTTGGTGTTTTGCGGTGGATTCATGGTTTGCGCGTTCGAGCCCGGTCTCGCGCACGAAGGTGCTGCAGTGCTTGCACCAGTATCTCGGTGTTGATTTCCAATATTCTGACATTTTGGTTCGTGTTGCCAGGCGGTGGATGATCAGAGAAATAAAGCGATTGACAGGAGTGGGAAGCAATCCAGTTCAGAACTTCAGATTCTCGTTCAGCTCCGAACCTGGAATGGAGCCCTGGAGGCGAGGGACAGGCCGGATAAATCCCGGCGAAGCCCCCGATCTCCACCGAAGCTCGGGCCCTCGCAGCGCTGGACAACCCGACACGTGCCCAGCACTGCCCGGCAACGTCGTTCACGACTCGGGGTCATTTCAGATTGCAAACAAGTCAGCTGTTTGTCGCGATAGTCGCAACAAGTTGGAATAAAGGTTACGCGAATGCATCGGATTCTTTCTGCCCAGACTATCTTTGCTCGTGATTGAGCCACCGTGCATGCACGGTTATGTCTCTGGAACAATGAAGCAAGCTCCCAGTTCATCTTCACCCGCAGTTCCAGTTCCAGGAAGTAGCAACCTGGAATCCACCAGATGTCGGAAAGAAAAGAAGAAGAAAACATCGCAAAGAACCCCCTCCAACGCCAGTCCTCAATCCCTCTATCCTCCCATGATTAGACCCAAACCAACCCACCAACCATCAGCGCAACCATCAGCGCAGCCCCAACCCGACCACGAATGCCGCCGATGGCAGGAATAGTCGCCCCATTGGCCAGCGGAGCGCCGGTCGGCACCACGGCAGGACCCGAAGTGGCGGCTGTCTCCTGCGCGCCGGGCACGCTCACCGACGACAGACCGGGCGTGACCTGGACCTGGCCGTCCGAGTATTGCGACGCGGGCGGGAGGCTGACCACAGGCGTGGGGATGCCGCCGGGGCACGTGCAGGGGGTTGTGTGGGCTTGGACTTGGCCTGTAGTGAACTGCTGTTAGCTCCGTTTCCGTCGGGAGGGGAAGGGACAGGGAAACGCACCATCGCCAACCTGGCAAACCTGAATCACCGTCGTCGAGGTAATCACCTGCGGCTGGCCATCACCCAGCGGCACAACCACCGTGGTGGTGACGACCTGGGTACCGACCACAGTCTGACCACCACCACCACCACCACCAACGGACGGGGTGCCCTGCGCCTCGGCCGCACCACCGCACGGCAGGACGATGATGTTGACGGGCGAGCATTGCTCGGCCGACCAGCGGTCGTACAGGTTGAAGAAGGTGCCCGACGCGCACTGCCAGAAGACGGCCGAGCTGCCGAGCGCCAGCGAGCCGTTGGTGCAGTGCGAGAAGCCGGCCGTGAAGAGGGCGCCCGCCTGGGGCGGGTTGTCGAACTGGAACTGGTAGTTGGACGCGATGTAGCCGGTGCGGCCGTGGTCGTCCACCAAGACGCCGCCCGAGAGCTGCACCACAAGGGTGCCCTCGCTGGAGCAGGCCGCGCGGTTCTGTGTTGTTGTCGCGGCTGGTTAGCACATGATCTGCATGATCGCTGGGGCCCGGGGGGGGTGGTTGGAGGTGTGGAGCCCTCGGATTGGTCCTCCGGAGCAGGCCCCGCCAATGCATCGGGCTTCTCTCCGGTGAGTCGGTCAGGGTCAGCAAAGTGCCATGTCATACCTCGAGACCCAAGTCCCTCTTGTTCAGCGGGATGATCGAAATTTCGAACTTCCCGTCGGCGGTGGGCTCGCAGCCGCCGGGGGGGTCGCCCTTCGGCGCGACCTTGTCGGTCACGCCCTGCGCGATGGCCGAGGCCACCATCGCCAGGATGGCCAAGACTTACAGCTTCATTTTGAAGCTTTTTGATAGTTCGTCGGTTTTTTTTTGGGGGAGAGGAGGGAGCGGTGGTAACGATCGCGGCTCGACGAGGGAAAGAGAGTATCAACGGCGAGCGAGAGGCGAACGAATGTGCCAACGGTTCCGTTTTCTACCAAGGTTGTAGATGCGCGAGGAAGAGGGGAAGACGAGGAAGAGAAGAGAGCCGCAAGAACTAAATAAAGCCGTTGGCTGGGTGCATGCGGGTCCGGCTTCGTGTCATTGGCCGCCCTATGTGCAACACAACTTGCTTCTGTCGTCGTGGCGATCAGGTACCCCCTCCCGACGACTCACTGGGCCAGCGACGAGTCGTGAAGGGTTAAGGTTAAGATACCTTTCGGGGAGGCGGCCGAATGGGCGGGCACGAAGGGGTACGGAGCCACCCGCCGATGAACCCCTGCCATCCCGACCCGGCCGCATGTGCAGACGGCAAGACATCCTGGTTTTGGTGTTTGTCGGGGCAGCCGGCACTCTACGACTGGTTGTCACGGACAATAAAAGACAACGGAAGACACAGAGGTCGGTTCGCCGGAGAATCAAGAGGGGGCGAAAGGAGAGATGCTTTGGCTTGATTTGCTGCCAGACGACCTCAGATGTGATAGTTTGTGGCAACCGCGCTCATAACGGCCCTATAAAGCCATTCAGGGCCCCAGGGGTGACAAAAAAAGACAGGCTGCTTTGTGCCAAACCAGTTGGGTGTCTTAGCTGTATGTAAGCGCTCCGGCGTGACTTTCTGAGAGCGGGCATTAGTTCCGGGGAGTTTGGGCCCCTGCCTGAGGCTAGTCATGTCAATCAGTGCCAAGCAGGAGCTGGGAATGAAAGAGTCCGTTATTAGTAGGTAGTCTGGTTGGGCTGCCCTTGATGTCTGCTGGCATTAGCTGCCAGATTTTAGACTTGCATGCAGCCCAACTCCTCCGCCATCCAATGAAAATGTGTGCAAATGGACCAAGGAGGTCGAAGCTAGGATGCAGGTACCGACCGGTCCCCGGAGAAGAACAACCACTCATTCAATGGCATGCTCCCCCTGTGAAGCAAAAACAAGATGGATAAAGACCTGGAAGCATCTCCTGTCTAGTTCCGCATCTTCTCTCGCAAAAATAGTCGCCCACAAATTGGTTCGATTCAAGCTGCATCAGTCTTGGGTCTGCATCATGGATGTGGGCAGTTCTTTGTGGCGACAGGGAGCAGCGCTCATCTTCAAACACCAAATGGTCCCCAACGGTAGAGTTGGTGATAACTCAAGCATGCAAAGCTAAATCTCTACGCGCTGTCTCGACGACACTTTGCAAAATGAGATGGTACTATATCAGCAATTCAGACACTAGATGGGGCATTCTAATGACGCGACAGAGTAAGGTAATTAGGTGCCTTTTTACATTTCGAGCACCTTGTTGGACCTGGTCATCAAGGTACTCACACACCACACTCAACTTCACAAGTATCCCTCCTGCCACCTTTCTCCTTGCGCCTTTTCCCTTCCACTCATCCCGAAACCTCTCCTTCGCAGTCATTTTTGCTCTTACAATACTTGCGCTTCCAGGATTTCTCGGAATATGGCTCTCATCAACTGCGACATTACCGTGCTCATTGCTGAGCATGTCGACATGAACTCCATGGCTCCTTTCATGCTCAGCTCCAAAGCCAACTATCAGCTCATTCGGGGTCACGAACGATCCATTGTAAAGGCCAAGATTGCAAAGATGGTTCACGATCCCATGCTCAGGCCACCGCTCGGTGCGCTCCTATCCTCATCCGCTTTGCGTCAGCCGGGTTTGGACCGCAAGGTCTTGGAGCCTGTGAGCTTCGCCGTTGCCAAGGAGTTGGAATCGCGAGAGGGCCGAATCAACAGCCTTTTCAGTTCCAAGTCTACAAGCCCTTGCGGCCAGCCACTGATGGAAGCCATCAACCGGCTTGCCATTTTCCAGGACCTCCCGCCAAACCACATGGAGCGCCTGATAGACGGCTTCAAAGACGCCTGCAGGGTGGCCGACCGCATCGCCGATTGCGCCGCTGTCGTCCATCTCGAACCGAAACCCGAGACCGGCGGTCTCAGGGATGAGGGATGGGCCGTCGAGCACGAGGTCCACCTTGCTCGCCAGAGATACATCCGCTCCCTCCCCCCCATCCGCCTGGCCTTCCTCACGCTTCTGGCGAGTCTGACGGGCATGGAGTATGCCCAAGAACTGCAGTCCCTTGATTCGGACCCGTTTCAGTGGGAACGTGTCACCGCTTTCAAAGAGACCTTTCTTCGCCATGGCACCGTGGTCATATGCGCCCTGTTGTGCCCTTCCGAGGCCGAAGCCACGGACACAGCCGGTGGTTTTGGTGCCTGTCGCTCGCCCCATGCTCGAAGCGAGTCGGCTCGATACTACTACACGTCACAGGTCGACGTGGTGCTGATGGAGCTGCTGGAGTACGAAAGGGGGCGTTGGGGGTCTTCGGGGTTCCTTGAGCATGATGGTAATGTCAGGCCTATTGCGGATAGCCTGCACATGACTATGTTGCAAGCGTTTCAGGGTTTTCCGGAGGCTGAGGAAGTGAACCAGCTTCCCGAAGACGTCGAGGCGGAAGAGGATGCCGACGCCGGCTGGCTGTTCAGCATCAATGTTCTGGATTATGACACCGATAACGCTAATGATGATCCGCTGCCACGGATTTCGATCAAGCCGGACCCAAGAGAGGCTTTGATTCTCAAATGGATTAGGCAGCAGTAGGTAGAAACTCAAATACACTAGATACGAGTTGTAGCCTACTACGAGCCGTTGCCCTGACCTCTCAACTCGCCGGCTTCGGCTGGCCAAGAATGACATCAATAACCTCGTGGTCGTTGTACGCAGCAACGGTGCGTTCGCAAAAGGCAGCAACGCGCTCCTTGCTCTGCAGCCCGTCGGGGCAAACGAGCCAGATGACGTTGGTCATGAACGAGCGCCGGTACTCGATCATGACCTCGGGGTCGTTGTGGCGGTCGAACCTGGGCCCGCCGAGCCGGTGCAAGGTCTCGAGGTAGTGGTCCAGGATCTCCATCTCGTGGGCGCGGCGATCCTCGACACGCAGCATGGTCGTCATGTGGTAGACGACGTCGTGGAAGCACGACCCGAAGTGGAACGCCGACCAATCCAAAAACCCAATGCGCCCGTCGGCCGTAAAGTACACGTTGCCGAGATGCGTGTCGCCGTGCAGCAGCGTGCGGAATCGGGGGTTGCGCTCTGCATAGTAGCGGTCCAGCGCCTCGTTGCATCGCCTGCCGTCCATCAGGTACGCGGGCAGCTGGGGTCGGCCGGGGAGCCGCACGACTTGGTCCCATGCTGCGCACATGAACTTCATGGCGGGGTCGTAGTTGTTCCAGATCCCTGGTGCCTGTTAGTCAAGACCTTGCTGCGGGAAAAGAAAAAGAAAAAAAACAGCCGGGCAGGAAAAGGTGCCTTCATTACAGGGGTGTTCTTCCTGACTCTGCCCCCAATACTGCGCATGCAGGCCGGCCAGCTGCTCAACGCCGTTCATGACCTTCTCGAACGGGTACGAGGCGACCTCGGGGGCAAAGGTGCAGCCCGTGGTGGTCAGGTCATCCATGATGGCGATGCCCTGCTTGTCACTCGTGCCGCTCCACCAAGCCTTGGGAAAGACCATATTCTTCAGGCTGGGGGCGACCTTGGAGAAGAAGTCGGCCTCGCGCCGCGCCAGGCTGACGGTCCACGGCTGCGCCTCGATCATGGCGGGGTCGAAGACGCCTTTGACGCAGACATGGGTGGGCCGCTCGCCGCCGCCGCTTTCCTGCTCGTACGTGATGGTGTAGAATAGCTTGCTACCCGTGCCCCAAATGGTTCGTGTGTTCTCGATCGACCTGATCTTGTGCCCGAGCCGGGCTCCTAGCCACTTTGGCGTCAGAGCCAAAGGGATCGCTGGAAGTTGCTCGCCTGCTATTTCCGGCATCCTCTTTTGCACTGTTTCGCTACTCTTTCTTGCCTGGTAGGCGAAAGAGGCGATGGAAATCGACAATAGTACCCGTTGGCAGGAGTTACGGCTGCACGCTGTTGAGTGCCAAAACTTGGAAGCAAACAAAGATGAGCACTGATACTGGAATTGGTCCCTTAGAAGAGATGTAAATTAGATAGAGGAGTCGCCCTTGTGATCCGGATATATGTGCGCATGCAATATAATGGGCTCCTCCTATCACTGAGTCCAACCATCCCCGCTGATCCGTCAGACCCCGCGCCACTGCCGAGCATCCCCGTCTACTCGGCTATAGTATCATCTCGAAACCTTCCCCGCATGGGCTCGGGCCGTTACCCTTTCCTGCCGTCCGAGACGTCCGCCGCCTTCGTGATGTCCAGAGGGTCTTCTACTCGTTCTACGGCTTCCTCTACCAGCTGGGCGTGTTCACCTCGCGCTCGTCAATGCCCTTCATCCGGATCCGTCATCTGTAATTTCCCATCGTTCTTGCAGGTTGACAACCGCCTCGGTAAGCTATAGCGGCGATATTTGCTTTGCCGGTTTCCTGGACATGGCCTTGAATGTGTGGCTGTGTCGGTAGCAGAATAAAGGAGTCAGAAAATGTGCACTGGTCGACTCATTGGTGGCGGAACTTTTTGTTGCTGCGTCCTCGACAATTTCTCCAGGGACGGTACGCCGGGCGAGCTCCTTCTCCTCCGCTTCTACCCGCGGCCACCATCGTCCTCGTTGCGCTACTTGGTGAGTCGTAGGACTCACCGGCTGGATGGCGCAGTCTATGGTTGCGACAGGTGGGTTTTCAGGTGGGTCTAAAGTTCAAGATCTCTCCCAAGTTCCCGATTTCTCCGAAATTCCCCGTCCATGGGGAAATCCAGGCGGGTGGAGAGTTTGATAATCAACTTTCCGTGGACCTTGACTTCATCGGCCCACGATTCAAGGTCTCGCGTGAGTAATTGATCTACAAGAGGTTAGTTTCTTTGGCGTTAGCTGGAATAAAAGAGTCATTGAGCAAGTGACCTGTGAGCGGGGGTTGTCTCCATACCATCGGAATCGGGGACTAATACAATGACATCTCCTATACGGATATTGATGACACCAAGAATTCCATGATTCTTCCTCGTCAATCTCCTCTGATCAAGGACTTTTACGGCAAGAATACTATCCTCATTGACTTGGCTGTGAGCTGTAAGTTGCGGTGTGCAATCTGTAGTCATCAGGTCCTGGTGCCGCTCACAAGTTGAAGCTCTCCTCCCAAAACGGATTTAACGTCCGCTTGGCAACCTCCGTTCTCCTGAACTGTCTATCTTCGACGGTGGCGACCGCGAAGGTTTCTGGAAAGCCTACAGATGCACCATTAGCACAGGTCGACCGGAGGATCGTTTGGAAACATAGGATCGTATACCAAAAACATCTTGCTTGTATTATAAGCCATCGGCAGCGATGACTAAGTGGCCTGGTTAGCGTAAAGCTGCGATGTGAATCCCGTCGCAAACGGTAGGTTAATACTTGTAACGCGCAGGTTCGGCTGGCTGCTGGTATCATTGAAGTTAGCGAGTGTTCCCATCCAGAATCTGTTTTGGGAAGCGGGGAACAGGTGACTGAAAAGCGGTTTACCGGCGGCGAGCCCGAGTCGGAACATACAAACTTGCATGCTTCTGGCTGGATGGTTGGGCAACTTGTGTTTCATCGAGAACTCGAGGACCGTGACCGGCTTGTTTCGAAGCCGCGAACTTCTCAAGTGTTTCATCAACTTCGGGAAATCCTCGCTCAATCACTGGAAACAGCACAGGATGGTCGAGTGGTGGTGGGTTAGCCGAGAAATCCAAACTGCCAGCCTTTGAGTCCCAATCAAATAAAAAAAGATCATCGGCGGATGACGGGATATCGTCGAACGTGTCCCGGAGTGTGGCACGTTCTAGGCACTCGGAGCTTACACTGTCCTCGCTTCCGCAACTTGAGGTGCCCTCGGTGTCCTGTGTCAGATGCTCTGGCCATGGCATGGATTGCAGGGCAAAGTATTGAAGGTGCTGTCCGACATGAGCATCCAGGTTACCCCGCGACTCTAAGCAAAAGGGGCAGTTTGGAATTGTTGGGGAGAGCGCGCTGGCGCAGCTGTCCGCGATAAAACCGAGCTGCGCCTTCTTGAACCGCCCCGGATGAGCCTGTTCCATGTGGGCGATGAATTCTTCGCGAGTCTCGACCGCAAGAGGCGGATGGTCCCGCGCACTGCAGTGCCATCTCGTACGATGTTGGGAGCTCATATGTGCCAGCCACTCTTCGCTGGATGAGTAAAGTAGATAAGGCTCGGGGTAGTCCTCGAAGACACAAATATATGGGTCGAGGTCCTTTTTGACGTGGTTTCTGTCGACACCTCAGTCAGCATCGTGTATCATGGTGAGGTGGGACTGGAGCAACCCACGCCCATCTGTCGCGATCCAACGCTTGGTCACTTGAAAGAATGAGACAGCAGTAGTCACAGACAAACTCGGTTCCCCCCTCTGCTGCGGCTGGACGTGGAGGGACCAGAGGCTTTTCGCTGGGCTGAAACGGAGCGCTCGTGGCACGAGATATCCGACTTGGCGTTGCTTGTTTCAAGTATTTCTCGCGGTCCACCACAGTGGCTGTAAGCGTGCTCAGAGCACTGCGTTTCTCGTTGGTGCGGGAGGACTCGGAGCCGTCAAGCCCGGTTGGCTCCTCTTCCTGAGGGGTATCGTCGTCTTGGATTTGCTGGGCCGGTTGAACTGGCAGCACATCTAACGCCCTTCTCGTATCCTCCGCTTGCTGCAGCATCCAACGACGCTGACGAGTTCTTCTGTAGAGGATGCGTTTGCGCCTCAGGACCATCGTGTGCGCAAGGCGGTCGGCGAGTTGCTCGTCGATGCCCTGGCAATCCCTCTTGATCAGAGCCTGGTAAAAGGAGCGGAAAGTTTCAGTCATGTCGGCCCCCATCTCGTCCTTGAGCGCAAAGGCGGCGGCCTTTTCGTTCTGGATGGCGACGCTGGCTTTCCGTACGAGGTTGGAAAGCCGGTGGAGCCAGTTAATTGTCTCGTGGGCCGAGCGGATGATGTCTTCAGCGTCCCAGGGCTCTAGGTCCGGTGACGAGTCCCACTGTATATTTGTTGCCTGAGGGTCGAGTTGCTCGTGTACTGTACGGTGTGAAAAGGTCTCAGCAACGCCCTGGGGTTTCCCATCGGTGATAAGTAAAAGCGAGGCCTACACTGCTCGATCCTCGTTGCGAGGATACCCAGCTGCTTGATGAATAGCTCACTGGCCTCTGGCACATCCTTGAGCCGGAAGTCCAAGCAGGCCTGGTCTGGTGCAAAGACGGCCATAGTTGTCGCCCAGAGATTGAAGCGGCCATACTCATCCTGCAGGCTGGTGGCGAGCGGGAGAATGGTTTCGCTCCGGAGCGACAAAAAGCCGGCGAAGAGTTCCTGGCAGGTCTTGGCATCTGCCTTGATTGAGGGCTGCGAAGTTGTCGTATCCATGGCTGTTGCGGTTGGGGGACAGGGGTCGACGGTGTGTTCTGCCGGCCCCCAGAATCTGTGGGCCGCGGTGTTGATGTCTGTCTTATCGAGGTGTGTCCGTTGTGGGCCGTGGTGTTGAGACGCAACGAGCATCATTTTTTCCCAATTCATCATTCGGCGAGCGGGGCGCTGCGGGGTCCTCCCTTCATCGCTGCTGTGTGGCTCTCCAACTTCACGTTGCCCGCAGCCTGGCTGCACTCGTGCCTGAGGCAGTGAAGGCGCTGAGCGTTGGTGCCCAGTGGGCTTGGGGGATATTACGACGAATGAGGTTTCGGGCTTGGTCAGCTTCTCGTCTCGAGTCCGGCTCTCGAGTCTCGACCTCCGTTTCTCTGTTCATCCTCAAAGCCCCACCACGTGCCGTGGCTCCCCGACGAGCCACGTTTGCAGCACGGCGGCGCATACATGGCGAGATCGGCCTTTGCGTTCTTGAAGAGGTTTCGAGACATTCGACTTCGGCGCGACAAACTGAAATCTTCCCCTCATGCGCCTCCCGAGGGGCCCATTGGCAAGTCGCCTGCTGCTGCTGCTGTTGTTGCTGCTGTTGCTGCTGCTGGCCCTGTCCAACCCATGAACGCAGATAGCCCGCTGTCGCCGAGTCTCGCATCCACCCTCGACCTACTGTCGTATGCCTTGCCGCTACTTGCTGAGTTGGTCGGACAACTTGGTCGCGGGTTTCATAGACGGGACCCGCGGTACGAATACTTGGTGCGCATTGAAACGGCGGCATATGTCCTCGAAAAGGTCGTCGCCGGTCTCTGCGAGTCCGGGGCTGCTGCGGCGTTTGAGACCGGCATCGACGAGCTAACCGACTGCTTGGAGACACTATTTGCCTCCAGCGGCGTAAAGGCTTCTTCTGAGTTTGAAGTATGCAGCCCCCATCAGAGTTGTGGAACAAAGTGTCCGATTCTTGTCTTCCAGCCTGTTTCTGACCGCAACTGAGGACAGAAACACGAACGATGGCGTCCGCATCTATTCGCGATCCGGCGATCCGCCGAGGATCCCGTTGCCGTTGCTCTTACTCGCCAGCATCTCCACGCCGGTTTGGCCACCCTTCCCACCTTAGATTGGCGCACCTTTTCGCAAACACTCGCCACACTGACAAGTCAGCTCCAAAATGGGGGCCTCGACTCCAGTGATGACCGAACACTCCCAAACACCAAATCAAGTCATCCCTCGAGACCGGATTGGGATTTCAAGAACTTCGTCGCCGACGCTCTAGCCGCGATGGCGTGTGTTTGCCAAACGCAACCAGGGCGAGAAATCCGATTCAGGCTTGGGACGTACAAGAACCCAACAGGAGCCGAAGCTGTGAGCCATGTCACGGTCTTAGCGAAGGGGGGACCGGTAAAATACTGGATGGAGATGCGACTTCATACCACGTCGGAGTACAGGTAAGTGCATCAAACGACCCACTTCGCGTAATTCACTACGATTGTTTGACACCACCATTTAGTCCCGGAGGGCGCATGCCAAAGGTCAAGTTCTCCGTTCTTGCTGAGGATCTATCCGGCATGTCCATGCCAACCACGAAGCACCACTTGAAACGCGGGGAATGCGTATGCCATTGCCTGCAGCGGCACTTCCGACCCAATTATTGGCGTCTCAATTTCCAGCTCGAGGATCACTGGTTCACGCGATTTTGGAACGACCCCCGCGCACTTACACCAGAATCCCTCCAGTATCAAGTCAGCCTCAAGACGCGTCTTTCACCCCAGGCTACCCACCTACCGTCGCTGGCCGGCATGTCTCTCTCTATGATGCTGGCTTACTCCTTGTTCTACCTGTTCGGTCAGCCTTGGGCACAGGGCCGCTGGAATCGAGACAACATTGTGTTTTTCGCTGACGGAGATTTCATCCCCTTGCGGCCGTTTCTTCAAGTGTCACAACAACCCCCAACAAGCAGTTGCTCTGACGACCAAGCTTACCATCGATACCCCGAGTTCCTCGAGCTGGGTGTCATGCTACTGGAGATTTACTTCCGGAAGAGTTTGGAAGCCATACTCGGGTTGGACACGAGAATCGAGACAATCGACGACCGCTTTGCGGCAGCCTCTGAAGTCTATCATTCTCAGAAATGTGACATTTCTCAACCAGGATTGCGCCAGGCTGTTCAATCGTGTCTGTCGCTTGGAGTCAGCGTCGGATTTGGCGAAGAGGGAGATGATGAGTCCGACAACGAAATCCTACGGACGTCGCTGTTTGACACTGTCGTGCAGCCCCTTGAAAAGGACCTCGAAGGGGCGTTTGAAGGGCTAATTTCAACCAAATCATTGGATGAGGAGGCATCACAAAAGATCCGACTTCCATTTCCCTCCTCGAAACCCGCCGTGGCCGACTCGACTGGCGCCGGGAAGCCAAGACCGGCGCCACTTTCGGTTTGTCATGACCGCCGATCACGGTCTCGAGATCCTTCTCCAAATACCACAGTCAAGGTTGTACATCCGGCGCCGAGATTATCCCGTAAATACCCTGAGCAATTCCCGCTCTTCAACATTGAGACAAAGGCCGCCGATGCGTCTCCAGTGGGGTAATCAATTCTCCGATAACCGTTTTGCTATTGATCAAGATCCCTAAACGGCGGCCCCTGCCACCAGCTCCTTCTGTTCCCTTTTTCCACCGTCACCTTTGTTTTAATAGCGATCCCACCTCAGACTAACAAGTGTTGTCAGTTGGTCAAGGGCGCTGCTGATGTAGACGAGAATGGGCATGGGACACATATTGTGAGCACCATTCTATGGCTTACACAGAATGTCGATGTCTATGTCGCCAAAATCTCGGAGGGGGATACCCTCACAACAGCAGATCACATTGCAGAGGTATGTGACGCCTCCACCTACCTCTATGTCGGTTGGGACTGACAAGGTCCGCGTTATTCACCAACCAGGCAATTCAGTTCGTGAGCGAAAAGTGGGACGTCGACATCATCTCAATGTCGTTCGGGTTCCGGCGAGGGTCCCAAAAGATTCGGGATCAAGTTGAGAAAGCGGTACATCGGAGAAAGATCGTCTTCGCCGCAGCCTCGAACGACGGCGGACGCACGGCTCGCACTTACCCAGCCCGCCAAGACGGTGTCATCTGCGTCCACTCGAGCGACGGGCACGGAAACGCGTCTTATTTTAATCCTACCGGCCTGGCAGGAACCGATAACCTGTGCGTCGTCGGAGAAAACATCGAAGGCGCTCGGCCGAGCTTCACTCCGCACCAACTCGGTGGAACGAAACGCATGTCTGGGACGTCATGTGCCACGCCCGTTGCGGTCGCCATTGCTGCTCTCATGATTGGCTTCGTCGACAATCATATGCCGGACCATGTTGACTGGGTCGTTCCTCTCCAGAGCGCTGCCGGTATAAGGGCCGTCTTCCACACTCTATCGGAACGGAGGACCGGGCAGTACGACATGGTAGACCCAGTCAGGGCGTTTGGCGGTAGCAACGAGCAGGAGCTCCAGAAAGTGCTCACGGACATACGGTCGAAGCTTGACACTTGAAGATGGTCACGCATCGTTTAGGGATCACTCTAACAATGTCAAGGGAGATAATAGTTTGACGCTAGTAAATGGATTTAGTGGCAATGATACCTTGATCCAGAGGTCCCTGGGTCTAATGGACCTATCCTTAGGGAGTAAAATCTCCCTTCTCTGAGGGGAACCCCCGCCGACCTCAATATGTACAGAGTGTCTCGTTCATGTACCTCCTCCCCATTGGGGTTCTCCTGAGCCGCTTCCCCGCTTTCCCGCCCACGGGTGCTCGCTCATAAGAACTCTCGGTCACCCTCGTTTTCGGTGCCTAGGTAACCAACACGACCCCCTTCCAACTCACCACCATCACTCAGTGCAACCAAAACACCCGTCAGTCACCCAACAAATGGCCAACCAAAAAAAACAATACTTCCTCGCCCCCTCCTGGGACTACCCCCCAACGGACCCATCGCCCTCGGCAACATAATCCTCTCCCCCTCCCGGCCCGTCCCCGCCCTCCTCCCGGCTGCCACCACCACCACCATAGTACCCCTAATCTCCACCGCCAAACACAACTTCGAATGGACCAACAACAAAACCACCACCTACTCCCTCGGCATCTGGACCAAATTCATCGACTTCCTCGGCCTCAACCTCGGCTTTGACACGTCCCACTCCACACAAGACCTCTTCCGCTTCGAACGCGTGCAGACAGAAGAGTATTTCCCCGACGAGGCCTTCTTGACGGCTGCGCTGGGGCATGGCGCGGTGCAAAGGCAGCTTCTTGGCCGCAGGCGTGGTGGGATGATGCAGAAAAAAAAGGGGGTGTATGTGATTGTGGGCGTCAAGACTGTTTCGGGGGCGCAGGTCAAGAGGGTGAGGTCTAGGGGGGGCGGGGTGCAGGCGG
Source organism: Chaetomidium leptoderma (assembly GCA_033296705.1). Classification (NCBI taxonomy): domain Eukaryota; kingdom Fungi; phylum Ascomycota; class Sordariomycetes; order Sordariales; family Chaetomiaceae; genus Chaetomidium; species Chaetomidium leptoderma. The sequence continues at coordinate 92,946 of MU856865.1, read as the reverse complement.
AGGTTGCGGTTGATGCGGCGCTTTTGGGGGCACCGGTGCCGGTGGCGGTTGGGCCCGCGGTTGGGGTTGGGTGGGAGGAGGGGGAGGGGATGTCGTTTGAGGGGTCGGATGACTTTGTGTTTGCTTATAGGGTGCAGAAGGTGTGGTTGAGGGGTGGGGAGGGGGTGGGGCAGGAGGATTATCTGAAAGGGACCTTGTTGGGGGTTGGAGATGGTGAGAAGGCGGCTGGGGAGGTTAGGTTGGAGGATGTGGTAGTGGAGGAGGGTCTAGAGGGTGAGGATGTGGGTGATTCTTGGTGCGGTAGTCGGGTGCTCGAAGGGGACGACGAGGAGGAGGTGGAGGTTTTTGTCCCGAGGATGGAAAGGGAATAGAGACGGTGCCCTTGAGCTCGTTGGCGCTTTTTGGTCGTACATCTGCGCTCTTTTCGCTGGCCGTGATAGCGAAGGAGTTATCCGACGCTTTGATGGTTCCGGCGCCGGGGGATGACAACCACATCGACATTAGTCCGGTTGTTTACCTACTGGTAAGGGCCATGTTGATTAACCTCTTTCGTGTCGCCCAAAGTCTTTGGTCACTGAATCTGTCCCCTTGGTACTGACTTACCACACACACATCACACATACCACGAATACATCCAGCTCCGCATTTCATTTCACCCCCAAGACAAGTCTTCACGTCGAACTCGGTGTGCGTCCTGTTCGCTTTTCCATTCGCTAATTCCCGCCCTCCCATCTTTTACCCCGCTCTCCATTTCCGCCCTCGACGCTGTAGGGGGTTGAAGCCACCCCGTCACAACAATCAACACATCTTCCACGCCATCAACTCTGCAGAACCCAACCCGAAGAAGCAAAAGGAAAGAAAAAGAAAACAAGCAGCATCAAAAATGGGCTTAACTACTATCCTACGCGGATTCAAAGTCCCCGTCGCCGTCCTCGACCGCTTTTTCGAAGCCAACGGCCTGATACCGACCTACGGCTACCCTCCCACGTACGACCCTGTTTTCCTCCCGGGCGACGACAAGGCCTTCGCGACCCAAGACCCGCACTCGGCGTTCCTCCGTACCAAACTGGCCGACAACACCCACAACCAGAACACACTCTTCTTTATCCCCAATAGAGAGGGCACGGCCATGTCGACGCACGCCTATGTGTCGTACGCCTACGTCATGGTCTTTTGCCAGCGCCAGATCGACGTCGCAGGCGAGTTGCCCGACAAACCGCCGCCTGGCTTTGCCGAGCTACGGAGCGAGATTCTGGGGTTCGCTACCGAGGGAGAGGAGGGTCTACTGCAGGTCGCCGGGATGCAGCCCGCCGGCGGGGGACAAGATCCGGCGAGTATGCTGTTTATTGTCGTTACTGACGAGCGTGGGTATCCGTGGAAGGGCCCTTTTCTACGTAAGGTAATTTTTTTTTTTGGGGTGTAGATCCAGTAATTAATTGCTTTACAGTCGGACCGCTGTTGCGACCAGTGCCCAGAGGAGTTTGACAGTTGGATCTCCTTGAGGGAACACCGGAAGGAAGTACACGGAGTTATCGGCAAGGAAACGGCCCGGCCGGATGATCTTTAGTTAAGGCCAAGAGGTTTGTCGATTTGGCACGGTACGGAACATTTTGCAAAACGTTTCGGGCTGGGGTTTTGTTCCATACAGCAAAAGAATAATATCCTTGCCGTTGCAAGGCTAGTGGCACCGTATATAGGGCACCTCGTTCTACGCCCTGAAAGGACCCTCGGCAACAGTCACAGGACAAACCCCGTCTCACAGACACACACTGGGTCTTCAAGGATGGGAGGTATCATCGCCATGTCCATACACTCGCTACCAACGCCCGCTCACAATACAAATAACTATAACCAAACCCACCAAATAGACAAAACACCATATCTCGCTAGTGGTCTACGGCCAGAAATCATTACCCAAGTTCTCCGCCATGGATCTGTCATGAAGCAACAAAATAGTCCGAGCCTTGTCGACAAAGACCCACAAGATCACGCCCCCCACAGCTCACATTTTTTACTGCTGCTGCGGCGGGTAATACGGCTGTCCAGGCGCCGGCGTGCCATGCGGGCTATATGCCTGCTGCTGCTGCTGCTGAGGCGGGTAATACGGCTGCCCTGGCGCGGGCGTTCCGTGGGGGCTGTAGGTCTGCTGCTGCTGCTGGGGCGGGTAGTACGGCTGCCCTGGCGCGGGCGTTCCGTGGGGGCTGTAGGTCTGTTGCTGTTGTTGCTGCTGCTGCTGCTGGTGGTACTGAGCTGGGTCCGGGTATGCGGCATGCGGCTGGGGTTGGACGCCGGGCTGCTGCTGGGGAGGGTACACGGCGGGCTGTTGCTGCTGCGGCTGCGGCTGCTGGTGAGGCGGGTACATTTGCGACTGGTACTGCTGCTGGTCCGTGTACTGCGGGTGGACGGGCTGGGGCCCGGGCTGGGGACCCAGCATCGGGGTGCCTTGGGCCTTCATCTCGACGGTGGCGTTGTCGGCTGCGGGCGTCTTGTGCTCCTGGTGCCACAGGCGGTAGGTGTGGCCGTGGAAGACGAGGGTGGCGATGAAGAGGAGCCTGGTGAGAGAAAAGGTTAGCGGGCTCTGGCTTCGCGTTGGCCGTTCACAGAACGACGTACCACTCGAGGGCGCTCAGGCCGGCAATGGCGCTCATCAGGGCGAGACCGGTTTGGTTGGCGACAGGACCACGCTTCGAGACGGTGCAGTGATTGCTGTTGATGGCGCTGCCGTCGTTGTAGCAGGATTCAATGTTGACCGTCTCCGTAAAGGCGGCGCGAAGAGCAGCATTGGCGCCGAGTGACGCCAGCCAAAAGATGGCCATGAGGAGGTCGAGCGCCATGACTGCCCAGATGTTGTAACCCCCGCGCGCCGATGCCGCCTTTTCCGAGATGAGCTGGTAGGCGACGACGCCCGCCGTGAAGAGGCCCTACAATTGGGGTCAGTTGACTCAGTTTTAGGCCTCAACATTCAGAGCCCAGACTTACGCAAACCAGCGCGAAGCCGTTGGCACCCATGGCGTATCCGTGGATGAGCATACCAGCCATGACAAGAATCACAAAGCCAAAGAAGACCTGCACACCGCGAACGACCACCACCCAGACGGGCGTCTGCTGTATGTACTGCTCTTTTTGGTCCGCAACTGCGGTTGGCGCAGCATACGGCTGTGGGGGCATGGCGGTATCGGCCATTGTCGGCGGAAATCAACCAGATGGGCGATGGAGAAGGATGGTGAAGTGAAAGGTGTGGCTGTTTGCGACAAGAGGGAAGCGGGGGGTCAACCTCTTTTACTTGGCGGCTGGACCTTCCCACAGCAGAGCGGCAGAGCCTCATGCCCAACTCCAGCCCCCGGACGAAGCTGCCCGAGTGGACATGGGATGGGCCAAGGCAGACTTCCTTCTGAAGAGGGTCCAGAACCCAAGAGGGGATGGTGTGCTGCATGCTAGCGCCCTCAGCCGCACTCTCGATGGAACAATACCGCTCCACAACAGCAAGGGAGCGGAAACACACATCCGCCTGTCTCCTCTCGGCAGAGTCTTGCCACCTCGCTGAGACAAATAAGATATATCGGAGTGTGCGCGCTGAACTGTGAGACTGTGTCCAGACCAAGCTGGACCGACTCCTGCTTCTTGACTTGCCAAACAGGGGCACGTTCGCGAACCCAGATCGCTCAGTCGAGTCTAGACCGCGGGCCAGCCCACGGAGCTTGGCGAGCTTGGGCGGCATGATGCCAATATCGGCTTGGCGACAGGGGTAAGCGAACGCTATTCTCAAAACGACACGATCTGGGGAGCTTTTGTGTGCCACGCTTAAGATGCTTATTGGCTCTCATTAGCTCTCATTGGAGGGCAGTACCGAGACAGAGTGACAGACGCAGCCACAACATGGCTCTCCATGCGGCTGATGAAGCATATCCGAGACTCCCTCGGCGGTTGCGTTTGTTCTCATCATTATATCAGAGTGGCTCAGACCTGCCGGGATCCGTGATTCCTCGTCATTAGAGGGGAAGCCTCTCATGTTTCATCGGACGTGTTGAGCTTCTTGGAAGCCGCCCATATGCACGGCATGTTGCATGAATCGTATCCAGACTCGCACAGGAACGCTGCAGCCACATCGGGCTTCCATCGCGGGCCGTCAGCTCAAAACAGGTCGGATCCAGCTCCGACCTCGTCAATCGTCATCGACCAGTGAGCCCGGTTGCATCATGCATGGGGCCAGCACAGTCAACCAAAAGCTTAGCTGTTGGACGGACAACTAAATGAGCGTACAATTGTAGTATACATTTTATGCCCCTTAGCCGCCGCCTACAGCTCATAGCGCCACCGCACCCCTTCCCATCCCTGCCGCCTCCCGATCCGGACACCAAAACCCTCGCCGTGTTTGGCGGGCTTCGTCACGGCATCGATGACGGACCGCGTCGCAAAACCCGGCAGCTTCCACTCGGTTCCCTCCAGCGGTTCAACCTCGTACCCGAGCAGCAGCGTCGCCATGACGGCCATCATCTCGGCAAAGGCAAAGTTCCGCCCCGGGCAGAGATGAGCGCCGCCCCCAAACGGCTGGAAGGCGGCCCGCATCGCCTTTGCACTCCCCGGCCCGTCACCATCCTCGGCCTTCCGACCGCCGCTATTATGGCCGAGGAACCGCTCCGGCCTGAACTCGTCCGCATCCGGCCCCCAGTACTCCTCCACCGCATGGCTAGCCCCAATCGCCAACTGCACCACACTCCCCTTCTTCAACAGATACTCCCGCCCGGCCCGGTCGGTCAGCACCGTATCCTGCAGCGCCGTGCGCGTGCTGACCTGATGCACCGTCCGCCGCAGCGTCTCGCGATAGCAGCTCATCAACAACGGACACCGCTCCTCCATCGCCGCGGCCGTCATGGACAACACCACCACCTCTTCCCCCTGTTCTTTCCCAGAAACAACCACCAACCCCTCCTCCACCTCAGCCCTCAACCTCCGCACCAGCTCCGGCCTCGAAAAGACATGCCCAAACAACCAAAACAACAACGGCACGGTATTCGCCAGCGCCGCAAACGGCAGCATAATCTCGACCCGCGCGACATCGTCGTCAGGGAACCCGGCCTCGCGCAGCTCCGCCGCACGGTTGCGCACAAAGTCGGACGCCGACTCTTCCGCATCGTGGCGTGCCGCGTAGTAGGGCGCCAGCGCGTCGATGAGGACCTGGCGGGCGCGGTGGCCGACGGGGACGAGGAAGGCGGGCAGGTTGAGGGTGAGTTTGAGCAGGTTCTTTTCGAATTCCCAGAGGGCCGTTTCGACGGCGGGGTTTTTGGCAAAGGGGTCGTGGGCGCCGTAGACGGCTTTGCCGGTTGCGTCGGTGAGGAGGTGGCGGAGCCAGAGCCAGGCGTTGGGGATGGGGGTTTTTGTTGTTGTTGAGGAGGAGGCGCAAAGGGTGCTGAGTTGGGAGGCGAGCTCGGCGAGGGCGGTTGCGTTGAGGCGCTGGATGCTGGCGGGTTTGAAGGCCGAGGGGATGGCGTGGTGCATGATGCGGTCGACGATGTGGTTGCCGCGTGGGCCGCGCAGGAGGTTGGCGGTCGGCTTGCTGACCTGGGCTACCAAGGGGGTCGCGTCGATGATGTGGGGCGTGGACGAGAGGGATTTGCTGCGCAGGCCCGCGGCGATCAGGTAGGGGTCCCAGACGGCGTACATCTTGCCCGTGAGCATGGGCAAGGTCGCGATGGGCTTGCCCGTCGAGCGCTGCAGCGTGATGTGGTAGTGCGCCTGGTGCCGCATCATGCCGATGATGTGCCCGATCAAGGGAATCCGCGGCTTTAGGAGGGGAGGCTCTCGCGGGTCGATGCTGGGGGTCAGGCTGTGCAGCACAAGGTAGGCGACAGCGATAGCTATCGCGATGGCGACAGGCGTCGTCGTCACCATCTCGAGACCGCGAGCGGTAAGCGCGGGGAGCACCCCGCCGTTGGTGGCCATGCTGGTGTTCGAGTTATCGGAATCATTTTCACGGTCAACTGTCAGACTGTGTCGAGAAACGAGAGACGCCGATGAACACACTTTATTAAGAAACATTTGCTGTTGCCTGAACACTGAAGGATCGCGACGCTACCCGAAGCTCCCCACACGATTGTGACGTTGTGCGACCCAACTGGCTGGTTCGGTCGAGGCAGCTCGGACTCTCGATTGGAATACTAGGGTTCGGGGTCGGAATACCAGGATACGGCTGAGAATACTAGGGTTCGGCTCAAAATGGCTGCGCTGTTGGCGCGGAGAGTGTCTCGCTCGCTCGCGAATGAGGACCCTGTGTCATTCATGCGGTCCAACCTGCTTTTCTTGTCGTTCGCCAAGCATGCGGAAAAAGAACTGGTCGCATCTCGGGCAGAGGTGTGCTTTCGTACGAAGGATGAGGATTAGAAGAAGGCATCACGGTTTCCAAACAAGGGAGTAGCGCAATGGACGAATCATTCTTTAGTCCTTACAAATGCGAAGGACAGAGACGCAGCGTCGCAACGAATTTGAGGACATGATACTCGTCCGTGCTTACTCCAGGGTCGGACAATCGGCAGCCAACGGCCGACCCTTCATAACACTTTTACAGCGGGAGCGGATATCGGTTGTTATTTTTGCCGATGGTGTTTGCATGAGTCTCAAGTTCTACACTTTGAAGGCGTGCTTTCCATTCCCTCCTGAGAACAAAGCTGCTGACACGGCGATGGCCTCAGAACCTCCGAACATGGCGGCGACATTTGTCAGACTGAAACGGACACGGGAGCTGTCCAAGAATCGCCGACAACCATGGGATTGTGCCGGAAAGGAAGAAGCTTATATATTCCCGTTGTCCTGCAATCCATGCACCGAAATCATCACCAACCCAAGTTTCGCACCACTCCCCTGAGTCTTCAACAGAACAACAACAACAGCAACAACACAACTCACTAAACACACAACACCACAACAAACAACACCGCACTCAACCCGCCCAACCAATTAATCGCCAAAATGTCTTCCCCCAACGTCATCGTCTTCGGCCCAACCGGCAGCGTCGGCTCCATAACAGCCCTAACCGCCCACACCCTCAACGCGACCGTCACCCTGGCCATGCGCGACACCACCAAACCCATCCCCCCCAACCTGGCCCAAACCCTGAACCTCATGCCCCGCCTCCAAGCCGACCTCTCCAACCCAGCCTCCCTCCACGCGGCCGTGACCGCCTCCGGCGCCAAAACACGCCTTCCTCTACCTCACCTTCCACGCGCCCGACCACATGCGCGGGCGGCGCCATCACGGGCCCTGAAACAAGCCGGCATCGAATTCGTTGTTTTTCTCAGCAGCGCCAGCGTTAACCCCCACCATAAGGAGCAGGGCTTGCACGCCATCACGCCGGCGGTGGATTTTGTGGCGTGGCAGCATGCATGCGCAGGTCGAATTAGCTCTCGCCGACACCCTTGGTCCGGGGGGTTATGTGGCGGTGCGGCCGGGGTATTTCGCCAGTAATTTGCTCTTGTTTGGTCGGGTTGTGGCAGAGGGCGGGGTGGCGAGGATGGTGTACCCGGAGGCGAGGTTTGATCTTGTGGCGCCTGAGGATATCGGGCGGGTTTGTGGGCGGTTGTTGGTTAACAAGGGGTTGTCCGCTGAGACGGCGGTGGTGAGCCTGGCGGGGCCGCAGGTTCTTTCGCAGGGGCAGGCGGTCCGGGTTCTGGCGGGCGTTGCTGGGACCAAGGTGGAGGTGGAGAACTTTGCGAGTGATGAGGAGGCTGTCGGGTTTGTGGTGCAGAACATGGGCCTGCCGGAGCCTGGGGCCAGGCAGCTGGTTCAGGGGTTCAAGGCGGCGGCGTCGGGCGGGAATGGGTTGGACAAGAGCCGGCATGAGGAGGCGGTTGCCAACATCAAAAAGTATGGTGGCAAGGAGGCGACTGGGATTCAGGAGTGGGCTGAGATGAACAAGGTCAAGTTCACTTAGGACTGATACGAAGGGACACCATTGCCAGATGAGTGGCATTTCAAGGTCAATAGAACAGTTTTCGCATTAGTTATTACATCAGATAGACAATCTCATTCCTTCACGCAGCAAGCGGCTGGCTTCCCTTGGGCAACGTGACCTTGAAGACCAACGCCTGGTTGTTGAGAAATGGAACCGTGGCCGAGTCGTCAGAGAACTGGATCTTGCCGAAGTTGGCGTAACCTTTGCAAATGTCAGTAGGCCATCGCCTTTTCCAGGATAAATCAGGGCGGCTGAGACGTACCATTGTTGGTGATAAAGTCATTATCAGACAGAGTAATGAGGTAATACTCGTCCTCGCCACCATCACTGCAGCTGCTGCTCTTGCCCTTACCCTTGCCCTTGCCCTTGCCCTTGCCGTCAGCGTTGATGTTGACGGGCAGTAGAGCCAGAGCCTCCCACTTCTCGTTCAGGAGGCCAAAGTTGACTGGCGCGCCGTTGTGCACGACATCTCCCTCCTCAGTCTTGAACTTGTTGAGCTCCGAGTTGATGTTGTAGTCAATAAACGGGCATAGCTCAGCCGGGGTGATTCCGTCCACAAGCTTATCCGCTAGAAACGGGGAAAGCGGCATGTCAGTCACGGACGCGCCATCATCATTCTGGGCCGAAAAGACTTACAAGGATCCTCGAGGCCACCCACGGTGATGTTTCCGTTATGAATGTCGTCAAACTTGGGCCCCTTGATGTTGGTCGCACCCGAGACATCCACGATGTCGACATGGCGGTACCGGGACAGGGGATCCTCCTGGCCCCGGCCGACGCTCGAGTCGCGCGCCAGAACCAGCATCTGAGTATCCGAGACGTAATGGACCTCGGATTGGGCCGCTACGCGTTTCTTTCCCTCGCCATTGACAAAGGTAGGCAGCGGTACGACATACTCGGCCTCGTAAGTGACCTCGACGTCGCCCTGCTTCTTGTTTTGGAGAGAGTACTTGAGCAGACGTGTGTTGCGGCGCTTGGACGAGGAGTCACCGCCATCCTGCTGAGCAGCAGACTGCAGCATAACCCAGAGAGACTTGCCGTCTGGGCTGATGGTCAGGCCCTCGAAGCCCTGGTTGTTTTGACGCCCGTGTTCGGGGTTCTTGGGGTCTGGGACAATGGTATTGTCGTAGATGGGCGCCGTGTTGGAGTTGTAGCTACAATTCGTGTCAGTGAAACAAAGTTCCTCGGTCGCGTAGGTGATTTCACCTCACCTAATTTTGCCCTTGCGAATGGGCAGGAGGGCATCAGGTGGCTGGACGGCCGTCACCATCTTGCCCTTCTTGTTGAACTTGTAAACGAACGGGCCGTACTCGTCGCTGACCCAGAACGAGCCATCATCTTCGACGACCAAGCCCTCGGCATCGAGCGAGATCCGCTTCCCACCGGGACCAGAACCCCCAAAGCCATCGCCCGGGTACGTCGCGGCCGGCATGGTGGGAAACCCCGGGTAGGTCAGGCCACCCGTGAAGTCGGGATCCAGTCCGGTCAGGGGCTCGCCGTCGGGCCCAGAAAGGAGGATGGTGCGCTTGTAGTTGAATTCGAGGTTCGGACCCGACGCCGCCGACGGCTTGGCAGCAACTTCCGGCGTGAAGCTGATCTCAAAGATGTGCACTCTAGGGATTGTATTTTGGGTTCCGTTCGTGTTCCACCCGCGATCCGGGAGACCGTACATGGTGCCCTTGTACTGCTTGCCAGTCTTCTTCCAGTCCTTGACGGACATGGACGAGCCGAAGCTGATGGTGTCGCCATACTCGTCCCGCGCGTCCGACTTCAGGGACCCAAAGCCCGCAAGTCCGTCGTATGAGTAGGCCTTTCCGTTGCATGAGACAGAAGTCACCGGCTGAGTGGTGCGTTTGATGGATGTGGCGACGGCGTGCGAGGCAAAGCCCGCGACCATGAGTTGCTTAAGAGACACCATCTTGAAGCAAGCCTCCGGAAATGGGATCAGGGGTGACGTCTCAAAGCCAGTCTCCCCACAAATGGTGAACTTCTAGGTGCTTTATACGCGCATTTGGAGTTCCGTGCCGTTCTAGTTATCGAAGCCTTCCTTCCCTAGGTAAGCACGTGCTTCCTTCGCGATTCGGGAGGGAGTTGTTTCCCTTGCTCATCTCTAGCTTGGGAGCTGTTTCCCTACACTGCAATGTTAGTGGTTAGGCACGCACGTGGCACGCCTTCCAGGGGGCACACATGTGTCCCAAAGCGTCGTCATGATTGGACGGTTGGTGGTTTGCCCAATTTCAGGTCCGCTTTTCGGACCACCCCCGCCGAATTCGTCACCGAGCCGAGCGAGCGGAGTTGCATCAGGAGGAGAAGAGGCTTGGTTGGAACTTTGGAAGTCAGCACAAAATCTTGGGATGTGCACGGCTGCAATTGTTGACTCAGCAGCCCCGGTTGGTCGCTCGCCCGAGGTTTTGTCGGACGAGATCCCGTTCGTGTTCCCGGACCGTCGCCGCCGCGCTCATGGGCGGGCTAGGCCGCACCATCCCCGGCAGCTACGCGCAGTACACGGTCGCGCGCGTCGAGAACGTCGTGGCCGCTGGTGGCGGACCCTCACCAAGAAGGCCCCTCGCCGCCGCCGCCGCCGCTGCCGCTGCCGTGGGCGGAGCTCGCTGCGCTGCCGGAGTCGTACTGCACCGCGTGGACGTGCCTGTTCCGGAACCTGGCGCTGCGGCGCGGGCAGCGGCTGCTGATCCGCGGCGCGTCGTCGGCGTTTGGGCGGGCGGCGCTGAACTTGGCTGTTGATGCGGGCGCGATGGTGACCGCGACGACGCGGAGCGAGGGGAAGTTTGCTGAGCTGTGCGCGCTGGGGGCTGTGGATGCGGTGCTGGAGGGCCAAGGGTTGCCGGAGAGGCTGTTGGGAGCGGGCGGGGAGAAGTTTGATGCGGTGCTGGAGCTCGTGGGTAATAGTACCGTCGTCGAGTCGCTGACGCTGGTGCGGCGGGACGGCCGGCTGTGTCTGGCGGGCTGGCTGGGCGGGCTGGACCCGATCAAGGACTTCAACCCGCTACTGTAGATGGCTAGCGGGGTGAACCTTAGCTTCTTTGGTAGCTTTGTTTTTGGCGAGTCCGAGTTCCCCTTATCTGACGTGCCGCTGAGGACGATCGTTCGGTCGGTGGCGGAGGGCAAGTACGATGCCAAGCTGTTCAAGGTGTTTAAGTTTGACGAGATTTAGGAGGCGCACCAGTACATGGAGGACGGCAAAGCCAAGGGCAAGATGGTTATGGTTATGGACTGAAGCTCTCAGATAATTACCGAGCTCATTTCTTCAGTAAGTACTCAAAGGACTCACACGCCTGAGCCCTACACCTTGCCCATAGCCAGGAAACAACTCCGAACTTACACCACCAGTCGCGTTTTGCCCGCCTACTCATGATTAAAGAGATCATAAACATACTGTCCACTCTTCCCATCAATGGCCCACCTGCTTCTGGAGCGTCTCACCATACCGATTCCCCTGCGGCTTGGCCTCCTCGACAATGCGGCGCACCTCGGCCATCTCGGCCTCGGTCAGCTCCACTTCGCGAGACGCCCAGTTCTCCTCCAGCCGGTGGGCCTTGGTCGTGCCCGGGATGGCGATGAAGCCCTGGGCGGCGACCCAGGCGAGGGCGACCTGCGTGGTGGTGCAGCCCTTTTTGGCGGCGAGCTTCTGCATCTCGCCGACGATGGCGCGGTTCTTGTAGAAGTTCTCGCCTTGGAACTTGGGGACTAGGTGAGTGACACACAAATATGAGCATGTCTGCCTCTTGTCGGCTGTTTAAAGAAGGGGGGTTGGGAGAGGGAAACGGGGACTCACTGCCGCGGCGGCCGTCGGTGGGGGCAAAGTCGTCGGGACTGTTGTACGCAAAGTCGTCCACCAGCCAACCGTGTCCCAGCGGGCCGTAAGCCACGTAGGCCACGCCGAGTTCTCTGGCAGCGTCGATCAGGCCATCCGTCTCATGCAGCGTCTCGAAAGCAGAGTACTCTGCCTGGACGGCGTCAATCTTGGCGACTGCGAACGCGTTAGTACGCTGTGTCGAAGATTGCAGCCGTAACATGGTTCTTACTGGAGTTTGCTTTGCGCAAGGTCGCGGCCGAGCATTCCGAAAGTCCAATGTATTTCGTCTTGCCCGTCCTTCGCAGCTCGTCGAGGACAGGGATCGACTCTTCAAGGGGCGTGTCTGGACAGAGAGCGTCAGTGGATACAAAGTTACGCAAGGTACTCGGCGGTCATCGTACTCGGATCAATACGATGGAGGTAGTACAGGTCAGGGGTGGTTCCAAGCCTCTCAATGGTGCCCTCGATGTACTCTCTGATGTGGGAGGGCTTGTTGGTGATGGTCATCTGCCAGTGCGGAGTGGTCATGTCGATACCGCCCTTGGATACAACGATACCGCACTTGGATGCAACTGTGGGAAATCGATCCGGCGTCAGCACGCAACGGCAAATCACAGACACAAGATGACAAAAAAGCCGAGTGAGACTGAAGCGTACGGAAGATCTTGTCGCGAACATTGTGTTTGCGGATGAAGTCCCCAAGGAGTTTCTCGTTGACTCCGGCCGCGTAGATAACCTTGTCAGGTCAGTACAGCAATGACTACAGTCATGGATGGGCTGCGGTTGCGTTGATGTCAATAGGAGTTCGGGCTTACTGCCGTGTCCCAGAATGTGCATCCAAGCTCAAGGGCTTTAAGCAGAACCGGCTCGGCTTGTTCCAAAGTGAGGTTTGTCCCGAGGCCATGGTTAAAGCCCATTGCCCCAAAGCCAGGAACGGGGATCTCGATGTCGCCGAAGGGGAGCGTTTTGACCATCGTGACGTAACTGCTCACGGTTGCCTATTGCGAATGTCCCGAGGAGAAAGTTGAAGGTATTGGTGGTCACAAACAACGTGCCCAGAAAGGAGCTAATCTTCAAATTGAGGTTCGAGCCCATATGATTTCCTGAGCCCATTGTTTTAAGGGTTGAGCGTATGGAGTGGCCCGCCGGAGGTATTCAGTAGAGACATTATCTCCGCGCAGTGGCGCTGCCTCTCAAGGAATACAGCACACATCCGGCGATAAGCCCCGGAGGTAGAGACATTATCTCCGCGCAGTGGCGCTGCCTCTCAAGGAATACTCTAGGGTTCCGAAGTTCAGGGGGCGACTGGGCGTTCCTCGGACCGGATGATGTCCATGACGGATAGGTACCTATCGACACCTGACACTTTGCTTCACCGCCGCTTAGGGTTAGGGTCAGCCCCTTTTCTTGTTCCTACCCCGATTCCGAGTCAGCAATCTGAACCCAAAAAAAGAGTTCACCACCGGGTCCAGATTCACGTTTTCGCCCTCCCTACGACAACGACAGCTTTTGGTCTTCGTTGTAGTTCAAAGGGTGCGGTTTCTTGTCTTTATAGCTACCAGTTCTGGGCCCTTCTGAGCAGACACGGAACTTTTATAGGCAAAATCAAGTCTCTGAAAGATCCTCCAAGTCGAGTGTTGGACGACCACAAGGATAATATCCGGAAGACCTACCGTCCTTGCTGGGCCCTGCCGTTCCAGAAGGCGCCGAAACCTTTCGCGCAAGGAGAATATAAGGGTTCGTAGAATCGGACTCTGTCACCAAAGAAGGAGACGATTCCAGAGGGCGAATAATACCTATTTAGGTGGCAACAGATACATTGTTACTCCCGTAGCTCATTCTTAATAGCAACTCCCAGAACATCCGAGTAACTTCAGAGACATTGCCAACCCACCAAGCCCGACATCCGCGATGTAGCAAATCGCCCCGGAGTGAGCACCCTTGACCACTCCTTGGCCGCCAACTTCCTCCCACCCGAGCCATCATCATCATTGTCATCCCTCGCCATGCGAACCCCGTTTTGCCCACGTATCAACCCACGCTCAGCGTCCTTCCAAAACACAACTCAAGCGTCCCCGTCACTCTGACTCGTCACTCACGTCCGTCACATCCTCCTCTCTGTCAATCTCGCCAGCCACATCGCCCCAGTCCTCCTGATAGTCCAGCACCACGTTGACCATAAGAGCCCTTGGTTCGGCACCCACGATCGGCATCCAATTGAAGACTGGGTTGCCATGGTCTCCGCGCTGGTATTTCGTCTCTTTGAGAGGGATGGTTTGCATCGTGTGCCTGTCCTCCACGTCGAAGGAGAAGAAGGGAGTGTCATATCGTGCAGGGCCCGGGACGATCCGCCACCGATCGTCAATTCTGCACTTGAGAAGGCAGTAAGACCGAAAAGCTGGCGAAACTGTCAAGCAGGTCCTCCAGGTTGGATAGTCGACATGATCGAGGATCTTGCAATACATTTCGGCAGGCAACATGCCAGTCGACTTGACCGCAGAGCATCGCCGTGCGGCAACATCGAGGAACTTGATGAGCGACGCAAAACCGGGATAGAAGTGCGTCTTTGAACGGTTATCCTGCTGCAAGGCGAAATGGGAACAGGTCGCACGGTGCTCCTCAATGTCTTTCTTCACCGGATCCGGGCACTCTCTCGGGGTGCTCATGCATTCCTCTTCACGCAGGGGGGAAAGTTGGAGCGGATCCGAGATTTTGACGAACGGATCCTTTGCGCTGTTTTGGTCCGACTTCGTCGATACTTCACCAAGGACAACCTCGAAGAGCGACATGACGATTAGCTGGAAGTTGGAGCGCCCCTGTTCGAGACCCCAGGCAACAGCTGCAGTCACAGCCCCACCATCAACCACGAGAACAAGGCTGATGAGGACATCATCAAACCAATACATGGTCTCGGTGGGAGAAACCCCCGACGGCTGGCCTCGTCGGTGGAAGAGTGACCCAAACTCGAACAACGGAGCGCTCTCTCCAGCCAAGTCCTGGCCGAAGTACCCGCGGTCGGGCAGTTCGAAGCCCCTGTGCGGGCAAGTACCTCTCGGAAAAGAGAGGAACTTTGCTTTTCCAGAAGCGATCCACAGGAGGGCAAAGGTCAGCTCGCGGAACGGAAAAGATCCCGGCGCCCACTCTCTTCCAAATTGACGAATGGTTGTCGCGAACTTGTTGATGACTTCGGCAAGGACGCGCACCAGCCAATGCTCCCGGGGATCCTCGATGCAGGACCTGGGGGTCACGGTGCGCGAGGCGTAACCGATCCCCTCGACACGCTCGGGAAGCTCCAGGGCCGGGAAGGCGAGGCGACTCTCATGATGGGCGCCTGGAAAGACGAGGTCCCACACGCCGTTGTCTCGTGGGATGTCTCCTAGTTTGTAATGGGCGTCGTAGTTGACAGTAAAAACCTCACGATCGAGATTGATGATCAAGTTGAACGGTCCCCAGGGAGCTTGCGGCAACTCTGACGGAAGTTGAATGAATTCCTGCCGTCTGGACGGAGTCGGATCATGCGGGGCGCCCGAGATGGGAAAAACATAACGGTCGAAGTAACGCTGCTTGGCGGCATACTTGGTTCGCATCTGCTTCAACCATTCTAGATGGATGTCAGTGTGGTGATGGCTGGAGATCGCAGAATATGTGGGGCATGCTTACTTCGGTACCCACGCGAGGGGATGCTGTCGAGTACCTCTTGGCCCGCTGTTTCTACGTCGAAGTCCCAGTCCTGATCGTCCATATCTTCCATCGGGGGGGTAGTATCCTCGATATAATACCGCCCGTTGAATCTGACCATCTCGAAGGCCATGGTCCCGTGGTGCAGGGACGTGATTGTGATGTGTGAGTTGGAAAGTCCGGGAGAAGACTCCGGGGAAAAACCAACCCAACCCGGCGTGGTAGTTAAAATCGTGGATGGGAGCGGACGGCTGTGGTTGTGATGTGTGCGTTGAAAATTTGGGAGGAAAGGTCAACAAAGAAAGACGCAACCAAGGTGGAGTGGCAGTCGAGATCGAGGTCGCGAGGTGACGGCCGTGGTGATGTGTTTGTTGGAGAGTTTGGGGGGGAGACTCAAACTCGGAAAAAAATACACAACCACTTTTGAAGTGGCAATGGAGAGTGGACCAGTGATTCCAGGCAGCGATGGGATTCAGACCAAGATGCGAGTGTTAGGAAGGAGCACTCAACACTCGGAGTCATCGCTGTGCTGCCGGAAAACAAAAGTAGGAAGGCACTCGGTAGCTACCTCGTGGTGAACTGTTCACTGCTTCCAGGTTTGCTGCGGGGACCCCACCTTCCTTCCACTTTCCAGCGCATCGATCAGACACTGCTTGGGTTTTGAGAAAACGCGGCCGGGGCAAAATTGAAACATGCCTCAGGGCCACACAGTAGTAGGTTCCATTTGTAAGGGTTGATGTTGTGTTGTTCGCTTCGGTTACTAAAATCTCCAGAAACTCTCCTCCACGTACTCCAGCTTCACTACCCAAGCATCGACGCCCTCCACCCCTCGGCCGTATACCAGTTGTTCCCCCCATCACTCGACATCACCGACGGCGAGCTAAGAACATGCGGCGGCTGCGGCGATGATCGGTCAGACACCGGAGAAATAGGGTTCGGCGTGCCGTGCGCGAGTTGAGCACCCGGAGCCCAGGGTGCGTTCTGGTTTGTGGGAGGCTTGAACGGGCCATCCTGAGCGGGAAGTTCTGGCAGAGAACGCTCAGCGTCAAGCTCAAACGCGTGTGGATCTGCTGGGCGAGGGGCTAAAATCGTTTCGCCAGGGAGTTCTTGGTTGCCGGGGCCGGCGGAGGCGGTATTCAGCTCAGCCTTCTGGCCGGCCTGTAATCCCCGTGTCCCACCGGCATCCAGGGCATCGACGCTGTTGATGGGAGGTTTCGCCATCCCGTCTGTGTTGTCGCGGGATTTGCCGCCACGGCGCTGTCGACGTCCCCTGGCGTAAATCCCGATGGCAAGTGCCAGAATCGCAGCAAAGACCACGCTACCCACTGCAATCCCCGTGATGGCGGCCGTCCCTAGCGGTGCGTTCTGACTTGGAACTTGGGCTCCGGTCGACGGGGCAGATGTAACCGTGGAAGGGCTATTGGAACTCTGATCTGGCGGGAGGTCGTTCGCCCGCCACACAAGTTGGACGACCGGGGCAGTCGTTATGGCACCCCTCAATGCATCAGGTGTCTCGACGACTGTCAAGATAATCGATGCGGTCCAGGTTGTGAGACCCCAAGGTGATTGCTCCTCCTCGTCATTTGAGAACGTGTATGTTGCGATTGAGGTCGACCTAAACGTTGAAGTGATGACGCCTGTCCCAATTGAAACTGTACGGAGCTCGTCATTCCCATCTGTACTGCACAACTGGTATACAAAGTCCCCTTCAATCATTGTCGAGTAACACCGGGGGCCGTCGCCTTCGATGGATGCATCGAAGAACGCGTAGGTGAATGTAAAGCCTCTGAAGACGGCACCAGCAATCAGCATCGAGACCCCGAGATCAAGATCCATGGGGCTTACGTTGGGCAACAAAAGGCGGCAGTCTCGTCGTGCGACATCCTGCGAATAACTTCGATGGCTCGGATGCTATCTGTGATGTTTATGTTCACCACAGTTGCCGTGGTCCACCCAGCTGGACACACTAGGCCAGGCGAGTAAAATGCCCAAATGCTCCATGGGATAGAACCGGGGACGCATGACCGTGGGCCATGGCAGTCAGTGAAGTATGCCGCGCAATGCCACTCTTCGGCAGACTCGGCGACGAAACATGCGTCACAGTCAGGCGACGGCTCAAACGTTGTTGTCAACGGCCCGAGGTTGTTGCGTGTCGAAGACGGAGTTACCGCGCCGGTTGTGGTTCTAGTGACTTTGGACTGTGAGGCTCGGGCTTTTGCCATCGTGATTCCGGAATACGACGGCAGGGACGCATAGGGGGGCGGTGTCAATGAACGGCGCTGGTTGACTCGGGCTAGGCTGGACTCCCTGGACCCTCTGGGGTAAACGTCTAGTATATATGTATCCTCAGTTCATCGCAGTTGTATCCCACAGCGGCTATCAGCATCATCGCCGAGGGACACATCGCACGCCAGATTGGAGAGAGATGATGAGTAGCATCGCATAGAGGCCATGTAGAGCCAGAAGTCTGTGCAACAACACATCGTGACATGCGTCCTTGCGTTTTGGAGTCGTACCAAGGCAATAGCAGCCACGATGAAACAAGGCAGACATGATCCATGCTCGGTCCCGATGCTGCGGTGCGGTGCGGGGTGTTGTACGGCGTGTTGGTTTGCTCTCAGTGCGACCTTTACCGCTTATTTAACTGGGCACAGCGGGGACACGACGAACTGAAGCGGCTGCATGCTGATGGCCGAGATGAGCAGACGGATGCCTTGTTCATGCTTTTTCCTCGGGCCGCAAAGCTTTGGTCGATGGTCCTGTCGGTTTCTCCGAGTTGGGATTGCGGCGGTAGCTGAGCCTGGGGACTTTTCGAATGCAGGACTCTTGGAGTTGAAGTTGGACGGGTGTAATCAGGATGTTCAAGAATTGGTTGTTTGGAAAAATAATAATATCACAATGAACGAAAGAGGACGGCGTGGGGCGTTGCGCGTTTAACACTGTGCCCGTCATCAATTATTGTAAGGTGTCCTGCTTTGCAAATCTGTTTTCAGAATGAAAATAACATTTGAATGATCCCCGAATCAGTTTTATTCCTTAAGCCGGCGTTGAGCTGGCACAGCGTGGGAGTTCGTATGGCCGAGGACAATTCAGGGGGTTTGTTTACCAAGGTTGGCGGGGCAATGACCACCTGCCGAATGTCACGAGAAGGCAAAGTCACAACATGATGGTATTGCCAGAACTCTCTGGATTGAATTTCGTTCCTCCACTGCTGTGGGAGCATGCCTCTACTATAGGCAGCTGAATTATGAGCTAGAGACAAAAGCCAAGAACTTCGTACACGGTGTTGTGAGGGAGACATCTACCCTGCCAAGACCTCTCTGCCCTCCCTGTTTCGGAGGCACTCCATGATCCATCAACTCCAACTCTTCCAATTCCCTGACAGGTCCTTGGCGGCTACAAATCCCGGAATGTACCAACGAGTCCCTGCAAAGCTGTACATAGGGGATTCCATGTTTGCTTCCCAAGGATCACAGTAGACGTCGGCTGGTTATTTGCCCAGACCACTAGGATCCTCGCAAAACCAACAGTCTGAACCATGGGTGATACCGTACGCCGACGGCATCCCACTGAACCGGACTGAGAAGATGAACAGACAGAGGGATAAACACTCCCTCCTTACGGTGATGCAACAGCATCAAGCATCACCAAACGCAGTCGCCGAGTACACGGTGCCCCGGTCCCCAGCAACCCCATTGACAAGATGTCCCGCGGCGTCAAAACTAGCCATGCCCTCAGCCTGCGACGCATCAAAGCCACTCCCATACTGCGACGAAGCCGAGACGGCAGCCGCCGCCGCCGCGGCCGCCTGCTGCTCGCGCTCGCGGCGCTCCAAGTTGACAATGATGTCCATGGCCCCGTCGAGCGTCTCCTTCTCGGCGCGCAGGTCCGACCGCTTCTGCTCAATCTCGGGGCCCTCCGACATGAGGCGCCGCAGCACCTCGAGCGCGGTCACGCGGCCCGACGACAGGCCGAGCGCCTCGTGCAGGTACGTCTCGATGACGGACGCGACGCGCGGCAGCAGGCCCGACATGACGTGGATGGAGACGTAGTCGACGAACCGGTTGGCCGCCGTGAGGTAGTAGCCGCGAATGTAGGCGGCGACAGCGAGTTCCGGTTCGAAGGGGTCCGGGCCGAGGTTCTTGAGGTCCTTGGCCATCTTGCTCTCCTCCTGCTTCCGCTCCTCGTCGGTCATGTCGTCCACCTTAGGGACGGTATGGAGCTCCTCGCCGCTGTGGGCGGCGATGCGGAAGTGGTTGCGGTGGCGGACGAGGATTGTCATCTCGGCGGCCTGGTTGCGCTTGAGCGAGTCATCGTCCTTGGTGAACAGCCGCTGCGCCTCGAGGTTGTAGATGAGGTGCAGCTGAGCGCGCAGCTCGGTCTTTTGGGTCTCGATGAAGGCGCGCATGTGTTCCAGGGATTCCTTGTAGACGGCTCGGTTCTTGAGGTGCGCGAATGCGGTGTCCAGGATGGCAAAGACCTCGGCCTGCAAGAAAGCGAACGTATTGTTAATGAACCACTCGAGGTGCGGGGCCCAGGTCTTGGCCGCTTCCGTGTAGAGAGGCTCGTAGACGCTGGCGGAGACAAGACCCGGCTGGCCAGGGATAGCGGCGCGCCTGATCAGGTTTCGGATATCCATCAAGCTCTTTGATCGACTGCCCCGGGAGGGCGTGCCAGCCGGTGTCACGCTCCTCGCATGGCTGGGGGTTGCCGGGAACATGGGGTGATCCGGCGTCTCGGTCTTGATAAGCTGCTGGCCGCGCTGGCGCTTCGGAGTTGACTGGGTCAAACCACTCACCGGAGCTGGGCGCTTTCTCATGGTCGGCGACGTGGTGGGGCTGTCGCCGTCGAGGTCGATGTAGGCAGGCTTGGCCGCTTTGGCATGGTCGCGCACGTTGAATTTCGGCTTCATTGCCAGGATGAACTTTTTGAACGGTTCGCCAAAACGGCCGTCCCAAATGCTCATAAAGTCTTGGTGCAGGACCCTGTCCTTGACCCGAATCGTGAACTCGGCGAGGCTCTTCATGACCTCTAGCTCAGGGTTAGGCGGGGGGTCCGGATACTTTTTGAGCTGTTTGCCGATGTCATGGAGGCGACTGTTGACCTTCTCCTTGACTTCTGGCAGACTAGATAGAACGGACATGTCAGGTTCTGCGGAAATAACCGAGGACGGAGAGAACTTACATCTTGGCAAACTCCTCGCCGAGCTTCAGCGACAAGAAGGACTTCAGCTTCTCGACTCCAAACTTTTCCTTGAAGTCGTCAAACACTTCGGGCCACTGACCCGTTGCGTCTGCGGTACGATTGAAGAAGGCTTCTTCCATCTTGTTTTGCTCCTCCAGGTCGCTACCCTGGCGGGAGGTGATGAAGTAGCCAAATCCAGTCGAGTGGGCTTCGCCGTGAAGCATAGCAAGCCAGTTGACAGCGGCATGTTCCTCCTTCGGCAGGAGGTCCGCCTTGGTCATTATTCCGACGCACCGGTTCTCGGCCCTCTGGCCCCTGATAATCTTGAGAGCCAGTGAATTCTCAGTGTCCTGGTTCATGGGAACCGCGCACAGGATGATGGCGCTTTGGCGCGAGATATACTCCTTGGTGAGATTCTGAACGACGCGCTCCAGGAAGGTGTCCTCGGCACGCCGAGCCGTCATGAAGACGCCGGGGAGGTCGTAGAAGTTGAGATCGGCCAGGTCGGGGCCCTTCACCTCAAGCGCAACGGTGTTGGGCGAGAACTGAGCTTCAGCCCTCTCCTCCTTCCTCTTGACCTGCTCCAGGAGCTGTTCCCGAGTGCTATCGGGGGCCTCGCCCTTCAGTTTCGGGATGAAAAACTGGTAGGGAGTGCTCGGATTGAGGATGGCAACCTGGGCGCACCGGAGGACGGTTTCGATTTCATCGGCATCAAATTGGTCACGGACCGTTTTGAACTCGCGGCGCACTTGACGGCTGGGGTCGAGCTTAACCCACGGAGGGAACTTGTTCGCCCCGGTGACGTCCCGCTCCGTGAGTGGATGATCGGGCGGGCAGAAGTCGTAATCCTGTTTCAAGAAAACACGGCACGACCATTCGTCGGCACGCGAGACCCGGATGTGGATGGGGCAGCGAGTACAGGTTCCGCTGCTGCGAGGGACGCTCAGACCTGCAATGGCAGACATCAGGCTGCTTTTTCCCGACGACTGGTCGCCAACCAAGACCAGCTCGGGCAGGCTCGCGACGTGCTGAATGCCGCGAGCCTGGAGCTCGCCGAGGGCGTCGTTGATGTCCTTTAGTTTCTGACCAATGTTGCGGAGCGACCGATTAGCTCCGATGAAAGAGCCTTGGATACTCTGAGAACCGAGGAGGTTGGTGTCATCCTCGGCCTTCGGGTTACGCCTGACTTGCATTATCAGGCAATCGTCATCCTCATCGTCATCCTGAATTGCCGGGAGCCCGGGAGCAGACGGAGGTCGGGCGCGGGTGTCAACGCTGGCTGTCATGGCAAGTCGGTTAGATTTTACCGATCAACTTGGAGGAAAATTGACGACTTACGCGCTGCGGACCGAATGTGACGGCGCCTCTGAACCTGCTCACTAGGAGTTTCAGATTGGGCATCCGCAATCGAGTCCGGCGTGGCCATCAACCGGCTGCCGACATTAGGTCGGGCGGAACCCGGCTCCTGCTTGACTCTCGTCATGGTGTTTTGTGTGGTGTTTCGGGTAGTCTAGCTGATGGGATGTTAGCGAAATGCAACGAGTGATGAGGCGGCCGATTGTGGTCGGGGGGATGAAACTTGCCTTTCGACACGGCTTCTTACACCCGATTGCTACCAAAATCGGATAGGCTTCGGAACTCAGTAAAATGAGTAGGGTTCGTACACTGAAGGCATTCAGAAAAATCAAAAAAAAGCCCAGAAGACCAAAGTGAGGCAATCGGGTTGTTGGTGGAGAGAGAGGAAGGTGAACGAGTGCAGGAAGTAAAATGGAAGTTGAAGAGTCGAGAGGTCGAGAGAGTGGAAGGAAGTCAATGAAAGAAGAAAGAGTGCGGTGCGATGATTCGACCAAATGAGCTCTTCGCACGAAACTCGGACTGAACTCCTGCCCAGGATGGCGATTGTTAGCAGGGCAGGTGAAAATCGGAGGGTACAGTAACAATTTCAATCTTGTTCTGGAGAGTGTCAAGAGTTTGCCAAATTCGTTGCAGAGCACAAAAGGGGCTGGAAAATGTGGGTCTGCAGCGAGCCGGTGATTGGCGCGTTGTCACGGAGACGCGTTTCTTGTCGCGGTTTGTCGCGGGTTCGCGATTCATTGGTTGCCCCCGTGGCGCAACTGCACACAACCACTGCTTGTTTTTGCGAGGACACGTGAATTGGTGAAATTGGTAGAATCCAGAGCAAAAGCAACAAAATCAATTAACGCCCAGCCTCTATCTGTTTTGGCTCGCCACAAAAAAACCTATACCGTCAAAGACGCAGCAAGCATGACAAGGCCGCCAAATCCATCCATGCCCGAGGCCCATTCATCCCAGCTCTCACTTCTCCATGGCGGTGGGCTGATATCGAGAGGCTTGCCGCAATGCGGCTCGTCGTGGTTGAGCTGAACAAGCTCGCCGTTTGCAGCCAATGCAAAAGCAACTCGACCCTCGAGCTGTCCCCTCCCGCTTTCCGCCTTCCACGCGAACTCGTCGCCGGCTTCCCACAGGTGCTTCTTTGCCGGCAGTGGCGCTATCACAAGGTCTGTTTGCCGGCGGTGGCACATGACTGCTGGCTCAAACTGGACTAGCATATTCACGATCTGGTATATCACGCATAGTCTGTTGGGGGTTAGCAATCTTGTATGTACAAGAGAGAACAGGAGAGGGTAAGTGTCAAGCCATAATTACCTTCGCTGGGATTCTCCAAAAATCCAAGTCTCCCAGCTCATCTCGAGACTCTTGTCGGTTGCGGCGTCGAGACGGCCGAGTTGTGTGGCTACCGCCTGCATGATTTTGGTCGTTAGAGCTTCGCCAAGAAAGATAGACTTAGGGGGCGAACCTACCGCCACGGCTGCAACCATGAGAAAGTCAAAGTTGTTATGGTCCGTCTGGCCTTCATCGAGCCTGATGATAACGTAAACAGAGAGAGCCTGCAGAGCAGCAAGCAGTTCCCGTTTGGCCCACCCGAGATACTACTTTCGGATCAGTTCCATTCATCAATACCAATCATGGGGAACTTCGAAACGTACTTCTTGGTGAAAACGTTCGCACTCCATCCGCACATTTTTCCAGAACAGTTTTCGACTCGCTGGAACCCGGCTGCTGAACATATGCAGCAAGCTAATGCAGTTGTTGAGGGGTTCCATCTCGTCGTGTTCGATACTCGAGGAAGACAGGAAACGCGGGTGGATGAATGGAGGCGGCGTGTTGTGGCGCAACAACATAAGGGGATACGACTTGAGAGTGTGGAGTACGAGGTTGGCGGTTTTCTGCGTCCCAATCTCTATTTTCGGCCGCGGGATGAATGACCCGAGAAGGTAAGGCGGTTGTCTCAGTATTGACATGCGGGGAGAGGACGCGATGGTCCGAGGTGGCGAGCCACGAACCACAATTGACGACGCGGTTGAGGGGGAGTCGCGATCCACGGTTGAGGACGAGGCTGAGGAGGATTGACTGGTGTCGTTGTCACTCGTCTGTGGGTTTATGAGGTCGGCAAATATGAGATCGATAGCCGGGTCATCCCAGCCAAGATACACCTCTTCTGGGGTCGTTGGTGGAGTTGGATCTGATGCCACAAGTGCAGTGTCGAACGGTGGATGATGGTGGCTTGCCGTAGGAGAAGAGTCCACCTCCATCAGCCACTGGGCACTTTGAACTGGAGATGCATCACCACTACGCCGAGACCTTGGCTCCCCTTTAGACGTGTTGGATGGGTAATGGCATTCGACAGCCCTGGCTACGCACCCCGAGCACGCAGGCCGCTTGTTGTCGCAGCGAGCCTTGCGTCTCGCACAGGAAACGCAAGACCGGTGCCGAGTGGCAGCACCACCTTCTTTCCGAGACTGGCAGTAGTATCCATGTCTCTTGAGTGTGGACGCTAGACACGGAGGGTTAGATCGAGCATCGGACCATGTGCTGCGGGGATGGACTCAATTGAGCACCACATACGCTTGTCGAACGGCTTATTGCACCGCTCGCACCGCAGAACGGGTTGCATATCTCGTTCGCTCATTTCGAATTAGACGGCCGCAAATCGGTGGGAAGTGGAACTAATGCCAGGATCGGGTTCGGGCTTGTGTCGACGGCTGTGACTCTGTAACCATTGCCCTCCTGGTGAAAATAGCTGACAAAGGGACCTGGCCTGACGTCTTCGCGAAGTTGCCATTTGTCAGCGGGGGGGGATATTCGTTGATAGCTCAGCACCGGGCGGAACATTTTGTAAATGCCAAGACCAAGTCCGTCGGTACCTTACGTACATCCAGACCTACCAGGGGGTCCGGAACATATTGAACAAGTTTAGGCCTCTCTCTCGCGAAACCATGGTTTTTGCCCGGCCTTCAAAAATTAGACAACTCCGTCGACGGAGCAGTTTTGTATGTAGTGTGTGACCACCATCTCTATAAAACGGACATTGTCTCCCCGGATAACAACGTCTCTCATCAAGCATTAAACCATCTTCCCAGCTACCAAGGATTAACCACCATTCCCAGATATCCATTCACCCACACAACAAACATCATGACTGCCCCCTTCCCATCCCCCACGTCGAAGTGGCACGACAACATCTACGACTCCCTCTCCCCTTCCCGCCCTGAGCTGTCCGCCAAGGGCAAGGTTGTGCTCATCACGGGTGGCGGCACTGGCATCGGCGCAGAGACGGCTCGCTTCTTCGCCGCAGCCGGCGCATCCCGGATCGCCCTCCTCGGCCGCCGGGCACAGCCCCTGGCCGAAACCAAAGCATCCCTCGAGCGCCAGTTCCCCAACCTCGCCGTGTTTGTCGCCCCGACTGATGTGACCAAAAAGAGCGACGTGGACGCGGCCTTTGCCGGCTTTCTCAGCCGCGGCGAAAAGGTCGATGTCGTGGTGAGCAACGCGGCCACCGCGGGACCCCGTGAGTCTGTCGCGGATGTGGATGGCGAAGCCTTCGTCGACGCGGTCAGTCAAAACGTCAAGGGAGCCCTGTTTGTGGCGCAGGCATTCCTGCGCTACGCGGCCAAGGACGCCGTTGCCGTCAACATTTCTTCGGCGGCGGCCATCTTCAACTTTGGGCCTGGGTATTCCTCATACAGCACCGCCAAGTCGGCCACGGTCCGGCTCTGGGATTCCCTGGCTTCCGCGAACCCGGACCTGAGTGTTTTCCATATCCAGCCCGGCGTGGTGGACACGGACATGAACAGGGAAGCGGGCGGCGTCAAAGCGGCTGGCTTTGAGGACCACGGTGAGTGGAATGACAGTGTTGTTTGTTGCGAACGGGCATGTTGAAGCTGACCTTGGCCCTTCTAGTTTCCCTCCCGGGCAGCTTCATTCTTTGGCTGGCGAGCCCGGAGGCGCGCTTCTTGAAGGGCCGGTTTCTGTTCTCGAATTGGGATATTGATGAACTCAAGGCCCGCCGCAACGAGTTTGAATCAGGGGAGCAGTTCAAGGTTGGCCTTGGTGGATGGCCGTTTGGCAATGGCGGCTGGGAGGCAGGCTGGGGCCTGTAATTCAACCGGGAGCCGCAGGCTACGACTTTTCTCCCTTAAAATCGCATAGCTCGGCCAATATTACCGAAAAATACACCTCTCTCTTAGATGTCCAGTCATTGTCCAGTCATTGTCCACGGATGGGTTCAGAATCCGGGCCTTCCGTTGGCGGTAATTAGCCAGCAAAGGCATACAGAGGCTGTTAAATGCAGTAGTAAACAACAGCCACTTCGAAGAGGGTGCGACTTACCAAGTTCGTTCTGCTCTGCGGCCTGGACTCGCCAGCTGTCCAAGGGTGGCGCCAAGGGGGGTCGTTGTAGCTAAAAGTCACCGCGTTCTTCCAGCCATCGCCATTCTAGCCGAGGGTTAATTGTCGGCGCCGTGTCCTCCGCTCTGGTAGATCTTCGCTTTTTACGCGACATTCCTCCCACCGCGGAACCCGTCCACGATTACATCACCGACCTCGACGAACGCTGTGCTCTTTTCGGCGAGATGCAGCAGCTGCACCGGGACCTAGGCGCTCCAATGCCGAATGCAGCGACATTGGGCTTCTTCATGGTTGCGCCCACCTCGGGGATTCGAGAGCATCTGGCGATCGTCCGGAATACCCCTCCGCCGTACATGGTAGATGGCTACCCTCATCGCATATGTCAGGATCTTCTTCCAGACACGGGTGTAGTTGTCGAGGGCGCCCTTGCTGGTCACACGTAACTGTCGTTCCTTACCTTCGTCGTTGGGCCTCCGGCTTATCGCGATCCTGCTAGCCGTGTTGTTGTCGGTGTTAATGTGGTCTGCCCCTTGGTCCACCACACTACGCAGCGCAGTCATCATCCTGTCTAGCTCCACCCTCACATCCGGATCGGACTTGGGTTCGTACATGAGCCACAAGAGCTCACCGGAATCATAACCCTGTAGGTGTTCCTCCGGGCCTGTACGTCGTTAGACGGCGGTTCTTGTTCTTCATTTTGTTTTTGTAGAGAAAGCGGGACTGAAAGTCGTAGATGACCGGTAACAAGGCAGACACGGCAAGCAAGTCCGGCCCCTTGCCGTGGTGCAAAAGAAAAGAGAAAGAAAAAAGAAAAAAGAACAAAGAAGAAAAGAAAAAGAAAGAAGAGAAATGGATGGGGTTTCTTTGTGTGGGGCAACGCACGGACCACTGCTACCCCAGCGTGCCCAGCCGGACAGACCCCTGTGCGGGGATACCACCCCACCTGGGCCATCCAAATTCAGGGGATGCATCGTGAAGCCCGGAGCTCCTATTCAACCTTTCCTTCCCCTCGTTCATAAGTGTTGCTTGTTTCTCTAGCATAGCTCGCTCCCCTCGAGCAAACACCACATACGACATGTCTTTGCAAATCCCCCACCGTGAACGGTCGAACGGCAGCAGCGGCGGCGCCACCAAAGCCGTGATCCTGGTCAGTTGTTGGCGGGGAATTGAAATTGGGCGCATTGCTGCCACACCGAGTTCCCGAGTTCGCGGGGTTGACAAGATGTCTAGGTCGGTGGCGCCTCTCGCGGCACACGCTTTCGCCCGCTCTCGCTCGACGTCCCCAAGGTATGCGCGACCCTTCTTTCATTCGATGCCATTCCCAGATGCGACGCTGACTTGACGGTCCCGCCCAGCCCCTCTTCGACGTCGCCGGCCACCCCATCATCTGGCACTGCCTGACCGCCATCGAGAAAGTCCCCTCCATCCAGGAGGTCTACCTGATCGGCTACTACGAGGAAGCCGTCTTCCGCGACTTCATTAAGGATTCGTCGAGCGAGTTCCCCAACCTGTCCATCAAGTACCTCCGCGAATACCAGGCCTTGGGCACCGCCGGCGGCCTGTACCACTTCCGCGATGCCATCCTCAAGGGCCGCCCCGAACACATCTTTGTGCTGAACTCGGACGTTTGCTGCAGCTTCCCGCTCAACGAGATGCTCAAGCTGGCCCAGGAGAAGGACGCCGAGGCCGTGATTTTGGGTACGCGCGTTAGCGAGGAGGCGGCCAACAACTTCGGCTGCATCGTGTCCGACTCACACACCCGCCGCGTGCTGCACTACGTCGAGAAGCCCGAGAGCTACATCTCCAACCTGATCAACTGCGGTGTCTACCTCTTCTCGGCCGACGTCCTCTTCCCCTCGATCCGCAGCGCCATCAAGCGCCGCACCGACCGGCCCCGCCTCGGCTCGTACCGCTCCTCCGAGAACATGGCCAGCTCATTCATGATCGATGACGACGAGGACAGCCAAAAGAACGAGGTTATTCGCCTCGAGCAGGACATCCTCGGCGACATGGCCGACAGCAAGCAGTTCTTCGTCTACGAGACCAAGGACTTTTGGCGCCAGATCAAGACGGCCGGCTCTGCCATCCCCGCCAACGCGCTCTACCTCCAAAAGGCCCAGCAAGACGGCTCCAAGGAACTTGCCCCTCCCTCGGCCAACCTCATCCAGCCCGTCTACATCCACCCCACCGCACACGTACACCCTACCGCCAAGCTGGGGCCCAACGTCTCGATTGGTCCTCGCGCCACCGTCGATGCCGGCGCCCGCGTCAAGGAGTCGATTGTGCTGGAGGATGCCGAGATTAAGCACGACGCCTGCGTGCTGTATTCGATCATTGGCTGGAGCAGCCGTGTCGGCGCATGGGCCCGCGTCGAGGGCACGCCCACGCCCGTGACGAGCCACAACACGAGCGTCATTAAGAACGGTGTCAAGGTGCAGGCCATCACCATCCTGGGCAAGGAGTGTGCAGTGGGGGATGAGATTCGCGTGCAGAACTGCGTGTGCTTGCCGTTCAAGGAGCTGAAGAGGGTAAGTGGTGTCAGTTCTGGTATGCTAATAACAACAAGGCTAATTCGCTTGCGCAGGATGTTGCCAATGAGGTTATCATGTGAGGCGGGACGAATCAGGGAGATACCCAAGCAGACTATAGCTAGAAAGTTGTTGCATTTCTCTGTAGCGTCACGTATGCGAGGTCTTCAAAACACTAATAGACGAGGGATCACGTCGTGCTTGACGACACACTCAACCCCTTTGCAATGATCAGTGCAAGGAATGCTAGTGGTTCGATAACGACCCGGGCTTTGTTAAGCAGCGCAGCTGGGCGCTTTATGGAGAGTGTCACCACCGTTGTTCAGCACCAGGGGTACAGTTATTTCGTACATTAGTCTATGCTCTAAGCCGACATGGGCAGGTATCTCAAGACATTAAGGAAAACCGACATGAAAAATGACAAGAAATGAAAACTGACAAGGAAGAAAAACTTACAAAAAAGGAAAACCGACAAGAAAAGACCCCAAATGACAACTCCGGCTCCGAGCTCGTGAGTCATCATGGACAGGCCCTAGTCGTCCTGACCAGCGCTATCCGTCGGGTCTCCTTCGCGGACAGGCGAACATGTGAGAAAAAAAAAAAGAAATCAAGACAACACAACCCAACATCCTCCCATATCTTCCTCAAGCCTCGTCCTCATCCTCGTCCTCGTCAGCCTCCTCCTCGTCCTCCTCCTCCTCTTCATCTTCGTCTTCGTCATCATTCTCATCATCCTCCTCATCACTCTCACTCTCCTCATAATCCTCAACCTCCTCATACTCCACCTTCAACTGCCTCACGCCCTGCCCGTCCGGCACGCCATCATACCATCTCACCGCCTCCTCCATCCCCTCCCACAGCTCCCCAACAACCCCAAACACCACCCGCTCGGCAACATTCTCCTCAATCCCTTGCACCCGGCACCGCAGCATGAGACACATGCGATCCATGGCGTCCCACTCCTGCGCCCCGCCGACCTGCACCAGGCGCAGGGCCTTGAACTTGCACGCCAGCACGAGCGACACCTCGTTCATGCCCCACCGCGACAGCGCCATCACCTGGTTGGGCTCCATCTTGCGCCGCCAGTGCACGATGTGGCCGTTGGTCACGGACCGCTGGTCGATGATCATGTGCGCCTCGGGCACGAGGGCCAGGCGGGTCAGGTTGGGGGCGTGGGTGGAGAGGGTGGGGAGGAGATGGGAGGTGTAGTAGCTTAGGGCGCGCTCGGTGCGGAGGTGGAGGTGGATGTTGCGCAGGGAGTGGGTGTTGGTGGCGATGTTTAGGAGCCTGTTGGTTTTTGGGGGGAGGTTGGTTAGTTTTTTGGCCTCAATTGCAGTGATGAGAGAGAGATCGGAGAGGGTCAAATGTGGGAAATGGGAGGAGTGTGTGGTTTGTGTCTCGGCAGACAGTCGTGATGATGGGGGCAGACACAACAAAAAGACAAGTGAGGACATACCACAGATAGGCCGGGTTGCGGGCCAGATCGCCGCCATCACCGGCGAACGCGTCGCACTGCTCCAGCAGGATGAACGTGTTCGTGCTGTAAAAGTAATGGGCCGCCTCGGACGAGATGAGCTTGCTCACGCGGAGGATGGCGAGGTCGAGGGACGGCCGGCGGCTCCTGTGTAAACCCACGTCAGCACAAGTATGTTTGTATGCACGACACATCACGGCAGTGACGCGGTGAATGCCATCATCACAGGGACCGTTTGCTTCTTCTTCATGGGTCCCCGGTAGCAGTAGAAAAAATGCCAGTCAAACTCACCAGAGACCGGTGACCTCGATGCCACCGGAGACGCTCAGCAGCAGAGAGTAGATGCCGACGCGAAGTTCGGCCGGCAGGGACAAAAAGCGCGGGAAGCGCGGACCGCGAGGAGCGCAAGCGCGGGAGGGCTGGATGCGCCCTTGGGCGCGGTACGGCTTCATCGCCGTCTTGGCCATTTTGGCGGCGGGGGTGATTGTCGGCGGCGGGGATTATGCTCGGCGACGGGGATGATGCTCGCGACGGGGATTTTTCTCGGCGACGGGGGTGCCTCTCTGCTTAAAAAGGGTTGTTAGCTGAAATCAATATCAAGGCATCTTGTAAATATTTACACTGGCGTGATCACGAAAGTTGGGCAGAAGGTCGGTCGGTGGTTGAGTGGGCAAAGGTCTGTTTATCGGGTTAATTACTATGTAGAAAAAGGGATCAAAGGTAATATATCAGCCAACAGACTTACAAGTGATCTCGTCCACAGATAATTGTTGTGGCTTGGGAGGAAGAAGTCGGGGTGTTCGGTGACAGATTCCAAGCCAGCGTTTTGTGGGAGAAAGAGTAATCGCGGGGAGAAACAACGAAAGTTTCTGCGCAAAGGCTTGGCTGCAAGAACATAACGCGTGACTTGCGCGGTGTGGTGTGTTGAAGGGGGCACCGCGTCGAGTTGCGATGAAAGGGGTTGGGTCTGGTCCGTGACAGGCAAGGAGGACCTCCAACAAGCTTTGATCAGCTACAACAGAACGACAATACTGTAGCTTTTCGTGTCATGAACCTCTCTGCAAAGCAGAAGACGTAACCTGGGCCTCTCGAGGTCTCTACGCCGTTCCTCGGGGTTTGGTTTACACGAGGAGCTGTTTTAGGGGAGCGTCTGCGGTTTGTTCTTTTCAAGGCCACCCCTTAATACGAGGGTAGCAACGCGTTCGATTTGTACTTGGCCAGTGCGGCGTGCTGCCAGGCATTAGTATCAACAAGTATTGGAAGCCAACCGAAAGTGAGCGCTGCCGTTCCTTGTTCACCTACCTTTAAGCAAGCCGAGATCAACAAGAGCCCTTTCATGCATCAAGAGGCAACAACACAGCAGCCGTGGCTCCAGCATCAACAGCCAAGACGGCCCCAGTAATCCATCTCGCTTCATCGCTGGCCAGAAACCGAATCGCGTGGGCACAGTCCCAGGCATTCCCCTCGGTCCCCAGCAGACTCCTATTCCTCCGCTTCTCGCGCATCTCCTCGCTCATCCCATCCCGGTACATCATCGGCGTGTACAGCATTTCTACCCAAGTGTCATCCCAAAAACTGTCAATCTGTTCCCTCTGAACCGAACTCTCCACTAATCAATGAATCAAAAGAGACAAACTCACCAGGATAAACACAATTCACCCTCATCCCCTCCCGCCATGCTGCGCAGCCATGGCCCGCGTCATAAGGTATTCACCACAGCCCCTTTACTCGTCGAATACAGCAGATGATGCGTCGTCCCGCCCCGAAGCCCCCGCAGCCACCGAACCAACATTGACCACACTCCCCCGCAACAACGGCCGTTCTGCCGCCGTCCGCGGCGTGTTGTTGTTGCGCAGCTTGGGCGGGTATGGCATACTTGGCCATGAGCAGCATGCTCGTGACATTGATCTCTATTCCCCGATTCTACTCTTCTCTCAAATCTACATCCACCGCCGTCCCCCTCGCGCCCATGACGCCGACGGCGTTGATGAGGATGTCGAGTCGGCCGACGGAGGCTAGGGCGTGCTCGACGATGCGTTGGCAGTCTTGGGGGTGGGTTACGTCCGCTTTGATGGCTACGCCCTGGCCCTGGCCCTGGCCCTGGCCTTGGCCTTGGTTGATGGTGTTGTTGTTGTTGATAAGGGAGGCGGTGTGCTCGGCTGGAGGGAGGTCTTTGTCGACGCAGAGGACGGCGGCGCCGGCTTCGGCGAGGAGGATTGCCGTTGCGCTGCCGTTGCCGAGGTCGGTTTCTGAGCCGCGGGATCCGGCGCCCGTCACGATGGCTACTTTGTTGAGGATGTGGGTATGGGGCGGGCTGGGTTGGGCTGGCTAGAAGAGGTGAATGACCGCTGGGGGGGGGGAGTGCTGGGTGGTGTTGGATGTGAAATGGCTGGCGTTGAGGGGTTGTTGGTATGGCCCATCTCAGGAGCCTGGTTATGGGGGCGATTCTGGCTTGAGTTGCCATGATTGTTCTCGGCGTTGAGAGTTACTGTGCAAGTGTGTATATAAGGCGGCGAGGGGGCGGTTCCTGTGAGGGTGACCCTTCCCCGCATTCCTCTGATTCGTCGTCGAGCCCCTGACCATCTTTGTCTCGCAACCATCCACAGCAGTGTAAGGAGAGTGCTTGGGAGCGGGATCAATCGATAGATTCTTCGTTGTTTCTTGAAACCAAGTTTGCAGCAAGCATCAGGGACAGCGAGGAGAATGTCATAATAGGTTTAATAAGCACCCGAATAGTCACATGTACATACATTACATTCACATGATATTATAACGGAACCATGCTTTGAGTGTACAACATTGCCGTTGGTTCCATTTTGAAGTTAAAGAGGAAAAGAAGCGCGAACGCAAAGGTTTTGTCAGCTGAATTATAGGATTCATCAATCTAGGGCATGGACTATTGAGTTTAAACCCAAGTAGATTGATTGTCTTGGTCAAACAGAACATCTTTGGTCTTTCAGGGGGAAAACACAGGCCGACAATCCCTCACAAACACGGGCATGTAATCGAGAGGACAGTCCACTTCGACCGTCTGCCCGCCCTCAAACTCGGCGGCTCCCTCGAGTGCCGTCCACTTGGCTCCGCCAGGTAGATAAACCCTCAGCCTCGCAAGGCCTGGCCGCAGCACCGGGCAGCACAGGTACTTGGCTCCAAACATGTACTGCTCGCCCGTCTTCCAGCAGCGGGGATCCTCGGGGAACTCGTAGAACAGCGGCCTCATCACGGGCGACCCCTTCTGGTGCGCATCCTCCATCAAGCCCCGCGTGTACGAGCGCAGCTCCTCCCGGAGGCCCATGTACTTCTTGCAAATGTCGTACACGCGCGGGCCGTACGACCACACCTCGTTGGGCGCGCCGCTCCGGCATGTCGCCCCGCCCGTGGTCCCCTGCTGCGGCTGCCGTGGCTCGCGGTCCCCGTGGAGGCGGAACACGGGGCAGAAGGCGCCCCACTGGAACCAGCGCACAAACAGCTCCCGGAAGGCCTCGTCGTCGGGGTTGCCGCCGTGGAATCCGCCAATGTCGGTCGTCCACCACGGCAGGCCCGAGATGCCCATGTGCAGCCCGGCGGCCAGTTGGTTCCGGAAGCTCGACCACGACGAGGCGACGTCGCCGCTCCACACCAGCGCGCCGTACCTTTGGCTGCCTGCCCAGGCGCACCGCACGAGGTTGACGATATCCTTGTGGCCCTCGCTCTTCAGGCCCTCGTAGAAGGCGCGCGAGTACTCGACGGGGTAGATGTTGCCGATGCGCAGGTTGGAGCCCCGGTGGTAGCGGTAGTTGTCAAAGTCGTACACCGAGTATTCCGGCTCTGCTTCGTCCAGCCAGAACGTCTTGATGCCCTTGGAGTAGTAGTTCTGCTTGGCCTTGTCCCAGATATATTTCTGCGCCTCGGGGTTGGTCGCGTCAAAGTGCACCGTCTCCCCCTGGAAGTCCATGACAATGCGCAACCCACGGTCTACCCGTACCAACAGACCGCGCTCCACCATCTCCTCGTAGTTTTCGGACCGCTTATCAACCGTCGGCCAGATGGACACCATGAGCTCCACCTTCATGTCGCGCAGCTCCTTAACCATGGCGTCCGGATCAGGCCAGTACGCCGGGTCAAACTTCCACTCCCCTTGCAAAGGCCAATGAAAGAAATCAACCACGATCAAATCCAGCGGCAGCGCCCGCCGTTTATACTCGCGCGCCACCTCGAGCAGCTCCTCCTGGGACTGATACCTTAACTTGCACTGCCAAAACCCGAGCCCAAACTCGGGCATCATAGGCACCTTACCCGTAGCCTCCGCGTACGCCTCGACAATCTGCGCGGGCGTGTCGCCCGCCACGACCCAGTAATCCAACACGTCGGTGGCGTACGCCTCAAAGCTCATGATATTCTTCCCCAGCACCGCCCGCCCGACGGCCGGGTTGTTCCACAGCAGGCCGTAGCCGCGCGAGGACAGCAGGAAGGGCACGCTGGCCTGGGAGTTGCGGTGGGCCAGCTCGAGGTCGGCGCCCTTCAGGTCGAAGAAGGGCTGCTGGTACTGGCCCATGCCGAACAGCTTCTCGGCGGGCCCGGAGTGGTTGACGCTGCTGCCCTCGAAGCGCATCGTGAGGTGGTAATCGGCGCCGCCGCCGGGGCGGGGCTTGAACTCGCGCGCCTCGACCTCGATGGCGCTGCATTTCGGGTCGAGTGGGTCGCGCCGGTTGCGTGTGTACTCCTCGAGGAGGAGGTCGCCTTTGGAGTTGGAGATTGTCAGCTTGCCGCGGTTGGAGAGGACGGCTTTGATTTTGCCGTTGGTGATGGAAGAGGGGACGGAGGAGTCGGGGGAGATGTCGATTTGGGCAGGTTCAGTGGTGGTGGTGGGCGGTTGGAGGGCCCAGTCCTCGGACGGCATGGAGCGGACTTTGGTTGCGCGGATGCGCAGGGCGTTGGGGCCCCATGGCTCGATCCAGAGCTTCTCGGCGTCGTAGGCGTAGACGAGCTTGTTGTCTTGTTTGAAGAGCATTTTGTCTAAACTGGAGTTTGTCAGGCAAAAAGAGCATTTGATGAAAAGACAGAGAGACGGCCGACTTACTAGTACTGTGTTCTTGTTGATGTTGATGAGGAGACGGCTCGCTCTTTGGACTGGGCCTGGGACTGGCACACCACTACCATATGGACGAGTTGCAGACACAGACTTATAGACCTTAGCGTCTGTATGTTGCCGGACCTGTGGAGCAAAGAGCGGGACCGGCCACGGGACACTCGGAGCAATCCCCGCCGGACCCCGCATCTGAGTGTGCCGTCACGGCCGAGAACCATCCCCGTGTTGTGCTGTCTCTATCGCCTTGAAACCACACCATAATAACCGCGAGAGACGAAACATGGCTCTATCCAAGACCCCTCCCCCCACGCTCATGGAATAGAACATGTTTCCCCGACCAACATAACAAACAGAGAAGAATGTGCCAAACCTCTGTAGATGGTGGCTGTTCGACCGTAACAGGGCCCGCATGCTTCTGCAGCCGACTTGTTCCATAGGATGTCGTTCCTCAGAGGTCGTGGGGGTGGGGGAGAGAAGCGCGCCAATCCACCCTAGTTTTGCTGCCCGCATCTCGACATGAGTTCCTCCGGCGCCGAGGGGTGCTCGTCACCAGATATTCCGAAGAATAAGTGACATCATAGGAGTCGGCCGTGTTCAAGGGGAACATTTGTATTCCGCCGTCTATATCTGTACCCGTGGCTTGATACGAGATGCAGCAACTAATTCAAAATGACAAACACAAAACGCCAACGTCTCCGCCAACCCACACATGCAGCATCCGCGGCCAATAACGCTCACGAACGGACTCATTAGGTATCAAGAACTTGCTAAAACCAACGCCGGCAGGCCGCCCGCCTAAAGCAACCAAGCGAGCATATTCACCGCGGCCAACGCCCCAGCCGCCGCAACCCCAACCTGTACCTGCTTCCCGGCCGCGTTCTTTTCTCCCGACGATGCCGAATCGGTCGGCTGCGGCACCCCTCCCGTGCCAGCCGTCCTCGACGCCGCCGGCCCGGGCCCCATGACCACCCCCGTCGGCCGCGTACCCGTAAACGTATTCGCCGGCGCCCTCGTGGACGAGACGTTCAGATTATCGCCCTTGCCCGTGGGCGTCGGCAGCTCGGTGCACCGGCCCGTCGAGCTCGGCACGGCATTCGTGCCGGACCCGATGGCGACCAGGTTCGTGCCGCAGTTGGCGGCCTGCGCAATGTGCAGGTTGCGGTTGTCCTGGTCAAACACGACGTAGGCGGCGCGCAGAAACGTGTCGCCCAGCACGGGCTCGCCGTCGTCGGGCAGCACCCCCAGGATGCAGAAGCCCTGCACCTCCCAGATGAAGTCGTTGAGCGGCACGCGGATCGTCTTGCCGCCAAAGTAGAAGTCGATGGTCCCGTCCAGCTCCGTCACCTCGCAGGGGACATAGTAGAAGCCCGACTCCGGGTCGAACTGCGCGTCGGCGAACGAGGCCGCAAACGCCTGGTAGATGCTCGTCGGGAGGTGGCTGAAGGTGGACCCCGAGTCGAGGAAGACGGGGACATTGAGTTCTTCCGACTGCGTCACCGAGCCGTCGGGGAGCGTGAGGCCGACGCCCGTCATGGTCACGTAGTAGCGGTCCGCGCCGCCGGGGGACTGTCTCGGCGTGAGCATGGGCAGCTTGGCGAGCTCGCCGATGTATTTGCCCGTGTCGACGCCGCCGAAGATGAGGGCGCCGTTGGGGTTGTCGACGCCGCGTAGGTCGAGGGAGAAGGCGCGGCTCTTGATGACGCCTTGGTCAACCATGGTGTCGAGGACATAGGGGTATTCGGGGACGCCCGTGACCGGCGGGGACATGCCGAGGATGCCGAGAGGGATGCTGTGGGATTCGGATGCGATGCCGATCATCTGGCTCTTGATTGTCGCGGCTGCAGGTAAGGTGCATGCGTTAGTGGGCATTCTCTCAACATGGGACGGACACCACTCCAGACATACATCCGATCGTTAGCGTCTCGGAGACATATCGAATCGTCGCATTGCCAATGCCGTAGCGGAGAATGTCGGTTGTGTCGGTCACCTTCAGCGAGCTGCTCTTGCTTGGTTCGAAGTGGGCGAACGCCCGGCAGTCGTCGGGCACGTTGGCTGTGTCGCACGCGGGGTTGATCCATGTGTCTGGTGAGCCCGTGTCGAGGATGAGAGTCAGTGTCTGCGGGGGAGTCCCGATCTCGACGTCGACCGCATATCGTGTCCCGGCTCTGTGGTTGGCCACCTCGATCTCGTTTTGTCGGACCCGGAGCTTCGGCTCGGGATTGGGGAGCGCGTTGACGGGGGACCGGACAATGCCGTCGCCTCGGGCAATGATCGGACGACGCTCGGCGGCGGCGGCGACGGCGGGCGCTAAGAGCGACGCGGCGAAAATTAGGGGGAGCATTGTGTCGTCGGCCGGTGTCGTCTTGCCGGCGTACGAACAGGTGGAAAGGAAATAAATCTGAAAAAGGGAAATCTCCGCAGGAAGAAGCAGACGGATGGGGAGCGGATCACGTCGGCGCCGATCGCTGAGGATCTTGCATGGTTTATACGGGGGTGCCCAGGCTCCCAGGATCCCAGAATTTTGGAGAACCTCAGAACGAGCTTCCGAGTCCCGAACGAGCGTCCACCTTGCCGCTTTCGCCCGGGGGCTGACGCAACCGGGGCTTGGCCTGTTGAGGGGCCTTCTGGGCGGATTGTGTCGGGTTGTCATTGGGTGGTATGGGGCCTGCTCCAGCCTGGATGGGGGGAGCTAGAGATTGGCAAGGGGTCAGCAGCCCGCTAGCGAATTGATGGTGCTCCGTGGCGGGAGCAGCTCGATGAGAGAGCCTCAGCTCACCAACTCTCATCCAAACCCCAAGACGCCGAGCTTTTTGGCAACTGCTGCGCCACAGTCAAGACCCGGGCTCACCGGGGCCCGACGGCTGTTAATTTGTCGGCTTGGTGATTTGTCACATTGGGACTGAGCAGGTTGCCCGCATTGAGCTTGGCAAGTACCTGCAATCGAGGACTGAAACTCTAATTTCTGTGTTTGCCTCGAGGTATTTCGCTTCCGTTTTCAGTGCCCTCTCCCGGTGACTTCGCAGTCGCGCCAACTCTTGTTGTCAATCGAACTTGAACCCTTGAAATCTGCAAACACCGCATGAAGCATGCATCAGATGAACCCCTGCTGCCAGGCTCAACAGGTCAAAACACCCTTCGGTCCCACTTCTTTAGCGCACCCGCCAAGCAGCCAAGGTCCAGACCCTCGCTAAACATTCTTCTTCAGGGAAGGCGGCCCTCCAATTTTAGTTCGCGCAGTCAGAGTGTCTTCAACTTCAGACCATCCATGGATCCCGTCGTGATCAGCACATTCCGCGGGACGCCGGGTACAAGCCTGGAATGACGCGCTCCCGTTATCCGCTCAGGAGGCGAGCTTATTTCAACCTCATGTCATGAATATCCTCTTCTTCTGGATAACAAGCCGACTCCGCGTTCAGAACGGCGACCGTCGTTTCCAACTTCCTACAGATGGAACTGGCGTGCCCGAGCAATTGGTTAAAAAAACCGGGCGGGGCAACTGGTTCGACGAGGACGACGGGGATGTGCACCTCGTCGATTTCGGTGAGGCATTCGCTTGCGCTATACCCGCCTTGCCGAACCATCGGACTTGCGGATACCCGAAAGAATAGGTATTCACTGGAAAGTTTGACTATAGAATCGATCCATGGCGAGCTGGGTGTATGGTAAGACTTCTCATTCCCTCCAGTTTGAAAGGCCCGGTGTTGCATTAGGACGAGGACTGATGCGAGCTGGATAGCCCAAAGTAAGCAAATTGGTAGCTATAAAAAATCCAAAGAACGGGCTTCGCCCGCAACGAACC
This sequence comes from Chaetomidium leptoderma, assembly GCA_033296705.1. NCBI lineage: Eukaryota > Fungi > Ascomycota > Sordariomycetes > Sordariales > Chaetomiaceae > Chaetomidium > Chaetomidium leptoderma. Next base: position 53,747 of record MU856865.1, on the reverse strand, counting down.
GGAATGACGGAACTTCTGATAACAAACACACCGTGGTTTCCTCAATCCTCGCGCCATCCAACAACATGGGCAGCCCTGCGCGAACCCGCTCCAACGTACCCGTCACGCGCTTCACCGCCGCCACCTGCCTCTGCACCTCCCTCCGCCTCCTCCGGGCGGCAGGACCACCCTGGCCCGGGCGCATATCCGCCATGCGCTCAAGCGTGGTGCGTGGCGGGGCGGCGGTCTCGACATCCAGGGCCTTCTCCTTTATCGCGACACTGACGGACTCCAGGGCGTCGCGGACGGTACGGAGGGACGGGAGGGCTTCCGCGACGGAGTGTTTCGTGGCGGCCGCGTGGGACTGGAGGGACGAGATTTCCGAGGCGGCGGCGGACGCGGCGGCGATCTGTCGCGTGTGGGAGGCCTGGGCGGCCGTGTGTGCTGCGACGGCGGCCGTGTGGGATGAGATGAGCCGCTCCAGGGACGAGCACTGTGTTTCGAGGCTGGATATCTCACGCAGCGAAGCCGTCAAGGACGTGTCGAGAGTCGAGGCCTCAGCGCGGAGAGACGCGGCCTCGGCAGCGAAGTCGCTGGCGCGGCCGACCTTGTAGCTGAGTTCGGTATGTTGGTCAGAACGTCAGGGCGGCTAACGATGCGTCGCGAAGAAGGGGGGATTTGAACTTACCCTGCTGTGGCTAAGGCCGGTCCCGCTATCGCGAGGGACGCGCCGAAGGTGAAGGGGGCCGCGAACAGGGCGAGACTACCAATGACCTGGTTTTGTTGGTTTTACGTGGGTTGGGTTACCGCTTGCAGACGTGTCCAACAAAAGACCGATGGTCGATCAAAGAGGGGGGTGGACTCACCCCCGACACTGCCGCCTGCTCCTTTCTCTCACTCCTTTCCTTCTCCGCCGCCGCCACCTGCCGATTCTTTTGTTGAATCTGCTCCGTCAACTCCTTCTTGCGCTCCTTTTTCCTCTGAACCTCCCTTTTCTTGCTATACACAACGGCCCTCTTCTCGGCCAGCTCGGTCTCGGCCCTTTCCAGCGCCGCTCTACTCTCGGCTAGTTCCCGCCGCGCCTGCGCTGCGAGCGTGGCAGCGCTGGTCTGGCAGCGCGCTAGGTGGGCGCTCCCCACGTCGATCTCCTGTCCGACGTCCATGACCTTCAGCGCGTACGAGTCAGTAGTGTCGATGGCGGTCGCGGTAGCGGCGTGGGCGGACTCGAAATGGCCGACTAGCTGATCGAGCTCGGCGCGGAGGCCTAGCAGCTTGTGCGGCAACTCGGCCAACGCGCCCGAGGTCAGGGATGCCGGGTCGGTGCTGGCGGCTTCGATGCGAGCTACGAAGGCGGCGTTGTTGGCGCAGATGGTCCTGAGGAGCTTCTGACCCGACTTGAGCGGCGCTCGGATAGCGTCGACCTTGGAGGCGATGTCGGTCTTGGAGGCCTGCTCGAGCACGCGCAGTTGCGAACGCGAGGTGTGCAGGTCGCTCTGGAGCTGGGTGACCTCTCGAGTGATTTGCTCCATGTTGCTAGGGCGATTTGCGGCCTTGGTGAGATTCTTACCGGGAACTATGAGCTGCCTAGATCGGCGTTGGCCTCAGGGGGGATAAGAGGCCAGGCTTCTATGCAGATTCTTGTCGGCTCCTTAGTACGTCCCGTGTTGGTAGCTGCCGGGGCCAGCTGACGAGCCGCTTATTCGCTTCTTTCCCTGCCACTTCGCGCTAAACATACAGCAAAATGTCTCGCTTATTGGGAAAATGTGTATGAGGCTGCGGTCCTCGTGATGTAGGTATGAATGGTGTTCGCAAACTGCAGCTGAATCAAAAGAGACCGGTCGAGATCGAGAACTCTGTTAGACTGATACACATTCGTTTTCGCAGACTGCGGCTGAACCGAAGGTCCGAAAGTGTCGGTCGAGACTCGACCCAGCCAGGCATCTCGGCCATCAATATCGCCACCAAAAGCGCCTCGCTTCTCATCAACCGTTGGTCAAATGCAAGTGATCAAAACCAATATCACAATCTTGCACACATCCGAAGTAGAGCTGAGGTCTCATCAGTGCAGAAGCAGTCGATGGAGTGTGCGAGGCTCGCACACTCCGAGCTGATGAGAGGGGTTGCCGCAAGGCTCTCGGGAAGTGCAGAAACGTGCTTGTCTAACCAGTTTTAGTTGGGAAATGTGGCGAGGCAGCGAAGATGCTCTTTCTGCTGAACCTCCAAAGACGGTTCGGACAACAGTGCGGCGCTTTTCGGTCCCAGCCAGCACCAGACCTATATCATTCCCGTCTTTCGGCCAATGTGCTCGACCTCCTACATTCCCCTACCCGAGATAAGTGCCTTGACTTTCTTCCCGGCTCATAAAATCCTTCCGACTTGGCAGTCATGACGTACAAAAGCAGCAGCAGCACTGGCGAGCAGCCACTTTACAGCCAGCTAGACGATCCACCCGTCTACTCGCCTTCAATGCCACCTGAACTCCCCGACAACGGCGAGGGTCCCAGCGGCCACTATGCGGATGTCGATGAAGAACCGCGAAGCTCCAAGACAAGCTACGCCTTGACGCTCCAGAAGGCCTGCGACAAGGCCATTCGAGCTGTCAAAGGGAATCACATCGTTGCGAACAGCAATTGGGCAGCCCCGCTCTCCACGGCACCTTCGGCGATTGCCACCATGGCCATTCTGTTCAAAGTGGCCGACCAGGACTGTGCCGCCGGCCTTGAGGTCGACTCGCTCGACATTATGGATCTTGATCATGTCACGCTGCGTGGCAAGCTACCGTCAGTCCCCGCCATATCCTGCCCAGTGGCGAGGCATACCACCCCAGACAAGGTCGTGTCAGCTAACCTTTGCGAGGAATACCTAGGTCGACCTACTTCCGGACAAACCTCCAGCACTGCAGCGACATCGGCCGCCAGGCCTTCCTCGAGGCACAACATAACATGGCCGCCATCCGCGCTACGGCCAAGACCCTTACCGCCGAAGGAGGAAGCATCGGTTACATCATCGACCTCCTCGAAGACCCAGATGATGCAAAGTACAACTTGAAGGCTGAAATCGATGCCGTGACCGCGTCCGCTACCAAGTGCCACGAATCCGCCAAGGCAATCACAGCCAAGTTTCAGTATTGGCACCTTGTTATCACGCACCTAAAGCAGGCTTCCTTGACCAAGAAAGGTGCGAAGCGATAAGGGGCACATCATTTGTGAGCACCTCACGCATTGTTACTAACAACCCGACTTATCCCACAGAGGAAGTTATCAAGAAGAGGGATGAGACCAAGTACGACCAACGCGTGGCGAAGGAGTCTGAGAAGAAGTGGGTGCGCGAGAAGCGGGACCTCGAGGCTCGGATTGACGAGGGACGAATGAGGCTCTACGACGCCGAGTTGGACGTGCAGCGTGCCATTATGGCCGTGGAGGCGGAGCGGAGCAGGCCACTCGTCATTGAACCGTCCGCGCTCGATGAGCTCGCGAGGGCCAAGAGCATGATCCGCGTTGAGCCGCCCAAGGAACGAAGTCAGTATTCATTTTTCGTTACTCCCTCACGAGATCGAACCCTATTATCTAATAACGTGCGTGCGTACAGACCGCGGCTGGCTTGTCGGCTTTAAGGATGCCGTCATCGGGCAGTCGGACGATCACCGCGCCGAGGACCACACAGACCAGCGGGCTCACGAAGCATACGTGAGGAAGTTGGAGGCAGATGCACTGGATCGAGCGCGGGCGCAGCGAGACTACCAGAGAAGGCTGGCCGAGAAGGCATTGCAGCAAGCTCTTGTCGAGGAGGAGCAGAGGAGGGAGGACCTAAGGGCCGTCTACAAGGAGCTCTCGGATAGCAAGTTCCAATTGAAGCAGGCAGCGGAGAATCTTTCGAGGACTAAGCTCGATCTGCAACGACTGAGTGACAAGGCTGTGGAGCTGGTAAATACGCCCATGGCCCGCCCCTGCACAACCCCAGAGGTGAACAACCTGCTGACGTTTTGCTTGTGTGCCTAGCGAGACATTATGACAATTCTCGAAAATTCGGCACACCATCTCGGGACTTTGAAGGACCAGATCGAACCGCTCCTCAAGTTCTTCAAGGAGGATCTTGAACAAGGCATCGGCCACACCGCTGATGAGGATGTGAAGGCCTTCCTGCGGCCAATCCAGAACCGCTTGAAAGAGGGTAGTAATAGTCCTGACGATGTGGAAGCTTTCAGGCTTAGCAAGCGAAGCAAAGAGGTACGTTTATGCTCTCACTCGCTTGATTACTCCTCACTAAATACATGACTTGCAAAACAAAAACAGAAAATGATCTCGGCGGCACTCACTATGCAGGGCCGTTTCAGCGCCATTGCCGACATCAGCCATGCCTACATCGACGTCAGCAACACGTACATTCGCCCGGCTATTAGCTGGATGGAGCGGCTGTCAACTATGCCGGTGCAAGACTGGCAGGCCGAGAAGAACAAGTTCCTGGCCTGGTGCGAGGACAGCGTGAAGAAGATCGACGCTCTCGCGCAACAAACGAATAGGGACGTCGACGAGCACGTGAAGGGCAGCATCCTGGCGCTGCAGAAGAGAGCGATTGAGGCGAGGGAGGAAGAGGATTGAGAGACTGTAGGCTTGCATAGTTGGATCCTAAAATATTTGGTACCTAGTATTCTTAGTTCTTCGCTCTATATAATCTTCCCTCCTTCAGTAATAGCGCCGCGTCCGCAACCATAAGCAACTTCGAGGTTCCTACCTTCACGAGTGAGGAAGGGGCCATACTCCTGCTCAAGCGGCTGAACTGGACGAACCTTTCGGAAGCTGACAGCTCATCATCTCTCGAGCTAGCAGGGGAAGTCAAGAAGGGCCAGGCGCTGAGCTAGGAGGCCGACGTCATTTCCCAAACCCTGATAGCAACTAGCGAGTACACAAATTCGATTGATGAGAGGGATGACTGTGATCATCTGGTCTGTGGGAATGACTCAGATGACGTTAATCAAAGTGCAGTGTGCTTGGTCCAAGGACGCCGCCCAGTCAGAATTATGAATTCCAACTGAATGCTGAGCCTCCCCTGGATTTCGTTACCAGGCTACCAGGGCAACAAGGAGTTGTGAGAACTTGACAAGCTCTGTGGAGGCAGCTGCCGCTGGGGAAATGTCGCTTCGCAGGCACCTTCGTGGCGTTGGTGCAGAGGCTCTCCCACTAAACCCCAGGGATCCTCCCATGGCACACCCCCTTACTCGTCCCATTGACATATACCGCCTCCATGTAACCGACATCCTGGCAAAGATTACGGGCTGCGCGACCTCCCTTGTCCACGGCTCACTCCAATGTCCCGCGATACTTGAGCACGGAGACCTGATTCTCCCGGTGCCGCGTCTCCGCCTGAAGGGCAAACCGCCAAACCAGCAACGTGTCGACTTCGCGGCCGAGTTCCCAGACGACCACCCGTTGTTCAAGAAACCGACCCCTTCTGGGACCCACCTCCCACTCTTCTTCACCCCAGTCTTCCTCTCACAACTCATCCTCCCCTACGTTTTCGAACGCCAGGGTTCCTACGGCCGCAACCCAGACGACCCAAGCTGTCTCCAACCAAGCAACAACCCTACCACCCCCGGGCCCGCCAACCGCAAAGAAAAGAAAAAGGGTCATCATCGAGTTCAGCTCGCCCAACATCGCCAAGAAGTTCCACGCCGGCACACCTCCGCAGCACCATCATCGGCGCCTTCATCGCCCAACCTATACCAGTCCACGGGCTGCTGGGACGTGTGGTAAAGCTCAACTACCTCGGCGAACTGGGGCAAGCAGTTCGGGCTGCTGGCCGTCGGCTATACAGCGGTTTCGGGTCCGAGCCGGAGCTTTGGCGCGCGAGCCGCTCAAGCAAAGCACCTGCTCGACGTGTATGTACGCGCGCATCAACGCCGTCTTTAAGCCCGAGCAGGACGCGAGTAAGAAGGTGAGGGATGAGGGCCGCGATACGGCCGAGGTTGAGTCTGGGGGTTTGTATGCCGAGAGGAATACCTTTCTTTCGGAGGATGGAGGATGGTGAGGAGGGGGCGTTGGGGTTGTGGCGCCGCTTTAGGGAGATCAGTGTCGAGAGGTATGTAGAAACGTATGCGGGTCTGAATATTGGGTTTGATGAGTACTCGGGTGAGTCGCAAGTCAAGACGGCTACCTGAGAGGGTGGAATCGCTGCTCCGCGAGCGGGGTGTGTGTGAGAAGGACAATGGGTCGTGCGTGGGTCATCGATTTTGAGAAGCAGGGTTCCAAGGGCTTGGGCATCGCCGTCGAGTATACACAGGTGGAGGACTCGGATACGGTCGCCGAGGCGGTTGGCATCGCAGGCGTCATAGTTCAGGACATATCAGGAAAGAGGATCAATAATTACCCCTTCGACATCACGCGCATGACGTCCTTTGAGGGCGACACGGGGCCGTACCTGCAGTACTACCATACCCGTCTCAACTCAATCCTCCGCAAAGCGGGAATCGCCCGGGAAGACCTGGTCCACAGCTGGCCGATCATCCTGATGGACTGGATGCAGGTGTCGCGAGCAAGCCGCGCTGTGTTGCCCTGCTCCGCCTAATGGCGCAGTATCCGGATGTCACTGCCATAGCCATGCGAACCTTGGAGCCGTCCACCATACTAACGTATCTGTTCCGCTTGGCGCACCAGGTATCTTCGTGTTACGAGGTACTTCAGGTGGTGGGCGTGGAGGGAGGCCGGGATATGATGCTCGCCCGGGCCGCGTTATATAAGGGAGCGCGCCAGGTGTTGGAGAATAGGATGAAGTTGCTTGGGTTGTGTCCAGTGGAAAGGCGAGGCCCGTTTTTTCTTTCTTTTTGCCAGAGTTGTTGGTGGCATTTGCTAACCATCACGCTAGTAGAATGTGATTATGTGGTGGCAGATTGGTGGAACGCTGATTTGAGGGATTCCAGTTGTATTTTCTGGGACGCGACAAACGCGTGTCATTGTGTGCATGTGATCACAAATGAAAAATGAACATTGAAAAGAAACAGCCTGGAATGGCATCCCTGAGAACCGAGTCCTTTGGCCAGGCACCAGTGCCCACAATTGACTTCTGGACCCGCTGGCTGCCTGGTGGCCCAGGAAACGGGAATCTTGGCAAAAGAGTAGCTAACAGTTTGTGCAGTGGGTTGCACGCTAAATGGTTAGTGTCTCAGCCCCTGAATTCGGCTTCACGATAAGAGTCGGGACCAAATCCAAGTACATAAACATTGCCATCTTCCGACTTCAAGGTTGGCTTTGTACTTCACCACACTCTACTTTTCACCATCATTTTTTGAACCAATACCCCCATTGATCATGATCGAATTATACAACTTCCCTACCGGCCAGGACGCCGAGGTGTCCGAGGTGTATCAGCGGTGCGTTCTCGTCTCGGGCAACGTAAAGTCCAGCAACAGCGCTCGCGAGGAGAACGATGAGGGTTATGTTGTTGTCGAAACCAATGACAATTCCAACAATCCTTTGTTCCCCGAGCAGCGATGGCCCACGTGCGGTGGCTACTTCAAGGCCCTTGCCCTGCTCTCCCCAGGCCTCAACCAGATCATCATCAAATCTGAACAAGATGTCCCTTGTCGCATTGCGGTACAGTCCCCCGCGTCCTTGTCAGTCTTCACCTTCTCACAACCACGCAGGTCAACATCCGGTACACGCCTCTCCTCCAGACGCCACCGCTGCACCTGGCCATCATGGTCGCCAAAGATTCCCCCCTCCTGATCGACTGCCCGCCTGCAAAGTTTGGCAGTGTCTCCAGCGCGCATTCCAGCCTGGACGCCGCCATCGCCAAGTTTCGCACGACGGCATACATGTGGCAGGCCCTGACAGCCGAGGACTTTCGTGCCAAAGGCCTGGGCCGCCGTTCCTTCCGCCTCGAGGAAGAATGGTCCGCCGACACGCTTAGCCAACGCTTCCTCAACTCCCCAACCATGGGCCAAGTTCCCAAGATCCACCTGATCCGCACCGACAAGACGGTCGCCGAACTGCGCAACCCCAACTTTGCCCAGCAGAACCGCCGCGCCCACCAAAAGGAAGAACTCCACAAAATCTTCACCAACGCCCTCCTCGCCCACGGTGCGCCCTTCACCACCCAAGCCAAGCCCATCGTAGCCGGCCTCATTCTCGACGCTCACTATGACCTGAGCAACAACACCACCAACACCAACCTGATCCTCGCCCACGCCGCCCTCGGGAGCCACAACCCCCACGGCCTCTCCCTCGGCATGTTCGGCAGCCACCTGGCGTACGCCTGGCCGCGCTGCCTCGAGGAGGTCGCCCCGAGCCTGCTGGACACGGCCTGCCCGGGCGACACGGTCGGCAACGACAATGACGAGTGCGACACCCTGTGGCGGGCGTGCGCCGTGGGCCAGGGCGCGTTCCTGCACGAGGTCGGCCACGCGTTTGGCGCGCCCCATACCGAGGGCATCATGCAGCGCGGGTACTCGCCCGACTGGCCGCGGGTGTTTCTTGGTGGGGTGCGGCCGACGATGGCGACGGCGGAGCGGCGGATGGAGGCGGTCACGCCCGCGACGGAGCATGACTGTCGCTGGGCTGTGGGTGATGTGTTGCGGTTTAGGGGGTTGAGGCATTTTTGGATGCCGGGGGATGGGTGCTTGGGGAAGGAGGTGCCGAGTGTTGCTGTGGTGGAGGGGGCGGATTTGAAGTTTGATAGCATGGGGATTGAGATCAAGTGTGAGGGGGGCATTGCTAGGGTGGTGTTTACCCCCAAGGGGAAGGAGAGAGAGGGTGACGAGAGGGCTTCGATTGTTAAGCCGGTCCGGTCCCTCCGCTATCTGCGCCGGGAGCTCGCCGAGCGGTTCAGGGTTGGCACGCCCGTTGCGCTCGAGGTCACGGCGATGAACGGCAAACAATACTCCGTCGCCAACATTTGGAATCTGTTCCGGAATAGGGCGTATATCCCGGTGCCCGGCACCGACATCCAGCTCATGCAGCAATCCGTCAGCGGCGGCGGCGGCGGCGGCGGTGACGGTGACGACGACTGGGCATGGGCGGTAATGTTGAAAAAGAGGGACAGCAAAGGCAACCTGGTGGATGCCTCCAAGGTTGACATCCGTGTTGGCTGCGGGCTGGACGGTGCCGTGGTTTACTACAACGACGGAGAGAAGATCCCCTGTGGTCCGCGGGGCCAGGGCGGAAATGACCCGGGCATGGGCGGTCACCAGGCAAGGAAGATCGCACTTCCCAAGGGGGTCGAGATTTCCAAAGTCGCCGTGACACGGGGTAACAACGGATATGGTCTGTCTGGGTTGCGGATGTGGCTATCCAACGGAAAGGCGATGGGGGCGCTCAATTACAACCGGGACAGCACGGAAGTGGAGATGCTAGGTATGTGTGCATCATTTTTGACCTGATTGCTCGGGATCCAGGGGAGGTTACTAACAGATGTTCGCAGTGCCTCCTTCGAGCCACAAAATCATCGGGTTTTACGGGGCCAGCGGCAAGTGGGGGATGTGCAACAGGTTTGGGATTGTGGCAGCTCCGCGGGATGCCGTCCTTCCTGACTCGGTCTACGACATGGAGGAGTTGCAGAACAAACCAGAGGAAGAGGGCCGCCAGAATAAGAGGCGCCGGATCGTACGTTCCCATCGGCCCATCGCCGTCCAGGCTCTGCTTTGACAACTCGCTGACTTTGATATTTCTACAGTTTGAGGAGGACGATGAAGAAGAGGAAGACCGTGACGATGATTGCAGCGAAACCCCTGACGGATCATGCACCTCGGAAGATGTGGATGGCAACTATGATGATGGGTCCGATGCGGAGATGGAGGAAATCTATCAAAGATAAACCGGCACGCGACACTCCTAGTCGGCCTTGACGGAAGAGGATAGTTCTCCGGGAATAATTTAAGGGAGAAAAGAACAAAGACACAATGGGAAGAGAAATTCAGACAAATGCACAGGTTTTCCCTACGTGGCATTGCCACGGATAAGGTAGCTGTGATATCAGGTGCTGTTGACAGCTCTGTTCAAAGAACCGTGATCTTCTTTCAGAGGATGAAATGGAAGCTGGAATCTCTGGTGTCCGGTGTTAGCTGTAAATTTAAACTCTTTGCCTGGCCAGCGAGGAAGTCACAAGGTCGGGGTCACAAGAGGGGCTAGGAAACACAGGGAGCGCGTGTAAGCCCGAACAGCACATGATAACGAACAGGATAAATGACGAAAAGGGAAAGCTGTCCCGGCAGCCACGAAGCGAGAAGCGCGAGCGCGAGGCGCCATGCAGGGAGTGTGGATCTCACTCTGCATGTCGATTCCAACGCGCTGGCCCCGGGACGCGAGTCCAGATGGAGGGCTGAAATAGGAAAGAGTCCCTAGGAGGCTTCACAGTTCATTGGCCCGGAACGGGATTATCAGACTCCGAGACGTGTTAGCTCGCTCTCCAAAGTGCTCAACAGCGCGTTCCTTCCATCCTGTGATTTCCGTCTGATCACTGGCAACCCCAGGGCTGACCTTAAAACCCCGATCCGGGGAGGCACCACAACTTTTCGTTTCCCCAAACACAAAACTGTTCCCACCCACACCTTCGTTTTCCAACCCCGCGGTGGGAGCTTCAAAGATTACATCTCGGCGCGCCTCGGCGGACACGGTTCTCACAGGGCAAGTGCCTCAACACCGAGCGCAACTCTCAGCTAGCGGTAACTACCTCGCTCGGCAGTAGACCCAGGTGAAGAATCCCCGTCTTTCGTTCCTTTTCCGCCACTTTCAATCACCACGAGACAACGATCCCTCAAGCCCTGACACCTGCCACTCACCCACACCGACACCACTCTGCCCTCTCATTCGCGGTGACCACTTACACCAGCACGATGTTGCGCGTCTTCCTCGTTCAGACGGCGCAGGGACTGACTCCCTCGTCGGGCGGCTACAAGGCGAACATCAGCCTTCTCCGCAGCCTGAGCGGCCAAGGCAACGCCACAGCCCAGATCTGCTATGCCAATGACGACGAAGTCGAGCAGTACGCGAGCCGTGCCGCTGCCAATGGCATCGAGCCTAACGTCGACAACACCCTGCTGCCCGTTGTGGACCCCAAGGGAGCTGTCCACGGACTGTCGGTCAAGACGTTCACCGATGAGAACAAGATCCACAACATTGTCATTTCCCGTGGCGAGTTCAACACGGCCTACCCGGTTCGGGAGTTTTAGGAAGACACCCGCGCCTACCTGGAGGTAACTTTCGCCCGTTCATCCCCTGTTGTGTGATATTCAGACAGCGACTGACCCCCTGCCAGCGTGATGAATTGAGCGCCCGTATGCAGACCCTCGTCCGTCTGTTCTCGTCGCACATCACTGCCTTCAAGCCGACTCATGTCATCTTCAACGATCCGATCACCATGAAGATCACAGCCTTTCATCCCGTTCGCAACACGTTCAAGCGCGTCAACATCATCCACACGGCCGAGCAGCTTCCCTTTGGTCCGTTCGTTGCCGGTGTCGATGGTCATTGCCTGTCGCCCAAGGTCGAGAATGACATGTTGCGCAAGCTGGATGGAATCTGGTCCGTCTCCATGGCAGTCAAAGAGTATGCCTCGACCCACGGCAGCCTGGCGACCAAGTTCCTTGTTCACCCCCCGATGACTTACCTGGACAAGGTGGCGGGAGGCATGCCCGTCGTTCGCAACAACATCGACAAGGATGAGATTGGGATGGTCAACCCCTGCCCGCACAAAGGACTCTCGATCCTCGTTGCACTCGCCAAGAAGTTTCCCGACATGAAGTTCGTCACCTGGAAAAGCTGGGGCTCCAGGACCGTGCATCTCGACCAGCTCCGGGCTCTCCCCAACGTGAAGTGCGTTCCGATTTTCACCTCCATAGCCAAAGTCTTTACCATGTGCGTCCAAAGATCATGCTAATCAGTTTGCTTGTGGCAGGATCGAGTCGACTACCAAGAACACGGATGAGATCTGGGATCGCATCAAGGTCCTCCTGGTTCCCTCGCTGTGGCATGAAGCTTGGGGCATCGTCGTGACTGAGGCCCAGCTGCGCGGCATTCCTGTCATTGCGTCCAACGCCGGCGGTCTTCCCGAGGCTAAGATTGGTCTCCCATACTGCATTCCCGTGAATGAAGTTACGGGCGAGCGCCATGCCAACGGCGACTATGTCGTGCCTGACCAAGACATTGCCCCGTGGGAGGTGGCTCTCGAGAAGGTCATGACCGACAGGGACGAGTACCAGGCTCTGCAGACTCTCACTGCCACCAAGGCAAGCGAGTGGTTCCATGGTCTTGATCCTCGTGCCCACGAGAAGTGGCTCATGTCGATGGAGTAAACAACACCAAGGTCGCGCAGTACCGGAAGCACTCCTTCGCTATCTGTGATCCAACCCCTAAGGGCGTGGGTCTTTGTTCATACTGGTCGCTAGGGCAGAGCCCATTGGAGCACCGTAGACAGCAGTACACAGAATGCTATATATCACGGTACCCTTTGTTTTCCATGTGCGGGATTGTCACCCAGCATGTCAATTCCACTGACGGGCTGGTAATTCTTGTGAATCCGTGCATTGCTCGACAATTATGGCGGGCCCAGAGAGTTCTCCACGCGTCAATAAGAGTCTAAAGAAATCCTTCTTTTTGTGTGTTCTTTGTGTGTTCGGATTAATTACCCCGGCTTCCTGTCCCCACCCGTTCCCACGATGGGATCACTGGCAATATCGGATTGAAAATCCAAGGGATCATTGGAGACTCGTGAACAACTTACTAGCTGCAGGATGATGGATGTGATGTGGACGTTGTGACGGGAAATCAGATTTCGATGCCTCGTTTCCTTTCCCCCCTGAATTCTTTTATCTACCGTTGCTTGCTGTTCTTTCACGCGGAGGGCTTTGTATTTCATGTCCAACACGGGCCACCGGCATCCTCGGAGTCCAGGACCCTTGGCTTAAATGCCTTGACGTAGAAGAGCGGGACTGTCCTGGTTTGGCCTGATGCTGAACCGCCCAACTCAAAGAATGCCCAGTGACCACAACTAAAAGCCAAGACTAGATCGCCCAATACCGCTCTTTATTCCTCACCAAATCTATAGCCATGACGAACACCGACGGCAAGTTCCACCGAGGTGACGTCGACAGCGGGGCTTCACTTACACGACCGTCCCCAATCATCCATGCCACCACCGCACAATGACATAACCCCCGGGACATCAAAACAACAATCCATCTCTTCTCTCCTCGTTCATTCAGTCCACCGCCACCATCACCACCAACCAATCCTGGCCATCTAAAAGTACAGTAAAAAGAAATGGCCAGAATGTCGAATCAAGGCAACTCCCACGTCGGCGCCGGCGGCCTCTACGAGGCGCAAGACCAACGGCGCCACAGCCAAACCGACGTCGAGGAGCTAACCAGGCAAAGCGGAACGAATGTAATGGGCTTCATGCCGAGTATGTCACTCCCGGGGATCGAATACAGTCTGGGCCAGTCAGTGTGCTAATTATTACCATCATGAACTCAACCAGAGGACCAAGCAGGCGAAGTCAACCGTCTCCATATGGAAGAAGTCAGCATCCATCCCCATCATCCCCCCTCTCGCACTGACGAGCACACTAGCTGACAGACGTCTTTTCGGACAGATCCAGAGAAGGCAGGCACAGAAGATGAAGGACGATCCCACCTACCCTGTAGGTACATACCATCAATCACATCCTGCCCTCCCGTATGGTTGGTTGGGCTTGGCTGGGAATGAGGCTGACAAAAGACCCAACAGGCAATGCGGCACGGCAACAAGCCGAACAAGGGTGCGATCATTGACAAGGAGCTACAGGAGGAGGACGAGGCCATGCTGCAGAAGAAGCGCTCGGGGGACTCCATGCCCGGGAAGAAGTTCTAGGGTTGTTCAAATGCAGTGTTGGATGGATGTAGATCATACTGTGTGGATTAGTAGTGGGGATTTTAGTTGGTGATACAATGGAAAAAGAAAAAGAAAAAGAAAAGACAGAATCTGGAAATCCTGAAATCAACCCGCGCAACCCCCTCTTCTCACACCTTACATATCCCTAACCCCCCATATGGCGAAACCGACCCCTCAGGCCTAAAATAGAAGAACAACAACAGCAACGACGAGTAGGATGAAAACAACACGGTTACTATCAGTAACTTACAAGGAGGGTTCTTCTTTCGTTATTAGTCCATTGTCTTTCCGATACTAATACAACGCCCTGACTTCTCGTCCCCTCGTCACTGCTCCCCCTCCTCCTCCTCCTCCTCCTCCTCGTCATAGCCATCATCCTCATCACCCCCCGCACCATACCAAGTGCGATGGACCTCTGACATATGCGCATAAATCTCCCCGGCCGTCTCAGCCGCCTTCTCGCCACAGGTAAAACACCAATGCGCGCCACACAGACAGCTGATGTGATCACACCCCGCCGCCTTCTCCGTCGCCACCCCACAAGCCGGACACTCCTTGATCAGCAGCAGCTCATCCCGCACACCACCACCCATCTCCACATCATCATCATCATCATCCCCACGACGACGACGACGACGACGAACAACAACACACTCCTCACACTGCCACCCCTCCCCAGGCGCCTCAGGCGCGCCCCGAGCACAAACCCGCTCCACAAACCTCTTTGCACACCCGCACCCGCGACACCACACATAAACCCACTCCCCCGCCTCCTCCACCGCATCCCTCAACCCCTCAAGGAACCACAACCCCCTTTGTCCCACAAATCCATTCCTGGCTGCCGCCGTCGGCTGCCGCCGACAAAACGGACACGACAGCGCCGCGACATTGACCACGGCCCCCGGCCGGTTGAGTCCATACCACCCCCGCAAACAGCCGCCGCACACGCGCTGCGTGCAGCCGGTGCGTCCGCCGCAGGCGAGGCGGAGGCTACGCTTGGGGTGGGTGTGGAAGCAGAGGGAGCAGAGGCCGGCTTGGACGCGGCGGGCGGTGATCCAGGAGTGGAGGGCGGTGAGGAGGGACGGGGTGTTGTGGATTGGTTTGCCGCGGATGGTGAGGGTGACGTTGTGGGGGGGTTGGGGGAGGATTTGGACGCGGGCTGGGAAGAGGGTGGTGAGGGTTTCTTTTTCTTTTTCTTTTTCTTCTTCTTCCCGGGGGCAGCAGACTGCGGTCGAGATGGTGTGGAAGAGGGAGCGGTTGGTGAAGGGGGCGGGGATGGTGTTGGCGTCGTTGCGGAGGAGCCAGGCGGTGCCGTTTTCGGTGGCGAGGGTCCGCGGGGTGGTTTCTTGGGTTGTGATGGTCGCGTGGTTGTTGGTGCAGCCGGGACAGGTGTAGGTGGTTGGGTTGAAGTCGGCTGGGCGGTAGGTTTCGGGGTAGATGATCCGGTTGGCGCAGGTGGTGCACGTCACGCAGGGGGATTGGGTGACGGTCGCGTAGTTGGGGTCGGTTTTGGAGACGGTGCCTTTCTGTCGGCAGTAGTGGCATTTGGCGCGGACGTTTAGCTTTTTCGGGTTGTAGACCACGTACTGGGCCCTGCAGTCTGTCATGGAGCACTCGGTCCAGGTCGCGAGGGTGGCGGCATTGTCCCTCTTGGAGACACCCCCTCCGATGAGGGTCTCGTGGACTTCCTTGCTCTCGCATCCACAGGGCGTGGCGCAGAGTCCGCACACGCCGTCTTCAGCCATGAGGGTCACCGACCGAGGGAACTGGCAGCTCTTGCAGACCACAACTGGCCCCAGGGGAACCTTGTTCTTGTCCGGGGTCCACCCAATCTTCGCGGTGAGGGTAGTGTCCATGTTCATCTCTAGCAGCTTGTAGTTGACGAGGGCGTCAAAAAGCTTGCGGTCCTCGGCCTTCAAGATGGTCTGGTCATCGGTCAACCCTTGGCCCGCGCCATGCGCCGACTGCTGCTGGTGCTTCTCGTCGACCTCTAGGAGGAGACCAAGGCAGTTGGTGTTCCAGGTCTCAGGAATGTCCAGCGTGTTCCAGTTACCCCGCCAAGCCATGAGTTCACTGTAGGCGGCGTCCTCGAGAGGCTTGATGCCCATGCGCACGCTAAGCGCTGCCAGAAGAGCCGCAGGGCGGGCAGCCAGCATCGTCCCCGGGAGGACAAGGTGTAAAAGAACCTTCCAAAACTTGCGCTTGTGTGCAGGCTGCGCCAAAGCCATGGGAATCTTGGGGACCTCGCTCTCTGCTATGTCCTTGACATGTGCAGGAAGGTCCTCCTTCGAGTTCACATAAGTCAGGCGAGTGAGAATGCGGCCGAGCCGACGCAGGATGCGGTAGTCGCAGGACCGCCCGATCTCGAGCAGCTCATCGCGTGAAAACTCCATCGAGTCGTCGTCATTGTCGTCGGCTTCAGTCTGGACCTGCGAGAAACGCACCGTGGGGTCGAGGAAGACGCAGGGATAGCGGGCCTCTTCGGGGACCGATTTGATCATTTCGAGGATCTCTCCTGCCCAGTCATAGGATTCCTCCAACCAGGACTTCAGGCGGCCCTTCTTTTCGGCATTCTGCATCAGGTCCACCTGCCGGCCGAACCTGGTGATCAGCGTGTCGCGAGCAGCGTTGAGGCGGTCGTTGCAGACGGTCCGCCACAGTGTGCCAAACACGGGATTGAGAGCGATGGCCGACACATTGGACTCGATGATCTCGGCCAGCTGCTCGACAACAATACCCTGATATTCAGCGTCGGCCTTGTATCGCTTGGCGAAGTCCATGACGGCGTGCTCCCGCCGCGGAATGATCTGGGAGAGTGTCTGGAGGGATAGCGGGGAACGGGCGATGTTGGCCTTGAGGGCGTCCTTGTCCTTGGTCTCCTGGGAAACGGGAAGATAGCGGACGCCGTTCAGGTCCTTCTCTGAAGTTACCTGGTCGATGCCGCTGGCGTCGACAAAGTGGACCAGAGTCGCGATTTCGTCCGTCTCCATCTTGGCGCCCTGCTTGTCTGCGCCCATCCAGGCGAGGAGAAGGCTCACCGTCACCTTGGAGATGATCGTTTCCGATGGGCGCATCGGCAACGCTATGCAGACTCCCCCAGTGTGCGCAGAGAGGTAGGCGAACATCGAAGTGGTGTGGGGAACAAAACGGTGGTGGCTGCCAGGTTCGATGATGCTGAACACCTGTGCGCGTTTCTCACCCTTGGCCAGTGTTCTGGCGACCGACGTCCAGTCGGCAAAGAGCTCGCCAGCCCCGCCATAGGCCTCGGGCTCGAGGAGCGCGGGCTGCTCCGTCTTCCACAGGCCACCCGCCAGCTCCGTGTGCGGGGGCGCGTCGGCATACAAGAGGATGATGGTCTTTGCGTCCGGGCGCATAAGCTGATATGCGTGGGCAAGGCCGGTCCTTGTCGCCTCGGGCCAGTCGCCGCCGGCCAGGGGTCTGAGGGTTCTGACGAAGGAGAGCAGCTGGCTCTGGGAGATGTCCGACTTGGTGTCATCGCGGCTATGCCATCCGGACCACTGGGTGATCTTGGCCTTGATCTGAACGTAGTCTCTGTAAGCGAGTACACCGATCCGGGAGAAGCAGTCCGTGGTGGCCGAAATGCGGATGATATCCTGTAGTGAGCTGTTGAGCGAGTCGAGGAAGGTGCCCATGGATCCCGTGGCGTCGGTGACGATCATGAGATCGTAGTCAGACTGTGTGGCCGCCATGTTGCAGACTGAAATGCTCTGGAGGAGGTAGGTGTAAGGAGATACTAGATGCGCTCAAAGTTCGTTGCCGTTTCAAGGAACGGTGATGTTGGCAAATTGCAAGTTGATAATTGACAGCTGAGATGGTACGGGATGATAGGAGCAGGAAGTTGGAAGCGGGAGTTCCTTTGTTATAGACGACGGCTGTTGGTTGAGGACAGCACGAACCGTCCATGACACTGCCGGCGTGAGTCAACCCCATGTCCCCCCTTTTTTGGCGCGCGCACAAGCAAGTCCCGTCCTCAATTTAGCGCCGCCGAGCTGCAGCGACCAACCGCGCGCCCGTGCCTGGCGCCTGCAGCCCTGCCATGCTCTCAAAGAGAGTTTGGTAAGTCGGCTGGGGCTGCCTTGTTGGTGCTTGCATTTTGGATAGTGTGTGTGTTGGTTGTTGGTTGGTTGTTGGTTGTTCGTGGTTGGCGATTGGAGGTCACCGGAAAGTGAGAACAGCGAGCCTCGCGGGCCAATGCTTGGCAAAAAAGAAAATAGCAACCAACCCCTGAAAGGAGACGTCGGCGTACCTGTAGCCCTAACCCTCGATTACAGGGGGACAAGTCATATCAATGGCGATGGGCTTCGCACAAACTATGACTCTTTCGGGCAACCTAAGACTGGGGCCGGTTGTGGTGTTGCTGGATCCAGCTGCATTATCATTAACAATTAGTAGTACTGCATGGTGAGTGCTTTATCTCTTGTTGTTTCGTACGCGAAGCCACACTCGGAAACAGCCCAAAATCTCAAACAACTACCTCCGTGCCCGGGTGAGGTGACGCCAGCCGTCTCGAGCCAGAAGCGTCCGAGATGGGCGATACATCCCCGGCAACCTCTCCCACGCCACCTCCCGCTGTATCTAGGGCCGATCTCAAATTCGCCATCTCGTACCTTTCCTCCGCCTCGCCCTGGCCCCCCTCTCCCGCTCAACGTTAAACTCCATGATATATTGCTCGTGCAACGACAAGGGCGACACCACAACAGTGTCTAGTCCGCTCTTGGAATATGCCGGGGGGGGCGTGGGGCCCCGAGAACCACCAAAGCTGGTTCCAGTGCCCCATCTGCCGTGTCCGCGATCTTGGCCCCGGCTGGGGCGGCGGAATATAACACACCACAGAGCACCAACGAGTAGAATGACTGCGACGGGAACGATAACGGCGATAGCGATTTGCCCTGCGGGGGGGAAACCGCCGTGTTGGACGGCCGCTGTTGCAGTTGAGGTACCGCTTGGTTCCACGGCCGAGGGTTCGCTGGTGGCTGTTGGCGAGGGAGCACTGCCGGCCTGAGTTGTCGTGGTAGACGTGTGAAATGAGGTTTGTGTGGGTGGTGTCCGTGTCGTTTGGGTGGTGCTCGCGGTCGAGAGAATCGAGGTTGGAGCGGGAGAGAACAATGACGAAGTCGTTGTCGCTGAATTGGTTGAGCTTGATCCTATAGTATGACTCTGGTTGGCGCAAAATGGTGCCAGTGTATCAGCCCCCGTACATGTTTGGCCGTCTGCGCAGCAGATGGAACCGCACTGGAAGTCGCCGACAGCGCAGACCCGAGCGCAGCCGGCAGCGCCCGCCCCAGCGGGACAGCAGAAGAAGGCCCCGTCCTGGAGAGAGCATGCCTCGCCAGCACCGCCTGGATACCGAGACAATGGTTAGTCATGTCGCCGTCGGGGCGTGGGCGGGCCGCCTGGACAAGTCGACTTACAGCACCATCCACCCTGCGGGCAAGTTGTTTCTTCGGTCCCGCAAGTGGTCCTGTCCGATTGCCGGTTCCGAAGCGGCGTCAGGGTGCGGGTTCCCGAGATGGCGGGCCAAGCCGAGCGGAAGAGGAATGCGGCCGAAAGGACTAAACCCGATGGATCCTGGAACGTCATGTTGGGCATCTTTGCGAAGCTGTCGGTATTCGCCGAGGTCTAGGCGCTAGGTGTCTGGACTGGGAGACATTCAGCATGGCGGCAAAAATGAAACAGCGAGCCATGATTGGGGTCAACGAGAAAGATAAGCAACTGAACCTGTCCCTTGCATCGTCGACGCCCATGTTGATCGTGATGTTGGCCCGTGCAGGTGACAAGCCGGAGGTGTCGGGGGTTGGTGCTCAGCTGTCGATCAGCTCTGGAGTGACGCATCGATCACCGTGGGGGTGGGACAAGATTGGCCCGTACTGGTGGTGTTTGTCGTCCTGCAGATGCCGGTGATTTGGGAAAAGCTTGGCATCGACAAGAGGGCTAATGGAAGCTTGCGATGTTCCTATGTAGTCTCAAATCGTCGCCATCGTGGAGATCCAGATACCATTCAGGGTCTAAAATTGGACTAGGCTGCTTGCTGAAAGGAATGGCGGTTTGAGCCTTGTCAAAGTCGAAGTCGAGTTTCGGGATTATTCGTAAAGTAAATAAAGCCTGGGGGTACTGAAGACAAGTCGCAAGTTTTAGATGCGGGTGCTTCCGTGCATTCCCTGTCCAAACGTGACGAGAACTTTGTGATTTCCCACTACGGAATACCTGCGTGCTTGTGCTGTCTCTCCTAAATGTGAGGAATATATCCCTGCCCAAGCGAAGTTGAACACGCCAAGTTGTTCCTGATAAGATACTAATTGAGTTGTAAACCCGTATTGGATTGATCCAACGATGGAGCAGGTGGAAGGTAAAAACTGGAAAGAGGCAGACGCGCGAGACGGCGGTTGCGTGCCCGGTGCCTGGCATGTGGCTCGTGCGCGGGACCCCTGGGCCATCCTTGGCACAGTGGCCCCTGCACCGATCGATTGGCCCGTGCCGCCGACGACAAGGATGGCTCGAAAAACTGACGGGCAACACCGAACGCCACCAGACAATCCGACAACCGCAACATCGACGCACCAAGTTTCCATCATTTCGGATTGCTCTTTATTTTTCGGCGAGCATTCCTTCCTTATGAACCGACCGCGCTAAGCCTCCCCGCGAGGGAACCGCTGCCCAACTTCGACGTTGCGACATTCTTTGCTTTTGCTGCTTTTGCGACTTTCGCCACATTCATTTGCTTCCCGGGCCTGTGACCCTGCGTCTCCAGGCGAGAGGAGACTACACGACGTCATGGGAAACTGCTCTTCTTGCCTCGGCAACCGCCGGCGCGATGAGTACGACGAGGTGCGTTCCGTGTTCCACCCCTTCTGCGATGCTCTCCTGGACACCAAGCTAACAACCATCTCTCTCCAGCAGGATGACGAAGCCCGGAACCTCTTCGACGACCCCAACAACCTGCACTATGGCAGCTTCGACCAGCAACACATGATGAGCCAGGAGGACCCGCAGGAGGTTCAAAGAGAGATTGAGGCTCTGCAGAGGGTGGTTGCGCGCACATCTGAGTACGTCCATCCCTCCCTCTCTCCGGATTTCCCCCTTCCCACTGCCCCCGCTCCCGGTTCCGTGGCGATGGGACAGCGCATGGCTAACCTACATGCGTAGTGCCATGGTCGACATTTACGAGATTGTGCCGCAAGATAAGGCCACCCAACCTTTCCCCGGTCCCTACATCCATGCCGGGCAGGACGCAATCACGGTCCAAACACTGCTCTCCAAGCTTTCGTCCCATGACGACCTCGCCTCTGTGGCACGCGTTGATTGGGGTTCCCCGGACGATGACACCATCGAGATGCAGCAGGGAACTGTTTCCATCAAGGTCGACGGCGGCGACAATTTCGTCGGCAACTTTGCCGATGCTGCGGCCGCCATGCACTGAGATGTTGTCGGATCCCGCTCAACCAACGTCATCTGATGGACCGACGGGCTCGCCGACACTGCGGTTCGAGGAGGAGGGGGGGCTGCTGACCCATACCAGCTGACGCCCGTTCCATTCCCTCGGTATCCTCTCCTCTGTCTGCCGCGACCCCTTCGGGCGAATCCGGATTTCGTCAAGGTTCGGCAACCATGCGGCGAGGACCAATGCGTGGCAACGTAGGACGGCCCGTTTCACGCACTTTGATACCCATGGAGGCGGCGGGATTCCGCCTCCTTTTTGTCTCATTTCCGACGGCTTGGGAAGACCATGCCACAGTATGCTGGCGCTTCCGGTGGTGTGGAGTCCAGGGATCTGGAGGGATTTGCTGTGCAGGCGGCTGTATCAGCTGTACCGCCCAATTTATTCAAGAAGCTTCCTTTTGTTCATGACTGGCCCTTCTTCAGCCCTGGCATAGCCAATCAAGCCTTTCTGTTCCGTTGCGAATCGTCCTGATCAGCCCGCTGAACGGAGCATGTGGCAGATCACACGCCCCCTCTACCACCAGCCACGTTCACAGGGGGTGCTATGTTCCATCGCTGCGGGGACCTCTGTATAAACACAGCGTCTGTCCTGCCTCCATGCCCCTTCCAGAGCGGCATCAATCATCAGTCACCGCTTACAACTACTTGGCTTCTCAATGGCTCCATATTCCGTACCTTGCCTCTCAGCGCCCGCTCCCCCGACACGTCGATAAACATTTGCGAACCATGTCGATCCGACACCACTGTGCTTCGACCAGACTGACTTGGACGAGGGGCAGCGAAAGCGGGAGCCTGTGCTCCCCCCCCCCGCCTGGCCGGCCCATTAGGCGACCTGCAGCCTGCAGATGGCTATCGGAGAAGAACGGGGGGTGCCACGAAGCGAGATGGAGGGCGAAGGGGGGATCCCCGATGGGTGATGACCCAGCGTGCCCACCGGAACCGGCAAGATATGCAGTAGGCAAAGGACAAGCACGCACAACGCAGCCAAGAGGTCACGTCACTCAGCTCCGCGTCCAGCAGCCACGGGGAAGGCCCCAGAAAGGACTGCGCCCAAATCAGGCGAGACTACTACCCGCCGCTCCTGATCCACCCCCTTGTCCAACCGCCCGCTAGCGATTTCTCAGCCTTTTGGTCCGGGGCCCGGTGTTCCCTACAACGCGGCTCGACTTCTAGGCCCCACGGGAGCTGCCCAACCCAGGAGAGCATGGAATCCCTCGGTGGCCCCTTTCTGCCCAAACGTCTTTCGCAACACAGTGGTCGGTTGTCAGCTTCGCGTCAGTTGCAGATCAGGATTTCCTACGGGCCCCAGAGAAAGCAGCGAACAGCGAGACGGAATCTTCTTGATCACCGTTCCCCCTTTCGGAACCGATCAAACCGGCTCATTCTCGCCTCCTCCACTCCCCGTTCAGCATCTTCGGGTGAGACACGACGCTGGCCACGCTGCATACATCAACCCCCCCAGCCAGCTTTGCTTCCTACTATTCGTCCGGACGGGGCGTCGGTCTTTCTCCCCTCTTCGGCTACAGGTGCTACGACGGCCCGCTGAACACTCAAACTCTGCGGCCCTGCTGTTGGTTCGCCTCGAGTACCCCCGGGGAAGACCCTCAGACACTGTACTCTTCGGTTTCGGTCCCTGGCGTGTTTGGCCCTCACCCACACCCCCCGCGCCGTCTTCCTGCCGATGGATCCGACGGTGGGGAGAGAAGACCAGTGGGATCGCTCCCCGGATCTGCAGTCTGATATTCCGCCTTTTGGGGAGTAGAAAGTCAAGTTCCGCCTTTCTGCACACTTTCTCGTACCAAACTGCCGCCCAAAGCTCGAGGCGCGAGCGTTTCCGGCGGTTATTGGAGATTGAAAGTCGTCGAGGGAAAGGGAGAAAGGCAAGGGCCCAGATGAGGCCCTGTTTGGGACCTTTCGGCGTCCCAGTTATCGTCTCAACTCTCTCGTTCCGAGCAGGAGCGGAAAGGGCACCTCGCCAGAGCAGCGGGAATGGCGGCAAGGGCCTGAGGGAGGAAATGTTCTTTTGTAGTCGCTTACTTGTTTTATAGAAACTGTCTTTTCCCTAGCCTTCCCTGTTGGAATAACCCCATTGCTGGAGGAAAAGTCCTGTGTCCCTTTGCCGATTCTTGCCTTGATTTCCCATACCGCAACAATAAGCATGATTAGATGTAGAACTCCCAGACCACGGGGAAATGAAAACGCGCACTCGTCAAAAGAACAAAAGAAAGAAAGAAAAGGGAAGGTCTGTCTACCCTTCCGGCTCCCGAGCCTCGTCCCGTCCATCCGCCTTGCAGCAGCTAGGGCGATGCCCGACATGCATTCCCCCCCCCCCGGTCGTCTGTCTTGTTCCTCTCCCACCCCCTTTTCGAGTGACTTGGGATGACTCCGCTTTCTCTAAACCCCGAACAAACAAAACGGCAAAAAAGAGAAAATCGAACCATCACACTTCTCTCTCTCCCGCTCTCGCAAGCCCGATCTCGCAAGCCTAGCCCACTCTCCGTGGCCCTGACCACTCATCTTGAGACGACCCTTTCGCGCGGAAGCGGTTCAGTCTGCCCCGGGGAGGCACAATGACACATCCACCCCTCTGCGGCAGTCATCCCTCCCAGTACCCGCCCCTCCTTCTTTCTCCCTGGCGGTCTGTCTGCCTGCCTGCCTGCCTGTGCCGTTCAGTTTTCGGCACTCCCCCCGCGCCCGGTCCCTTTTCCGCCCCTCCCTCTTTTTCCACTCCTTTCCTTTTCCCATCCTCTCGTAATCGACCGAAAGAAAGGAAAAGACGAATTTCGAAAGCCGACGACGACGACGTGGGGGGAAATGAAAGAACCCCGAAAACCCCCAACAAAAACGAGAAGGAGAGAGCTAATAACACCACCCCTACTAACTAAGAAAGGGAGAAAAAAAAAAGAAAAAAGAAACAAAAACCTAATAAGCAATCGAAGTCTTCCGAATCTCATGCTCGCGCCAGAGCTCGTTGATCTGGTCGTTGAGGTCGCAAATCTCAAGCTGCGTCTTCTCGATGGTGGCGCGCCGGTTGCCCTCGCAGGTCCAGCGCTTGACGTCCTCGAGCATCTTGGCCACGCGCCGCTGCTTCTTGTGGATCGTGTCGCACTTGAGGCACACCTCGGGCTCCAGGTACGTGTTGTAGACCAGCTTGAGCCCGCACGTCTCGCCCGTGCGGTACTCCTTGGGGCACTGCCCGCGGAAATGGCCCCATCGCCACCAGCCGCAGGGCCAGAGTTGGTGGTCGAAGTAGCACATTTTCTTCTTTCTTTCTGGTTTTGTTCTGGTTTTTTTTCTTCTTTCGCTTTCTTACTCTCCTGGTTTCTTCCTTTTCTTCCTTTTCTTCTTCTTCTTCTTTTTCTTCCTCTTGGTATGGTGTCCTATGTTCTCGCGTGCCGTGTTGCGCCGTTGTCGTTCCCGCTCACTCAGAGGCTTTGATTGTGCGATGGGGTTGACTGGTCGACTTGGGATCCTCAGCGGTTGGGTCGAGCGAGAGGCCGCCCCTGAGCTCGAGGCAACACGCCATGGTCAGTCAAGTGTCCCTGCCGCCTTTCCGTCCCTCTGCTTGGTGATGGTGGTTTCCTTGGCTGGGAAGGTGGGTGCCCTGTAAGCAACCAACCCTGGGGTGCCACAGCAGCTGCATTGCGTAGTTCGCAAGTAGAACTCGTCACTCACCTTGCGTGAAGGTTTAAGAATGTTGACGGTTGAAGAAACAAAGTAGACGCTGGCGCTCCAGTGACGCGGTTTGAATTTAGTGGGTGTGGTGCCTCGCGATGGTGACGAGAGAGGGTATGATTATCGTTTCTTATGTCGTCGTCGTGGACTGATGCCGTGAGGCCGATGCTGTGTATCTGAGGGTAGGGGTGCCGTGATATCGTCGTGTGCTGAGGCTGTTGGTGGGGTGGAGCTGTTCCGGACCCGACCGCGAGGGTTTGGAGAGTTCTTATACTCGGCGTGTCGTCGTCGTCTTCCACTGCCCAGAGGGGTGAGTGTTGACATACGGCACCGGCCCCATGCACCAAGCAATGCCAGTTCAAGAAACAGAGAAGAAACGGTCAGGTGAAGAAAAGACATTCCCGTCCACCGCAAGCCAGTCGGTACCTTTTTCCTGCCCCCCCTCCCCCCCGGTCTATCCATGGAGAGTCACGTTCGCGATCACACGTCCAGCAAAGCGTGTGTCTGCCCGGCGGGCCTGGGGAAACATGGGCGATGCCACCCTTGCCCGGCAAATGAGCCCGTTTTCCTGTCCCGCGCCGAGGGTGCCCTCTGGGTGGATGGCCCTCATAGGAGCCACGTTGTTCAAGGGCTCATTAGCCAGGGGTCGAGCACATACACACACACACACACACACACACACGCCGTTTCCCCACCATGCCATGAACTCATACATAGATACATGCTCGGCTTGGGACAGGGCTGGACATGTACCTACCTAGGTGGCCAAACCAGGAACCGGCCAGCCATTGACATCGAGGGAGGCGAACTTGCTGTATGTACCTACTTGTCGCGCTTGACTCATTCTGAACCGAGTGCCATTGGCCCGAGGTCTGGTGCTAGCCGTGTGGGGGAGGGATAGTTGTCCGCCTTGCGTTGTTCTCAACTTTTTTTTTCCCTGCCCCTTTCCCACGACGCGGCACTTCTTGCATACACGCACACCGCGTTTCCGCCCTCGGCTTTGGTCTCTGTTGTCGCGACCTGTGGCTGTAGGGGAGGGCCAGAGCCCAATGGCACAGGGCGACCCCTGTGTTGTCTTTCTTGTTACGATTCTTGTCCATTGACTACCCCCCCATCTAACACGGGAAACCTTGGCCTTTGTGGATCGTCGAGGGGGAGGGGATCTACCCGTTCAGACCTTGCGGGTGCCCCGGTCAGGCCCCTTCCGGGTCGGCCCACATGGCAACATCTGTCCGGCTAGGCTGGGTCAGGCTGGCCGCGGCCTGGGCCTGGGAGGGGCAGGGGGGTTCGTGGGTGCGCTCGTGGGGCCGAGGGGAGCGGCCGCCATCAAACAAGAAAGAGAAAGAATTTATTTTAGCCTCCTGTTCGTGTAGGGCCGAGAAAAGGAGAAGGGGTGTGGCCACAGGTTTCCTTGGGTGCCAAATTGGGTGTAAATCAAATGGTTTCTTGGCATTGTCGGATTCGGCCGCCTTGTATGTACCTCCTCCTCGAGCCGAACAGCTCGTTGCCGATGATCCGCTTGCCAGTGTCGGCGAGAATTGCCACAAGCAATATGACTTTACTGTCAAGCGAAGTATCCAAGCTTCGGCTTGTCTAGGACGGACAGTGTTTATCATCAAAAGTCTGGCGCAACACTTTTGCCTCTGGCGCGTAACTGTTGCATGCCCGGCCGACTTTGCTCTTGGGCGTGAGCTTGATTGGATTCCCATTTTTCTTCGTACAGCGGGTCGACAGACATAAGCCACTCGGAAAACAGCCCTGATTTTAAGTGGTGATGGTGGCTGGGTGCAGTTGAACCCGCATCCCGACTTTGTCATTGTTCTTGCTCATGTAAGCATGCTCGCCCGCCACTGCGTGAGAGCGGTTGCCCGTCTCGCTTGATGTGAAGGAGAGTGCTTGTAAACCGAAAGCCTGGCGGAGGTTTGAAGACAAGCTACCAGACCATAGTGGCATTGGGCAACATGTGGCTGCCTCCCCACGGGCGAGCTAAGTCGCCTCCAGACTCTATCATCGGAGCTAGAGCTCAACCAGCCGAGATACCCCCACGGTTCAGTTAGGTCTTCAGAGCCTGACGGACGAATCGACCCACTGGACGGCCGCTCTCGGGGCCCTAAGGCACTTCGGCTGCAACCATGCTCCGCTTCTACTGCCAGAGTGATACAGCCAGTAGCCGTTGAGCAGGGTCTGGTCGCAGGAGCTTGCTCTCACATGAACTGTTCTCCATCTTCTAGGGCAATGGCCCCGCCCACACAGCCGTGGATTCTCGACGTGGATTCGCCAGTGTGATCAGAGAGGCCCAGAGAATCTCCACAGCGACCCGCTCGCCTCGGCGGCGGATCGTGAGTGAGCGGGATACGCAACGTGGCGGTTCATGACTAGCCAGTTTCTGTCCCGGTTGACGTCGAGTTTTGCCCCCTCTGGTCGGCCCCCAACAGGCATGGTTGCATGGTGTGCCTGGGGTGGGATCGAAGTGGGTAGCCCAGTGCCTTGTCCTCTTGTCTCGGTGACTTCTGGAACACCATCCAACCTTCCATGCGCGCAGGGAAGCCCCCTCGTAGCGATCGTTCAGGTACATCGCATGAGGCTGGCCAGATCGTCGACCGGCAGGAAACAAAAGAGAAACACTTTGTCGCCTTGCCACCTTGCCAGTCGGCCGCCGTGACGGCGACTTTCTGGGATTCTGCATAGAGACGAGCTAGGAAGGCACGCTGGGATCGTCGACACGCCCGATTAGACGGCCCAAGCGTAGATCGGACTCTGACGTGTGGCTGGGCCGCAGCGGAAGAGGCCAGCGCCAGACATGAGCTGTCGAAGTTAAACACGATGCTTATTTTGCGACGGAATCGGCCTTGCTTGCCCTTGTTCGGGTTGTTGCCGTCACCCATGGCTGGAACGGAACGGGATGGAATAGCGATGGTAAGGCTTGGTTGAGTGCCAGCTCAGTCGGTCAGTCCACCATGGGGGCCGTGACTTACACCTCATCTTGCTTCCTGTGGGGTGATGCAAGGCGGGAATCACAAGTACTTGCAGCGGGTTGGCAAGGCTGTCCCGCTGGCAGGCAGGCTAAAGCAGGATCCGGTTCAACTTCCGGACATGCCGGCCTTGCCTCTCTGGTTTTGCCATCGAAAGTCGAGTTTGCAAACGGGGGGAAAGGGGGGGCCCGTTGCGCGGCCGTTGCCCAAGGAAACCGATTCTCCCGTCTCGGGCGTCCTTTTGCCGGTGGAGCAAGCAGCCGTGGCTTGATCGAGACTGAAACCCGCCACCAGACCACCCTAAAATACGGGTGCCGGAGAATCTGCCGAAAACATGTGCGGGCGAGGGAGGTTGGACCACGGTGCTGCGCCACGGGTAGCGGCTGACGACACAGGTTTGAAATCTGGAAACGGAAAGAAACGACGACGACCGCGGTGAATCAATGTCGTTGCCGCGGCCCTCGAGGCGGCCAGGTGGTGTTGAGGGAAAAGAAGCAGGGGTTGATGTAAACATGGCCGTTTAGGGGCGGCCGGGTGTTGTTGTGAGGCCGTAAGGGACGGCCACCCTTGCGTCGTTCTGCGACGAAACTCGAGATGAGAACCTGTCGATCCAATCTTCATCTTCATGGCCGGGAGGTCGACTGTCCAGAAGCGGGAGCGGCCCGTCCCCTTCGGCAGAGCGATGCGCATTCGTTTTAGTTCTCTGTGTTCTAAGTTTGCGAGTTTCATCTACTCGACGGGCCGAGTAAGGGCCTTGGGCCATTTGCACGGGTCATCGTTTAGGTGAGAGTTGCGGGCTGTCCCGTCAACAACCTCCCACAAGGGAAGATGGTTGAAGTTCCCCGCGGCCCCGAGGTACCTTGTGCCATTCGCCGAAACGGGCGATATGAAGCTGGTCCAAAGTGCCCCGGAGACATCCCATATAAGTGGGGCAGGGGAACTCAAACGGGGATTCACAGGTCCTGGTTATCGGCAACTGCCATAGACAGCCTGGAGGGATTTTTTGGGGAAGCGTTTGTTGAATCGTGGCAGTATCGTTGGGCATCAATGGGAAAATCCGGGGTTGCGTGTCGTGTTTGTTGGCCGTCTTGAGAGTCGTAGCTTAACCGGTAACTTTGTGTGAGCGGGAATGACGTTGATATTGAGGGACAGGGGAGGGGGGTGAGCTCGGGACGACGGGCTGAAGCGATCGACTCAGCGTCCAGAAACAGGGATGTAACAGGGCTTCTTGCGGGAAGGCGGGTGCGGAAAGGGTGTGTTTGGGGAACAGCCTCAAGGGGACGTGCGGGAGGTTTCTATTTGGCCGGCCCGAACTTGGGGGTGAGCGGGCCACAGGACGGGCCACATCCCCGACAACGAGTGATCAATAGACCGACCTCCCTCTGTTCCTCAACCACGAGTGCTTCGAAAGAGCTGCCAAAGGGTGAGGCCGCCATTGGCAGTCGACGAACAGTTGTTCGTTCTGCTGCAGAAGACTGGAGAGGCTTTCACCGTGCAGGAACGCCTGCGGGTATCCGTGATGGCCGGCGTGGGTTCCGTCGGGTGCCTACTTCGCGCCACGGCCGGATAGCTGCATAATCATAAAACGACTTGATAATGTCCGGGCGGTTGCTTCAGCTTGGCGTCCAACAGACTGGATTCTCCAAACTCGAGGGCAATGCGAATGGTCGGCGGCGACACCGCATGTTGGGCCTAGGGGTTCGAAACTTTGAATGGCCGCTGGTCGCGAATGTTCGGTTTCGGCGGAACTGAACCACAGACGAAGACCGAGTCCGTTCGTGCCGCAGCAACAGCACGAGCACCGGACGGCTCGTCGGGCTTCAGGCTGGTGTTTTCCCGTCAGGCGCTCCCGCCGTTCCCCGTTCCTGAATAGGAAGTGCTGGCGGTGATAAGGAGGTCGTGGCCGCAGAGTTCGAGGCCAGCCCCGCCGATCCAACGTCACGTCACCGACTGCGATCAGCCCGAAGAAGGTTGAGACGAACGAGCATCTCTGCTCGAGGCGATGAGATGGCGAATTTCAGGCATCAACAGACTGATTCTGCGATGCTCGAGATCAGCCATGGTGTGCAGTTGTCGGTGGTCGTGGTGTGAGCTCTCGATGCAGGTGACGAGTGTGAGATGTGACAAAGCAAATTGTCGAGTCCCAGCAGAGAACACGTCCGCAGGAGACGCGCATGGCAGCAGCAGCAGTGCCCGCCTGCGCGTCGGGCTCCCCACCAAAGCGCGGAATCTGCTGCGCAGCAGACGCCTGCAGGCGGCCCCGGACAGCTGCATCGGGGACTCGGAAATTGCACATCACTTGCAGGCTTGCAGCGTTGCAAGACCCGAAGAAACACTGTGGGGCCGAATCTGATTCGTAAATAATTTGTATTTCGCACCTGGACCAGGACGGGAGATGAAGACCGTTAGGGCTGCAAGAGTGGGCTCAATGTGTCAAATGTGAGTCCTTGTTTTAGGTAGGTGGGTAAGATGTAGGGAATTGTTTGAGTTGACCGTTCGTTCAGTTGCCAGAATTTCCATGGCACAGGGCTGGCTTTCGTGCCGAGTCCGAATCATGGCCCACAAAACCAAATCGAGGAGGCAGCCAATGCCAGCCATCGAGCCATCCAACGATGAACCCCGCTAGGCCCCACCATCCGTCAGCCTTATCGTTATCAGCGGGCTGCTGCCGGGCGCCCCGCCTTCCGTTTCCGACAGACCGAACAGACCGAACAGACCGAACAGACCGAACAGACCTCCACACCGTGCAAGTAGCGATAGGGCAACGACGGGGGATGGAGATGCCGACACTCACCGAGGGCAGCCAGACTCGCAATGTGCAATAATTCCCGCGGCGGTCTGGTTTGATGATGTGTACAAACCACAACCTAGTGTTTCCGGGCGCGAAATAAGCCGCAAGCAACAGCAGCGGGAGCGGCAGGTGGAAGTCGCACGGTCCTAGGAAGCCGAGCGGCAAGGGGTCGGCACGGTGCGTGCTCGTGCCTCGTGCCTGCCTGTCCCTTGCATCGTCGTCCCTTGCGTAATGCCATCACGGGTGCCTGCTCGTCCTCCTGTCCTCCTCCCTTGTCTCGCTCTCTCTGCCAGAGTCTGTGACGACGCATGTCTTGACCCCTAATCTGTGAGACTGTGACTGACACCGCGTCGAAATCGGGCACCAGACAGCCCCGGAATGCACCGAGTTGGCATCGTTCGATTGCAACTCCACCTTTTGGACGACTGCACGAGTCCGTTTCGCAAACTCTAGACTCGCTGTTCCTGCCCCTTTCAGCCCGTCGAGCTCGAGATCCTTGCATGATAAGTTCCAGTACACCTGGCGACAGTCAACTCCTCCGCGTCCCAAACCGCTCCCTCCCCGCAGGTACCTGCTTAGTGTTGGCCCAGCCACCATCTTGCTGAGCTTTCATTGCGCGGCCAAATCGGCGACCACCCTCTCGGGCATACTTGCGTGACGCGATCCTGTTTAGCCGCGCCGAGAAACCGCCTCGGGACTAGGCTACGCGCTCCACGCGCTCTTCGGCAACGCACGGCATCACGCGCGATCATCGAAGCCTGCTTCCGCGATTGGCGACCGCTTCAAGGGCTGGGTGGACAGTGTCGTGCGACGGAGAGAAAGCCTGTGTGACGCACCGCAACAGCGACCTGTGTTCCGCCTGGTGCCACTCCGCGTGGCTTGATCCCGCGTTGACTCGCCCTCTCGGTGCCGTTCGGGGACCGCGGCGACAACACAGAGGCACACCTTGGGGAGTTGGCAAGCACAAGCCCCTGTTATTCCCATGCCAGACAGGGCGTGTCGTGGCCAGATCGTCGAGCACGGGGCAACTGAAAGTAGTTCACCCTGGCGGCAGTCGCTGATCAGATCCGATCACCCCTGGCGTGTTAGCCATGCAAGCCGAGCAGCAGGAGAACCAGCGGCCTCCCAAAAATAACGAGATGGACAGCGAAGGCACGGATCTAGACTCTGCCGTTGCTGTACAGCTCATCGTCAGGTCCAAGAGGCATCCAATCTCGGGTCCCGGGAGCGCAGCCCTGGAGTCATGGGTCTCCGTGAGCAGCAGTGATACACTGACCCCAAGTCCTGAAGGAACAGCATGCTCCTCAAGTCAGCATACCCAACCATATGTAGCCACGACGGAAGGGTGGCGAGAAGATACTTCGGCGCCGACCTCGACAGCCCCAGGCGTGTTCACCCCCGGTCTTTGCTCGTCGATGGCGGCGACCCGCTCCCAGATGCTCACCCAGGACGGTGAACCGAGCGTTGCCGGTATGGTACGGCAGCGTAAACCCCAAACGCAACTGTTAGATCTGCCGAACGAGGTGCTGTTTTACATCCTGGGCTTCCTCGAAGTGTGTGACCTGCTGGCAACCTCTAGGGTGCGTCCAACTCTCTCTTTAGTCTTGTTCCTTGGTCCTAGGCAGCTTTCCTCCTTTCGATATTATCGCCCACGCCTGAATCATTGTCCTTTCACCAGCATAATCCCCCGTCCTCCCCGCCGAGGAAGAATGCCCGTGATAGAATCCACACCCCTCAACCACCCCATCCTCCCTACTCTCCTAAACTCTAGAATACAAGAAACCGAAGAACCCAACTAACAACAAAAAACAGACGTCCCATCACCTTCGAACCCTCTCCCTAACTCCCTACATCCGTACGTCAAAAACCCTGGCCTCCTTTCCCCTTTTATCACTCTCCCCCAACCACCCCTCCCCCTCCCAGAAAAAACAACAACAACACTAACCTCCCCTCCTTTTGAACCAAAAAAAACAGACAAAACCCGCCTCCGCCGCACCCGCGCCCTCCTCCCACCCCTCCTAACCTCCCCCTCGCGCCCCTCCCGTCCCGACCTCGTCCGCCGCTGCATCGTGCTCACCCACACGGCCTTTGCCTCGCGCAAGCTAGCGCACAACCTGGCATCCATCCGGCTGGCGCGACAGCTGGCGGCGCGGCCGTCGGCCGAGACGCTCGTGGAGCGGTGTGTGTTGCCGCGCGAGTGTTTGCCTGGTTGGTCTTCTTCTTCGTCTTCTTCGTCTTCCTTCTCCTCGTCGTCGTTGGGTTGTTAAAAAAGGTGGCGGTGGTGGTGTTGCATCTGCGTTGGTGGCGCGGAAGAGGGCGGTGGAGAAGGAGAGGGTCAAGGATCGGTTGAGGGGGTGGGTGGGTAGTGTTTGGAAGGGGGAGGTTGGCAGGAGGGAGGAGGGGGTTCGGTTGCGCGAGGAGAGGGCCGGCGTTGGGAGGGTTTGGAGGTTGAGGAGGTTTTGGGAGGGGGTTGGGAGGGGGGAGGTTACTACTGCTGGTGAGGGAGGGGGGATTTAGTTAGGTTTGGGGTTTTCTATCTAGGGTGGGTGGTGTATGTATGGTTTTCTGATTTGGGTTTGTTTGGGCGGCGAGTAGTATGGCCTTGCTTTCATGGTAGGGTTTCTTTCTTGTCTGGTGAAAAATATACAAAAAGCTCACCGGCTAGCTCGTCCCCCGTCGGGGAGAGGTAGCCGGCTACGAAAACCCCCGTCGGGGTTTTACTCCGTTTCGAACCCGCGCCCTCGCGGGTGGGGCGCGGGTTCTCTCGCGGCCGTCGCCGCAGAGTGCGCCCCCCCAGCCAAACCGGGTTGCGGTCCCGGGTTGCTGGGGGGGCGGTGAGATTGGGAGATGCAGAACTTCTATATAAAGGGTCGCACAGTACCCCTCCCCCGAATAGCTTTGCAGAATACAGAACCATCAACGCCTACACTTCTCCGCCAGAACATCAACATTATTTGCAAACGCTCAGGTATAAGTCTCGGATTAACGATGGGCCTCTTTGAGCCGTACGACTCCTCTCCTCGGGATGTACCTATGATACACGAATAATGTACAGCTTGAAGTCACCTCCTGGTTCAACTTAACCTCTAGCCACAAACGACGGTCCCGACACTTGCCCCTACGCGCGGAATCTGAAGCCATCCCAGTCGTCCTCGTCTTCGTCCTCATCATCTTCATCGTCTTGCGACGCCGCATTCTCCTTCCCCAGGGCAGTCGTTTTGTTGCCGCCTCCAGCTGCCACCCCATTAGCTGCGGCGCCATGATTACTCTGCAACCGCAACGCCTCTCGCCGTTCCCTCAACTTCCTTGCCCTCGCCTCCAGTTCCTCCATCACGTCAAACTCGGTCTCGAGTGCCCGCGACGCCTCCTCCTTCTCGTCCTCAATCTGGATATCCACCAGCGCTCGCCGCCTCGCTCTTTCCTCCTCCTCCGACTTGGCCGCTACTTCTGCCGCGCTCATCACAGGCGCCGATATGACTGCGTCGCTGTCGAGGGCAGCGGCAGCGGGGGGTTTGGTACTGCTCTTTTCTGCCGTGCCGTGGACTAAATCTGCCTCAAAGGCAGCCCATTCATCTTCGTCTATTTGTGCTGTTGTTGATGCTGCAGTGGCTGCAGGTGGCTGTGTCTCTCTTGCTGCCGAGGAACCCACTACAGCCTCCCGTTGTGATGCATTTGACTCGTCTGGTACCAGCGGCGACCGCCGGGTGGCTTTAGGGGTCGTGGCCATGGGTGTTCCGCCGGCGCTAGGTGTAGCGGGGCGCGAGGGTATTTGTATCTCGACGCCTGCGGTAGGTGTGCCTGAGGTTCGGCGGCCGAGAGGCGGCGTTGTGGGCTTGGGTGGCTTGCCGGTATCATCCTTCTTTGCCGGGGTTGTTTCTGTTTCTTGCCGGATTTTCTCGTCGGGTTTGGCGCGTTTCCTAGGAACCGTTTCGTCTTCTTCGACCATCTCCTCGTCCGAGTCGGCCAGCTTCCGCTTGTTGGACGGGGCCGGCGGGCCATTGCCGTCTGCGGGTTGGTCCACAAACCCGGCGTAGCCATTGGCCCCGTTCTTTGCCGCCGCTTGATGTAGGCTTTGCAGTCGTTGCCGGTGGCCGCTGCTCCGGAGGTGGCCGTCCCAGAGGGATTCGGTCTTGACGTGCTCTTTGCACACGGTGCACGCAAGCTTGCCGGAATCCGAGTATGAGGCATGGGGATGCTCTATTCGGCGAGCAGCGCGTTGCTGGCGCAGAAGAGCGCGAACGTCGGCCATGATGTCAAGGCGATTGGGCCGGGTTGGGAGATGTCGGTGTAACCGTAGCCTTCGAGGGAGAGGGAGGGGGTCGGTACGGGTTGCGGTAGTGTGATTGATGGGGTTTCTAGACGAGTAAAGAGGTCCGCAATCTTCAATGACTTAAAGCAGAAGGCTTTGAGAGAATCCCTGGGGGCGTTGTTGCGGTGACGAGGCGATCGGAAGAGGCGCGCTTGTTGAGGCGATCGAGGGGCAGCCACAAGTGAGCTGAACTAGCTCGGCTGCCCCACGGCGCAGCCACATGCGCAGGGGAAGCTTCAGCCACGGCCGCAGAGGTGCGCCCATCCCACTTCATCCCACTTCAACCCACTTCCATTTCATACTAGTTCGTTAGCATCCATGTGCTTCACAAAGCAACCCCAGTCTTAAGCTTCCACATTACGGCAACCCAATCGACCTGTTTGCGCGCAGGGCTAGTCGACTTGGCTCCGCTCCAATTCGGCGAACGATGGCAGCTCTGGCGATCCTCCAGACCTGAGCTCCAAACCGCAGCCCGCTAGCGATTTATCTCCTTTCCCACTTCATCAATTGCGCGAGACCACCCTGCGACGGGCGACAGGCCACAGGCGACGCGCGATGGATAACCATGAAGACGACCCCAGCAGAGTAACGGCGCTATGGCCGGACCCGCCACCATTTTGGAGGGGCTTCACCACAGAGAATATCGAGCGCTACGACCGCCTGAAGGAAGACTACGCCCATCGGCAGGGCCTCAGCGCCGACACAGTCAACCGGATCCCCGACATCCCAGAGGAGCTCACCTATCTCCAGCCACCGCCGGAGCCGACGGAGGGACAATGGAATCTATTCAGCGAGCCTGATATGGTCTGTTTTCTCCCCACCCAACTATGAAGCGCACACATGCTGACGTCCCTGGCGTAGCTCACTGAAAAGCTCCAGAGCCTCGAAGACGCCGGCGTCCAGCGCCTGGGCCCCGCGTCCGAGAAGGACCGCGACAGCAAGCATCTCAACCGCGGCTTTGAGCTTAAGAAGTTGGTCAAGTCGCTGATGCTCAACTACCTCGAGCTGATCGGCCTGCTCGGCTACAGTCCTGGGCATGTGAGTTTTCTTTCGCTTTCTGTTTCTCCTTTCCCTTATTCTCATACCATCACCTAGCAATAGGTGTATCCCCCCTATTTTCTTTCCCAAACCCCAACGGTTCCCCTTGTAGCAGCATCATTAACGATGGTGTGTCTGTCTACCAGGCCTCAGAAAAAATCGACGACATCAAAATCCTTCTCCTCAACTTCCACCACACCCTCAACGAATACCGCCCACACCACGCGCGCGAGCAGCTGATCCAGCTCATGCACGCCCACGGAGACCACATGCGCGCCGAGACGGCGGGGATACGCAGCGTAGTGGACAGGGCGAAGCGCATGATCGAAGGGCTAGCCAGCATCCAGATCCCGCAGCTGGATCAGGGGGCGGTGGAGAAACGAGCTGTTGGTGTTGAGGGTGGGAGGCCGGAGAAGCGGAGGGAGGCGGTCGAGTGGGGTGGGATCGCCGGAGAGCTCGATTAAACGACGCGGATATGCCTTGCTTGCTTGGGATTGGAGTACTTGGGTAGGAACCCAACTGGATGGGACGGGAGTTTGGCTGTGGGAGCGAGTCACTGAATTACACCGAATGCACCGTATCAATCAAAACATTGAACTGTAATCTCGCTGAAGTGATCAAAGATTGCGATTAAACTACCCTGGACCGTACAAAAACTCTCACGACCATCGAGTAGAATGGAACGAATGATACTCGCAGGCCTTCCTCACCGCTCATCGTACCGGCCAACCATCCTCCGCTGTTAGCGACTTCGTCCCTACAATATGTACGTACAAAAGACCCTATTCACACCTACAAGAAAGAGGCCGCAGTGACCTCCCCATTCCGGCCCAGGACTGACTAAACCGGGTAGCGACAGGAAGAATGCAAGTGCAGTGAACCACCGCCATTGGCAAGCTGAAGCGAGCCAAAACCAAAAAGAAAGAGCAAAAACCAGACAGGAAATAATGGCGCCGCTGTCATCCGCCACACAGGCCGTCCAACCAAAGAAACAGCCGCCCGTGTCATTCCGTCTCCCATCATCCGCTTCGCCCTCCCGAGAAGAGCCTGAAGAACTCCCTGTTCCACCTCCGAGGGAAAGCAAAGACCCAAACACAACAACTACCCACTCCCACTCCGTCCAGCACCAGGCCCTCTATTTCTCCATGTCAGCTCTACGGGGGGGTTGTAGAGCCCATCCACGGCCCCATTTGAATGTCATTCTCCTCCCCCCCCACCAGAATTCGAACCAGAAAGAGGGAGAGCAGGATCAGAGTCAGAATCCGAACCCCAAACCAGAACTCCAGACAGTCTCCTAAGCCACCTCGCCCCACTCACCCTGAACCCGCGGACCCAAAACTTCCTCCTCACCCTCCTCAACCCCATTTTCTCCAACCTCCTCGCCCTCCTCCCCATCTTCCATACCCACAACCTCAACCCCCTCCTCCTCCTCCTCCTCCTCCACCCGCTCCCCCTCCTCCTCCTCCTCCTCCACCCGCTCCCCCTCCACCCGCTCCCCCTCCTCCTCCTCTTCATCAGACAACCCCCACCCCTCATCCAA
Source organism: Chaetomidium leptoderma (assembly GCA_033296705.1). Taxonomy (NCBI): domain Eukaryota; kingdom Fungi; phylum Ascomycota; class Sordariomycetes; order Sordariales; family Chaetomiaceae; genus Chaetomidium; species Chaetomidium leptoderma. The sequence continues at coordinate 16,129 of MU856865.1, read as the reverse complement.
CCACATCTCCTCATCCTCATCCTCCTCCTCCCTCTCATCAAACCCATTCAAAAAAGCCGCCTCGCTCAAAAAATCCCAACATCCACACCCACAGTCCGCCTCACACTCACAATCATCCCGACAACAACCGGGCCTGCCCTCCTGACACGGACACAACGGCAGCGGCATGGGCACCGGCCCCGCCCCAGGCGCCTGCACGCGCATCACCGCCTCGACCGGCTCGTCCGGACTCCACGAGTGGCGGAGGGATGATCCACGACGGGGGCGGTAGGCGCCCACTCGCCAAGCGGGGGGACGAGGAGGGGGTGGTCGTTGTGTGGGGTATGAAGTGGCGGTGGTGGTGGTGGTGGTTGTTGCGTGGTGGGTAGAGGAGGCAGGCGAGCGCTTGGCTGCGGTTGGTCGTAGAGGGGGGAGGAGTAATGTTGTTGTTCCTGTTGGTGGTGTTGCTTGAGTTCGTTCTGGCGGGGGAGTGGGCGTGCTTAGCACTAAGCTTGCTGGCCGCGGGGAGGATGGAGGAGATGCCATCGAGGTGGGTGGCGGTTGTAAATTGCGCGGAGTGATTCGGATTTTTGATAGATATTTGAGCCGATCACGTTTTGCCGGGTCCAAACCAGAGGAAGCGCGCAGGGCTTTTTGGACGTGTGAGAGAAATCTGAGTTGGGATAATAGTCGATTTTGAGATGGAGGTGGAGGCCGAAGAGCAAGTGCAGTGGTTGGGCTTGTTGTGTGCACCGGAGACATTGACACGGCAGCTGGCCCAAGTGTTGGCGCCGGAGTGGATGCACCCTCGTCGCCTTCATCCCCATGACCAGCCTTCTACGCCTGGGGGGGACCGGAACTCGCCGTTGCTTGCGGCGGGATCGGGGGCGGAGGGATGGGTGTTTGCCTGGGCGGCCCCGCAGTAGCCGAGGGGGGAATCGGTGGCGGCGGAATGGGGGTGGTCCGAACAGGATGTTGGTGATGTTGGTGCTGTTGATGCTGCTGATGTTGTTGCTGGGGTTGTTGAGTTTGTTGAGGTTGATGTTGGAGGTGAGATTGATGTTGGGGGTGAGGCTGCGGGGGCAGGTGCTGATGCTGGGGTTGAGGCCAGTGCTGTTGATGTGCAGGTGGCTGCGGCAGCCCCTGGGGTTGAGCCACAGGTGGAGATTGCGACGCATGCTGCTGCTGCTGCTGCTGTAGTTGTTGTTGCTGTAGCTGTTGTTGCTGCTGCTGGCCCTCCTTCTCGAGTATGTTGCTGAGATACGGGAGGTCATCCCGTGTTCTGGGGTCCCTTTCGTATATCTTTTTGATCACATCCCACTCCCTACGGGACATGATATGCGCCTGTGGCAGCAAGAAGCTTACTGTCGGGCTAGTGATGAGATGTCCAAGAACTTCACGGGCAATGGCCTCGCCCTGGCGTTGCATCTCATCCACATTCTGCCTGCCGGCTTGGGGGGCTGGGCCCGGCGGAGGTTGGGGCTGCCGCACTGGCGCGCCCATCCGCGGTGAGGGATACTGCGGGAACGCGCCCTGTGGAGAGGTTGGAGAAAAAGCCGGTGCTGACATCGACAGCCGGTCTACAGGAGGGAACGTGACTTGCGTCGGCGTCGGCGTTCCAGGCGACTGTGAGGGGCCAGGGCCCTGCGCAGCGGCCTGGTGCGTCCGCAAAGGCTGATTAGACTCGGCCGTGCCATGGATGCGTTGAATGGTCTCCGGGTCATTCCGGTAGACGATCACGCAGAGCATCATAGGCTCGGTCCTTGTCTCGGGGATGAAGTTGTCGAGCAGGTTAAGCATGAATTCCGGGTGATTGCCGCTGCCAGGAGGCACAGGAACGAGGTAGGTATCGCGGACGTTGGCCACCCCTTTGTCCCCAACCACTCCATACCTCTTTTTAGAGATAAAATAGTCGATCAGCTTCAGCATGCCCGACCTCGCCGCCGGGGTTGTTGGCTCGAGGTTGACCACAACGACATCCGTCGGCAAGCTATACCGAAGACCGCAGAGATAGACGATAGCTTGCTGTTCGTCTATGCGCCCACAGACGGTTAGACTTTGCGGAAGTAACTTGTCCCAGGCAAGGCCGATTGTCTCGCTCAAGTTGGCTCCGCCCATATGCTTCGCGGCAACTTGGACTTCGGCGATTGTGTTCATGATGATGTTTCCCCGCCAAACCACGTCTGGATCGTTCTCCTCTTTCGGTGAGTATGGCGGGGACTGGGAGCCGTCGTCAAGCAGGCGGTCGACGTCCGGGTCCACCCCGGGACCGTTGGCTGGAGCAGCGGCAAATGATGCCCGCGGTTGGCCCTGAGGGAGCGTCGGGGACTTGACACTCGAGAATACCTTGCTGAGATCAAAATCGGTTCTGGTGGGGGATTGCTGCGAATCGACGGCAAGCCCGCTGGCAGATGACCGGTGACTGCCATGGGGTGGGAATTCGGGCGCGTCCGTCGGCTCCTGCTTTGGTGCGCTCGGCCGGCGGACTGGCGCAGACGGCACGTCTTCGCTGGCGATAAAGTGGTCGTCACCGACCATCTCATCGCCCTTGTGGGTTCTCCGGACCCGTGGAACGTCTTCGGTGATCTTGATGGCCTGTTTCTCTGCTCTCGCCAGCATCTCGGCTGTCTCTTTCTGGAGCTCCTTAGACGCCAACTCCTCGGTCGACATGGACGCCAGCATCGGCGGAGTCAAAGTTCGCGCAAGGAGCCGCGTGGTGAGCTCAGGGTTGCTCTTTAGGTTGAAGGCCAATGTCCGGATTTGGCTGGCATAAGAGCTGGTTGTGGGGTGGGCGTCATGTACGGCACGCTCGATCTGAAGCGCGAACCGCTCAGCGCGGTCAGCAGTCGGCGTGCCGTCAGACGGAACTGCGCCGTTCTTCTCTGCGACTCCAATCGACGAGACCAACGCCTTGAACAATGCCTTTGCCGGTCCCTGGCGCGCGTCTGGCAGCTCGGAGATCTTGGCAGGAATATCTCCAGGGGGTGTGTACCCGGGGATGGGGACGGATTGCGTGTCATTAATCTTACGCATTTTCTGCGCGTCGCGTTAGTAGCTGGGCTAGTGTACCACGGTGGCCGAGAAACATGAGGCTTACCTTGGTTTCCTTCTCCTGGGCGCCGTCGCCATTCTTGCGCTTAACACCGGTAGCTTTCGCGTCCTTCTTAGGCTCGGGCAGCGGCGGAGGCGGAGGCGGTGACTGCTTCGATTTCTGGGAGGCATCCTCCTTGAGGTCGCTGGTCCGTTTCTTGCCCTTCTTAGGGCCCTTCTTCTTCTTCTCGGCCTTCTCCTCCTCGTATGCCCTGCGGCGGGCCTCCCATGGCTTCTCGCCTAGCTCGACCCCCGCGAGCAGCTCGGTGTGGTTCTCGGGGCGACACAGCTCACAGAAGTACTCCTTAGGTAAATCCTCTGTGTACTGGCTCATGCCCATGCAGATGTTATGCTGCCAAGCGCCACACTGGTCGCATGCGATCCACGGCTCGCCCGAGTCCTCATCTTGCTCTGTGGCGCCGCAGACGCAGCGGATAATCTCCTCCTCTGGTTCTTCGGGTTCGGGTGCCGCTTTCTTGTTCTTTTTGCTTCCGCCGCGGCGCTTTGGGGCCTCGATGGGCTGGTCGAGCGAGTCCAGCAACTTGTGCTGGCCTTTGGTGGCTCTGACCGATCGGCGGGGTTCGGGTTCTGGCGGTGGGTTTTTGGTTAGCTGGTGCCCGCGATTGCTGCGACGACGAGAAGGCATTGTGCTAGCCTGTTGTCGGCGTTCGTGTGCATGGGGGGAGGGGTTGCGCGCAAGGAGTTCTGAAGCTCTTGGTGCTGCTTACCAGACATTGTCGCGTCAAGACGGACGGGACCGAACAGATGGGCAATTGATTGCCTGTCAAACACCGGGGGCGTCCTCCCTTGTGTCGCGCGTTTCTACTGCAGATTGCTCAAAGCATGCGTGAAAGGTTGCACGCGGTCACTTGATGGGATGTTTACGGTCGCATAGGTAGAAACTAAACGATAGGACTGCAGAATGCAGCCTCAAAATCAGGACGAAAAAATCCCTGGAGCTATCCGCAATATCCCCAGTGCCAGTGTTTCCTAGCACCTTCTGCCTTGTGCGTGCCAACGGTCGCTGCTGGTGATGTGCGATGTGCGCGGGCAGGAACAAGAGGCGCGTGTCGAGAATCAGGTCCAAGCTCCAATTGCAGCGGGAGAGTGGCGCGTGCTGCAGACAAACCGGCAGCAACAGCGTGGGGGATCACGGAGGTCGACTTTGGCGGCCGTCAGGAGAAATTGTCGCAACAATAATTCACGCTCTGCGGCCGGGAAGATGGCCGTTTTTGGGGAGTGTTTCGAGGCTTCCTGTCGCTGTCGAGTGGTGGCGGCGTGGTGAAGGACGGAAGGAGGAGAGGGAGGAGTTTGCGGGATTGGAGGAGCAACGCGTGATGCTGCATGAAAAGGGCCGGGACCGATTAGATAAGCATGCAAGGCGGGGCTCGGAGCTTGGCAGACTCGGTGCCGATGGGAGGTCCGTGCACCTATCACTGAAGTGCAAGGCACCGAGCAGCTACGCGTGTGTTAGCGCTTGCCTGGAGCTCCAACCCAGGCCGCATCGCAGCCAGCAGCAATCAGCCTTCCGCCTGTTGCCCGCAGACAACCCACCGAAAGCAAACCAACAAACAGCAGCCCACTTTGGTCTTCCTGCCCGCAACTCCAAACCTACTGTTCCGGCTGCTCTCCCCCCTCGAAATCAGCCAACATGTCGAGAAGATACGATTCCCGAGTAAGTTGGTCGCTGGCTACTCCATGCTGCAACTCCACCAAGACCGAGACCAAGCGGGCGCACACCACGGACCTCGAGGTGGGCGATGAAGCTTACCCATTTCGCAGACAACCATCTTCTCGCCCGACGGCCGCCTGTACCAGGTTGAATATGCGTTAGAGGCCATTTCCCACGCCGGCACGGCCATTGGCATCCTGGCCAAGGATGGCATCGTCCTCGCTGCGGAGCGCAAGGTCACGTCGAAGCTGCTGGAGCAGGATACATCAGCCGAGAAGCTCTACATTCTCAATGAGTATGGACGACCCGGAATGTTTCTCACGGAAAGTCGCTGACCTAGCCTGCAGCAACATGATCTGCGCCGTCGCCGGCATGACGGCCGACGCCAACATCCTCATCAACTACGCCCGACAAGCCGCCCAACGTTACCTGCTGACGTACAACGAAGACATTCCCTGCGAGCAGCTGGTGCGCCGGCTCTGCGATCTGAAGCAAGGCTACACACAACACGGTGGTCTGCGGCCGTTTGGCGTTTCGTTCATCTACGCCGGCTGGGACCCGCAGCGCCAGTTCCAGCTGTACCTCAGCAACCCCTCGGGCAACTACGGCGGGTGGAAAGCGACGAGCTCGGGCGCCAACCACGCGAGCGCGCAGAGCCTGCTGAAGCAAGACTACAAGGAGGACTGCACCCTTAAGGAGGCGTGCGGCATGGCGGTCAAGGTGCTGAGCAAGACGATGGACTCGACGAAGCTCAGCAGCGAGAAGAGTGAGTGTGCAATCGCAGTATTCTGGGTGTATAGACAACAGCTGACATGGGAACAACAGTCGAGTTTGCGACAGTGGGCCAGACCAAGGACGGCAAGATCTACCACAAGCTCTGGAGCGCGGAAGAGATTACGGCGTTATTGAAGGAGCATGACCTGGCCAAGGACGAGACAAAGGAGGAACAGTAGGCTAAGCCACGATAGACTGGGGGGAAATGGACGGAAATAGGACTGCTTGCGACCGCGCGGCGTGTACTAATAGAGGCTGCATATGCCCGTGACTGAACTCCTTGCCGTAACTCCCTCCCTTACACCCTAGACCTGGACTCCAACAAAACACTTTACACACACATTCACACAATCAATCGACCTATTAAGCACGGTCAGCAAATCATGTCCTACCAAACTGACCCAGTTCAATACCTACACTTCTCCCCGCCCCGACCCCCTCCTCCTCATCCCTCACCCTCCCATACCCGGCCCTGCCGCCCAAACCCTCCTCCTGACCAGCCCCCGGCGGTCCCGCATACGGCTCGTCACAGCGCCCACTCCCCAGCCGCGGCCAATACCGCCGATAGCTCCAATACGTCACCGTGTACCCCAACAACCCACCCACGCAAACATCCCACACATCATGCCGATAGTCTTGACACCGACTGATGGCAATCATGGTCGCGCCCAGCAGCGGCGCGCCACACACCAGCGCCCGCACCAGATCCCCGCGCACCACCTTTTCCGTGTGCTCCCCCACACTACTAGTACTGCTAGAATGAGCAAAGATGCGGGTCTGGCCCGCCAGAAACAGACTTAGATACCCCAGTCCGGCAAACGCAAAGGAGCTGTGGCCCGACGGGAACGAGCGCCAGCCGTCGTGCAGCGTGTGGTGGTGTGTTTGGGTGCACACGTCGATGGTCACCAGTTTATTGTTCTCATCACCCCCGCCGGGGGAGGTAGGGGAAGAAGGCAAGCAGCGGGCGAGCAGGTCGGGCCGGGGACGGCCGACTGTGTTTTTGATCACGTCGGTTAGGAAGGAGGTGAGGATCATGGCGATGACCAGACCGAGGAGGGTGACGTGGTGTTTGTGGCGCGTCGCGTGGGTCGCGAGGTTGGTGGCGGTTAGGAGGAAGAGGGGGATGAAGAGGGCGTAGATGAAGGCGTGGGCTAGAAAGGTGGGTAGAGAAAGGGGGGGAGGTTAGGAAACTTAACGTGGGAGTGGTAGGGGATGGGGAAGGGGGAAGGGGGGCTTACAGAGCGGGACTCGTTCGACTTCGGCATGGGGAAAGGAGATGCGGAGGTCGTGGAGGGAGAACATGCGGTGGAAGGGCTCGACGAAGAATTGGATCTGGGGGAAGAAGGGTGTTAACAGCTGCTCTGACGTCGACGGAGGGTTGGTTGGTTGCTGGCCGAGCTCGAGGAACGCACCAGGATATAGCCCGTCAGGAGAAAGACAAAGCCGATGTAGTCGGAGGCGTAGGTTCTCTGTAAACTCTCCGTTAGCTCGACAACCACGGCGTGGCGACGCGGAAACAACTTGCCTGCCAGAACCTCGAGAAGGACGCCAGGATTCCGCCCCTAGGGCTTGTTCCCGAGTTGGCCCTCGGGGGCGCCATGGTGATCAGTCACCGCCGTTGGATTCCCTTGAACAAGGTCTAGAGCATTGGGTTTGCGCAACGTAGAGGGCACCCGAGGCCGAGGAAAAGGCAACTTGCGTGAGACTGATGATTCAGTTCAAGCTCGCGGCTGTCGTGTGCCCCTACCTGGCAAGGCTGTGGGGACCATCATCTTGGCGGTAGTAGTTACAGGGGTCTTGCCTCTTCCTTTGATTGGTCTCGAGTCTCGACCGATCCGTCCATCCCTCGCCCTCCCTCATCCGTGCACCACAGCCGGGTGTGAATAGAAGCTCCCTTTGCTTGTCACACAACCGTGAGGGAGTGGTATGTAACTCACTTCACATCGCCTGTTCAGACAGATACTTTGAATCACATATCAAGACTAAAAGCATCCTCCATCACAACTTTAGGCCTGCCTTCTGTCAACTCGTTATATCACCCAAAACCCCAACGCTCAGGTATCATGAACCGTGGCTTCATTAGGTATTGACGGAGAGTTGGCGGTAAAATGCAGGTAACTAGATAGAGCAGAGTCGCAACAGCTGCCCGGGTCCCGCCCTCCCCCCGAACCATTAACATTCCGCGATGCCAGTACCAATGCTGTCCTGCATGCCACACCTCATACACCACATGAAAGAAAGGAAAAGAAATGCCGGAACGATAACGCTATGTACAGCCCTCCCTGAGATATACCCGTGTTTCCTTGCTTAGGTCCCCCTTTGCTCCGATAACCGCCTCGACAATGATAAATGGTGACGAGGATGTAGATGCCAAATGCACACCCGTCAAAGTGCTGTTGTTGTGGTTTCGTGTCGTTTTCGTTTTCCCGATTCGTCTCTTTCATCATAACCCACATCCCCCTTCCTACCGATAATAGCGCTCAGGCCTAATAATGTTGAGGTTGAACGTCTCAAGATTCCTCGGCAATCAGCCGCTGCACCTCAGCCTCGTTCAGCAGTTTGCGCTTGCCCAGTTCCTCAGGCGGCTTGCCATCTCGCACCGCACCAAAATCGAGAATCTGTGAGTCTTGTTAGCAACGCACCCCCTTCCTCACTTGTTAAAAGACCCTACCTCAACATATGTCAGATTCCCCCTCTGCACGGCCGCCACACACCTCCTGTCATCAAACTTGACCTGCCACACGCCACCCAGGTCGGTGAGGAGATCCTGGACACAGTCGCCAGTTCCTACGTCCCACATCTTGACCGTCTTCTCGCTGCCCGAAATCACCTTTCGCCCGTCGTGTTGGAAACAGGTGATGGCCCCGGTATGTGCCTCCAGCACCTTCTTGCACTTGCCCGTCTCGGGATCCCAGATCCTGAGCGTGCTGTCAGCCGCCGCAGACACCAACTGGTCGTCGCGCATGTCAAGAAGCCCAACCAACATACTGTGGCCCTCGAGCGTGTACAGGCAGGCGCCCGTGTTGAGGTCCCAGATCTTGACCAGCGAGTCCATTGAGCCCGAGATGCACTGGTTCCGCTTGTGGTCGAGGACCACCGAGTACACCTTCTGGACGTGGCCATGTAGGACGTGCAGCTGTTCGCCAGTGCTGATACGCCAGACGCGGACGGTGCTATCGTAGCTGCCGGAGACGAGGGTGTCACCATGGGCTGAGATGGCGCGGACCGAGTGGCCGTGTCCGGCGAGGATACGGATAAAGTAAGGGCACTGGTCGTCGTTGGCTGGTGGGCCAGTCTGAATGTAGCGACGCGAGCCCGCCTCGGGCAACCGCCAGACGCGGATCTGGCTGTCGCGGGAGCCCGTGATGATAAGCGGCTTAGGCGGCATCATGACGGGCTTGCCATCCTGGACCTTGCCGGTGTCTGTGGGCATGACAATCTGCAGACATCGCACAGTGCTGGTGTGGCCGTAGAACGTCTGCGTGCAGATGCCCTTTTGGATGTCCCAGACACGAACGGAACGGTCTGTGCTCCCAGACACCAGTGTGTTCCCCTCGTACTGAACCGCCCAAACGCCACCCTCATGACCCTCGAGTTTCGTGCGTAGCTTGCCCGTCTTGGTATCGTAGACGTGAATCAGGGTATCGTCGCTGCCCGTGATGATCTTGTCGTCGTCGAACTGAAGGCACGTAATGACGTGGCGTGGGTGGGCTGCGAAGGCAACATGGCCGGGCTTGACCTTCCCGTTCACCCAGCTCTGCCGGAACATGTAATGTCTACGGTAGAGGGACTTGAAGAGGTGAAGGCGTCGCAGGCTCGGGAGCCCGATCTGCGGATCAGGGACAGCGACTGCCGCAGCGTTGGCAGCCGAGATGGGGCCCTCGGACTTGTGTGTCTTGATAAGAGGCGAGGTTCTATCCGCTCTCAACTCTTGGGCACTGACACGTCGCTTGGCTCTTTCGGAGTTGAGCTGCGTCAGCCCACGCTTCCGCTTCGCGCTCCTGGTCCTGGGAAGAAACTCCGGCTGCTCCGCCTTGACAGCTGACCGGATGAGCTCCGTCTCGCTGGACGTGAGCCTGCTCTGGTTGCTCAAGTCTACTTCACAGCCCTCGAACCCGACGGGGTCTTGCCATCCCCAGCCCTCGCTGATGGCTCTCTGCAGCTCGCCTGATGGCAGGTTGAACCCATCACGGTCAAGGAGCTCCTTCCAACCCGTCTCGTTGCTGTCCACCGTGTGCCGCCAGTGCTTAGACACTTGTGCCGCGCGGCAAAGGTCCCGGTGGTCCAAGTAGGACAGGACGTGAAGGCTAAGCTCGATGGGTAGTTGCTTGAAAAAGTCGCACTTGAGGGCGGGGTTGACCACATCAGCCACAACGTGGAGAGTCTTGCGCGGGCACCTCCGGAGAAACTGGTACATCATCCATGTCTTGAGCTCGTCCGGCATGGCATCGAAGCTATCCAGCATCGAGCCCGGGTCCACGTACGAGTCTCGGCCCGGCTTTGGCCGAGCAAGAGAGTTTCCGTAATGGATCGGGGATAGTTCCATTTCCCCTGGTACCTGGGTGTCATCTGTCTCCTGGCTCTCGTCCATCCATGGTTGTCGGCCCGAGCGTGTGAGCTGCGTCGAAAACGAGGTGGCGTCAACGTCCTCCTCTTCGTCGTCAGCCTGGTTGGGTTGTAACTGGGTGGCCGCTAATGTGGGAGAGAGCCTGGGACTAGGCAGGCTGACGTCCTGGGCCGCCACCGAGTTGATGCTTCGCCTCGGGGGGAGGCCGTGGGCAGTGTGCCGGAGAGACTCATCAGCGTCGTCGAAAGGTTGCAGCTCGGATTCTGTGACAGGGGGCGTAGCGACGTTGCTGAATGTTTGCGATTCCATGTCGGCTGGGCTATCTGCATCGTAAACCGAGGTTGACTGGCTTGTCCCGGAGTCCGCCGTGTCCACCGGCAAAGGTCTCAACCGTGAGGCTCGCTCCATACGACTGCCGGCAATGTCGGAGGTATTGGGTGTGGCAAGATATCCGGACGAGCGGCGGATTGCCCTGGCGGCTTCCCTTCGTGTGCCGCGTGCTATTGCATGGCGTAATTTATCAGACGCGGTATGGGGGTTGCTCGTAGCCCTTTTGGCTAAGCGACAGCTCCTGGTCGGCATCGGTGTGTAGCTCGGCGACCCGGCCCTCGTGATTGATCTGCGGGACGCCCCCTGGAATAGTTCCGGATTCTCATGAGGGTGGTGGGACGAGCTGGAGATCGGGCTCTCGACGCCCGGTTCGCGCTTGATGTTGCCGGGAAACTCGATGCTCTGGGACCGCTGGACCTTCAAACAACCATGTTAGCACAAATGACCAACGGAAAGCGAGCGGTCCACCGCGGACTCACCTGGGCATCTGTGTCGTCCTCTTCATCCCAACTCTCTTGCGCCTCATAGTCATCAAGGTCGAATGTCAGCTTTCGCAGCTCTCGCGGAGTCGGCCTCGCGGCAAGGGGGTATTCTTTGGAGTCGAGCAAGTGCACGTCTCGTGGTTCGCGGAGAAAGAGGGGCGGGTATGAGCGCTTTGTTGTGGTCGTGGTTGTGACCGTCTTGGTCTCGATGCACTCCTCGGCAAACTTCATCATACGGCGTAGTGTTACCGTATCCTCGTCCTCCTGCCAGGTCATGGAGGCCTTGTGGCTCGATTGTGGCCGGCGGATGTCCATGATGTTGTGGCGGAGAGAACAGGTATGGGAGAAGGCACCCCTGCCGTGGCTCGCTCCGTAAAAGGGTGCGATGTGTGCGGGTGTCGAAGGCGTCTAAGTAAATCTCGTTTTGACCTCGTCGTGAAGAAAAATCTTGCTTGACCTCAGGTGTCGGTTGTCGACTCGGTGGCGCTGGGAAACTCGGTCCAACGCGTACCGTACACGGAGCCGTCGTGGTCCTTCCAACGCGTGTCACCCACAAAAGTCCCCCACCAGTTACCAGTCGTGGAGCTGGCTTAGAATCCAGCTATCATTTTCTTTCTGTCCCGATCGAGAAAGGTCGCTAAGGGGGTCGGAGGGAAGGCTGCACGGAAGGGAGGAAACGCAGCGAAGGGTTTTGAAGATGGAAGACGGGGGTTTGCCGGCCGGAACAAGGACGAATGAAAAAACGCTGTTGGCCGTCGGTGGATATTCGTCTTGTCGGGCTGCCCGTATGCTGCGAGGGAGGGAGGACGCGGGTATCGGGGGCGGAGGTGAAGTGGCGGGCAGAGAAAGTCGAGTTTGAGCCGTTGGCTCCTCTTGCCTGTGCTGAGGTAAGGTGACGGACGAGTGATTCCAGGAGTCAGCAGAAAGAGGCGAGACTGGACCCAACTTGGCACGGCTCCGCTCGATTTGCGGAGTGTGCCAGGGCCTCCGCTATTCCCCCCTGTCCACTCTGGACAATAAAAACTGCCCCGGGCTACCTAGCATAGGCAGCACCATGAAACTGGTGGGCCAGAACAATACGCAAATCAAGGGGGTGACTGCACATGACAATCGTAACAGTCAGTACAATAGGATGCATGTCCTCGACGAGCTTCTGATTAGTTTTATGTGTTGAATCAAGTGTGAAATCATGGGCAATACTCTTGCCGCCGCGCAGGAATCGAGTCTCCCCTGTGCGCGGCCTCGCCTTGGGTTTTTCTGTTCAGAATTACCATTTCCGGCCAAGTTCCAGGTTCCGGTCCCCGACGCGGTGAAGGAAGTGGAAAGGCGCACCAGCCCACCTGCGACGTTGGTTCAAACACCTCCACGTCGGTCCCTCGCAAAAACTTCGATTCGGGCTGATCGGTCAAAGAATGCCTGCCGCTGTTGAATCTGAACAGAGGGTTTTATTGCTTGCGAAATCGTACTACTGAATACAATATGCTGATCGACTTTGTGCACATATTCAATACAACAGCTTTCATCAAAGTCATGCGATCTTTGTGATGATGTCGGTTGGAAAACGCGGGGAAGGCAGTCACCAACCAAACCAGGGTGCCGGGGTGTCGCAAACCTGGGTCCTCCAAAGTGATTCCCCTGAAGGCATGTTCGTGATTTCGCCCAGAAAAAGCGTCGGGTTGCCGCCACGAGGTCCTAAAGACCTAAACGCGCGGCAAGTCGTCATCGACACTCGTCATACAAATTCTCGATAATTTAGCTATCTGTCTGCAGATACAACCGCATGCTCCGTTCAGAAGGCCTTACCTTATTAATTAACACTTCTCGAAGCAGCCTTGTTTGGGAGCAGTCGGGGTCGCCGGATGGCCCAAATCGGTTAGTGCAAGCCTGCATTTACCGCCCCCAAATTTGTTCCCCATGAGTCCCCCGGAAGCAAAGCGCGGTTTCCAATGAAAGTCAAAAACGCAAGCTCACTCTCAACAGCCCGGTTGCGCTGTTCGTCGTCGACAGCCATCTGCTAGGCAAATGGCCCTCGCCGAGAGCACAACTCAAAGATGCACAGCAGGTAGGTACCTTAACACTTGAAGTGATTTGCTGATCAGCGGCTATCTCTGCGTGATCATCGAGATCCAAGTCTCCCAACTCAAGCTCACAAATCTCGGTTCCATTTTGCTCAGAATTATAAATGAAGATCAAACCCAAGTCAGAGTTGACAAATCGAAAAATTAAACCTTGTGGCTCAACCCAGGCGCCCACCGCAGAATGACTACAACACACATGACAGCTGATGCGGCAGGGATATGGGTGAGAGGCTTTGTTATAGACTCTCACCAGTCTCCCGTCACAACTATAGGTAGCGAAGAGTTGGTTTTCCTGCGTGTGTCGCGTTGTCGTGCCGTCCAGGGCCAAACGCAACCGACGAGCCTTGGATACAAAGCCCTGAGAGTCTGAGACTTGAGGAGAGTGGCCAAAGCCAAGGACGTTCCAACTTTGCGCTAAAATACAGCTTCCCTACTTTCTTTCTCTTTGAGTTGCCTAAACCTAATCGGCTCCGCGGTGCTCAGTTGTGGTGCGAGGTAGGCATGGTAAGGGTGGCACTTGCCTTGCCAGGATGGTCCGTTCTTGCCTCCATTTGCTCCAAATGCCTGCTGGAACCTGCGGGGCCCTTTCACTGCAGTTGCATTCTTTTGCGAACAATTAATTCCATTTTTCCAGTGGCTCTCTGCAGTCCCGAGTGAATTCTTCGAACAACCTAAGCCGGGATTGTGCTGAACTCCCCGGTCACCGTAGTGTCCCGTCATCGCCATGCCCACGCGACTTCCGGTGTCATACACCACACCGGAGCGCCAGCCCAACCGCGATTTTGAGCTGTGCAAGGTCGTGTTTGGCGCAGCAGTAAGTGATTGTCGGCATCTAATCGCATGGTTGCGTATTTCAACTCACCAATGTCGCAGATAAGTCAGATTCTGTATGCCAGGTACGTAGGCCAGCTCCTAGACCCATGGGCTCGACCGAGGTCTAACAAACTCCAGGCGCGCGTTTCCACCCGAGTGTTTCCAGCTGTTGCCACTTGAAGTGGTTGTGTCCAAATCTTTCGAAGATATCGTCGCCTCCGGATCCGATATTCAGGTTCACGACAAGGAACAACTGAGGGACCAGGGAACCACTCTCTTCTTGAGACAAGGGAAAGGCTATGGCGTCAACCGCTTCCTCGGCATTTTGGTACGTGAGGCTTCCGTTCCTCGGATGCTTGAGCTGACTCTCGCCGCACAGAGAGACGACATCTTCCCACTTATCGAGAACGAAGCCCTGGTCAAATTCAGGGTAAACTACCTACGGACGAGGACATGGGGAGACAACTGTCTGGCCGAATCTTACACTGTTGCGCTCAAGTACGAGCAGGATGGGAGCTATGGGTTGGATATCTGGCGGGGGGGGACAGGGACGCAACACATCGCGACGAGTGACGCTCAGCTGTGGAATTTGGGAGACTACCTCAGTCGACTCCCTTCCTGGACAGGTCTAGACCCGCTGTTCATCTTTAGCCGTGAACATGGTGCTGACAGAAACAGGATCCATGCACTGGACGCTGGCATTTCATGCCACAGAACGACCCGACGACCCTCCCATCGGCGTCTGGAGGTTCGACCGCACCGACTTTGACGACGCCAACCTCGACCTGCAGCAACGGGCTGGATACACATATGACAGAGTTGTGCGCCTCGAGTACGTGTATACAATTTTGGGATTATCCTGTTGTTGACTGACTTCTTTAGAATCGTGCCCCTGACCCCAACCGATGTCGACGAAGTGATTTCTGAGACCAGCCCGGAGCCCGAGCACGAGGTTGCCGTGTATGAGAAGACCCAATCAAAGCTTCCAGGCACTGGCACCCTCAGCCAAACACGAAGGACACGGGCCAAGCCACAGGCACAGGATTTGAGAAACGGCCGCAAAAGTTCAGGATCTCGGCGTCGAGTCGCGACAGCAGTCCAACTCTCCCCACCCCTGACACTCGCTTCGAGTAGAAATACCTCAAAGTCCACCACCGAGGACAAACAGAACAAGACGGGAGTTGCAGTTAACAACAAGCCCAATGGTCTTTCGCGGAGCGCTGAAGGCACTCGCAATTCCAGTGCGAGGAAGGGTCTTGTCACGAGGAGGAAGCCCAAGCGGCCCCTGGTGAGTCTGCTACCAACGTTTCCATCGCTCGCCCATCTAACCGACGATAGCAACTATTCGAAGATGTAACGTCAAGCCTGCCACCGACGCAGATCATCGGCGACAGTCAGTCTTTGGGTAAGACCCTGGTCGGGAAGAGCGGCCGAAACCACGAGTTGAGCAATGAATTGGTAGAACAAACGAGGTTCGGGAGTGACGTGCCACGATCATCATCCTTCGATCCCTTCAAACTTCTCGACGGTATTTCTCTGTCACCCGAAGCTATCTCTGCAACTCGGAGCTCTCCCTACGTCGACCTTCCCCAGCTTCCACGTCAACTTCCCAGCACTCAAGGTCCGAGACTTCAAGGAACGCCTGTCGACGAGTTTAGGGGCTTACTTCGGTTTGCACCGTCATCCATTGTTTCTGGAGCTCCCCGGGGCCTAAGTCAATGGGAACCCCGGGCATCACCGCCAGCCAATTTGCTCGGCATGGCTATCAGCGACGACGAAGAGAACATTGAGACAGCTTCAGAGGCGGAGCCGGCAACGTTGCCTCGCCTTCCCACGGCGGAGGATGGGGAGTTGGGAATCACGTATGATTTCTCGCCGAATACGGTTGCACGGCGGACGTCGCTTTTCTACGACATCCCGTGTAGCAGCGTAGGCGAGGAATGAGCGTGGGCTGGCTGGGTATGTACATGATGGGTGATGGCATGGATTTGGTTTTGTGTTTTGTGCTTGCTAAAATAAACCTCACTCATATCGGCTTCCTGAAACTGGCACCCGAGCTATTTCAGACATGGAAGTTTCAAATCAACGGACATGTATCACAATACCAGAAAATATTGGCGTGTGGCTTTGAAACAAGTGTGCCTTGAATGACCAAATGACGACTGAATGTGAAATCAGACCCCATAACGACCACCTGCCTGCGAGCAGCGCGTCATGACATTGTAGTCTGTCGAGGTACTGTACTGGGTTTGTCTTTATTAAATGAGAAAAAAGAGCTGGCGTGTCAGCCGAGCCATCCAAAATATTTATTTCTTGGTTTGAGGGAGGGGGGGGGTCCAGGGGG